>CAHIKZ030002090.1:3890000-3970000 GCA_903632075.3 Acanthosepion pharaonis | reverse complement strand
TATTAAAAATTGCTGCATTTATTTATTTTTGAATTTAACATAAAATAACAGCGATAGTCAATTGCAATGATAAGGCTTTTAGCATCGCGTGAAAGAAAAAGTTAATAAAAAAATGAAAAATTTTATTAATAAGAAATAGAGAACAGCGAAGAAAGAAGAAATGCCTTGACGAATGATAATGTTACCAACACAAAAAAAAGAGAAGGAAAAACGAATTAATGAAAAAAGAAGAGAAAAGAGAAAATGTCAACAGTTAAGAAAGAAAGAAAAAAGAAACAGACTATTTCGCAATATATATATATATATATATATATATATATATATATATATATATATATATATATATATATATTAATGAGCAACATAATTTCGGATTTACTTTTACTAAAAAACAAAGCTTGTACTTTACATACCAAGTTGCTTTTGACGGTGTCTGAATTGGGACAAACGGGTAGCAAGGAAAAATAGAAAGAAAAGAAAAAGGCATCAAAGAAAATTGTAAAACGCATTAAGATTATTGATCCTAGGACCATCAATAAATTCAGATTTATGACACGCAATTTCATATTTAAAAAAAAATCGGCTCTGAATGTCGAAAAAAGACAGGCAGAAAAATATTTTAGTCGATTATTCTTGTAAAAATAGAGAAAATAAAAGGGGATAAGTTAATGATGAATATCATGAAAGATTAATGCGAGAAAGAAAATGAGGAAAGATGAAAAAGATAAAGAGAATGAACAAAAGAAGAGAAGGAAGTCAGGTAAGAAAAAAGTAACAAAAAAAAAAAACAATAAATGTAAGATAAGAAGAAAGTGAAAGAGAAAGAAAGAAAGAATCAGTATAGAAAGGGATGAAATGCTGCCAAATGGCCACAAGAAAGAAAGAAAAGATGATTGAAAAGGTGAAAAAAACAAAGAAAGAAAGAAAGAAGATAGTGTGAAAAGGAGACAGAAAGAAATCTTAAATTAAAAATTGATTGAACTAGTGAAAGAAAGAAAGAAAGAATGAAAGACAAAATACGAAAGAAAAGACGGAAAGCCCAAGAAGAGACTATTGAACATTCGAAAGAAAGAAAGAAAGGGAAGAAAGAAGGAAAAATGAATGAATTAAAAATTGATTGAATTAGTGAAAGAATAAACGAAAAAAAAATGAGGAAAGGAAAAAGGAAGAAAGAGAAAATAGGAAAGAACCCAAGAAGAAAATATTGAACAAGTGAAAAAAAAAAGAACTAAAGAAAGAACGAAAGAAAGATGTAATATGGAAAGAAAAAAATGGACGATGAAAAGAAAGGTCAAGGTAAAACAAGACAAGAAAGAAAAGCTCCCCGTACAGAGAGGAGAGCAACAGGTGAAGTGAAGAAGAGAGAAAAGTGATAATCAAGAGGAAAAGAAAAAGGAGGAGGAGGAGGAGAAGTGAGAGGAGATCATGTCTGCCCACGCAGGTGGCATTCCCAGCTTTACATGCAATGCAGGTATCTTCCAGCCAGCACGATGCTGTGACGACAATGGTTTTACGCTAGAGCATTGAACGTCAGGGCTTCCCTTTTTGGCTGTATTACGTATTTGTCTCCAGCAGACAGATGGCGTTGGTGAATGAAAATGAGAGAGCAATAGAGAAAGAGAGAGAGAGAGAGAGAGAGTGAGAGTTAGAGAAAGAGATAGAGGGAGTGGGGGAAACGCTTATCAGTGATACACAGACGGATGTATCAGAGAAAATGAAGAGAAATCCCCAAGTTTTGCAATGTTCACTTGATATCTATGCCAACAAGCACAGTTGGGTGTGTGTCAGGGTGGCTTGCAAGCCGAAGGAGTTCGTTACGTATTTCCTACTAGAAATAGTGGACGGGGTTCCATCACCACAGATTCTAGAGTAATGAAAGGATTGAATAGTGATTTAAAAAAGGAAGCGCAGATAAAGAGAACAAGAAATACACAATATATATATATATATATATATATATATATATATATATATATATATATTGTGTATTCTTATTATATATATATATATATATATATATATATATATATATATATATATACACACATAAATATCTATCTATCTACCTATCAATCTATTTATCTATCTATATATATATATATATATACATTCATACATACATATATATGTATACATATATGTATTTCTAAAGATTTAATAGTTTTATTTTTAATCCAGCATTTTATTACTTTAATATCTACTATTATAACGTTTGAAGTAATGCATGTACATACACACGCACACACACACACGCATACACACACGCATACACACACACACACATATATATATATATATATATATATATATATAAAAAAAAAGAAGAGGGTGCCATAAACGTTTTTGGTTGTAATGTGGATTTATTGAGAAAAAATATTATACTTTGTTTTACATAATTTCACGACACGTGTTTCTGGTCTGGTCTCGCAACCGTCTTCAGGTGAAAGTGGAGATTTTTTACATATTATTAAAAATAATTAATTTTTCTTCATGTTCAATGTGGAATATTCTCGATATGAGACATTCTGTTTGTGTGTTGGGCAATCCGAATTTTCTTTCTAGAATTGTCAATGAAGAGTTCTGCGTGAAGGGTCATAAAACAATTAAGGTTTGTCCAGCGAGTAGTTATCGGCATTTAATCTTTTAATGTTTTAGTGACCTCTATGTGCTCTTGGATCTGTTTCTATTTTGAAATAGAATATATATATATATATATATATATATATATATATATATATATATATATATATATATATATATGCGTGTGTGTGTCTGTGTGTGTATTAAAGTTAAGATATTGGCAATATCAAGTACAGGGAGAGTCAAAAGTCCTGCGCCGTAGGGTTAATGAAGAAGGCGAAGAGGTTCTGTTGAGTGGCCACCGTTGTCCCCTGATCTCACACCCATTTCTTTTTTCTGTAGGGCCTTTTGAAATCAATTGTTTATCAAGATATAATGATGAACTTAATGAAAGAATTAAATATGAATGCAGCTAAATGACAGAGGAAACTCCGACGTGTTAATGAAACAGGCACAGAATTGATATGTGTTTTGAAAGAAGAGAAGGCCATTTTGAACACCACATAGAACAATTAAATAAATGGTAATTAAAATCTTCAAGTGTAATTATACTTTTAATAAATTATATCGCCATAATGCGCGACTTTTGCCTCTCCTTATATATATATATATATATATATATATATATATATATTGTGTGTGTGTGAGAGAGAGAGAGAGAGTTGTAGAAAAATCCGTTGTTACATAATCCAAATGGATCTTAGTAATATAAAAATATTAGAACTGATCCACAAAAAAGAGGTCTATGTATTTGTTATGGTCCAGGTTAGGACCAAGGAAGAACAACACGAACACAAGAGTAGAAATAACGAAGGTATATTACACGCAATAATAATACAAGATGTGGAAGGTGTTAGTATGACTGTCAGTCTGGTTTGGAGTGAACTACTATCTGTTCGACTCGATACGTCCCTCTCTATTGAGAGGCGTAGTATACATAGTGTTAGGAAGAGTTCATTCCGTAGTTATAGGTAAGGACCCATGACAGTATTTTATTTATACAGAGCAATGAAGTAATTTTCATCCCCAATAGTAATGACCCCCTAACCTCGAAGATCCAAAAGAAATTTATTAGGGCCTTAAAATTTCTAGGATTTATAATTCTGATTTCGTCTAACTAAAATATTTGATTATTTAGATATTACATTTAACATCAATAATAAAACGTTTAAAGCATACATAAAGACAATGTAACTCCCATCTATATTAATCTTAATTCTAACCACCCCGAGGCCATTGTGAGACAGATCCCTATCACCGTTAACACTAGGATTAGTCAATTGTCATCCAATGTAAATATCTTTTTCAAAATAAAAAAATATGAAAATGCTCTCCAAAAAAGTGATTTTAAAAATAAATTTTCTAACCTAACCCTATAAAAAAACATCGAGATATCTGAAATGAACGTAGACTCAGGAAAAAAAAAATGATATGTTTCAAACCCCGCTTCTGCAAACTGTATATAGGTAAGTATTTTCTTAAGTTAATCTATAAGCACTTCCAAAAAAGTAACCCTCTAAGTAAGATTTTCAATAGGGAAATTATCAAGATTAACTACTCTTGTACCAACATCATTTATAAAATTACTAAATTAAAAAACAAACAAATTTTAATCAATTTCTATGAAACCAACACCATACCTGGCATTGAACCCTCCTGTATTTGTAAATCCAAAATCCAGTAGAAGGCAAATGCAAAGCTACCAAGGCTGTATATCAACCGACCATTTCCCCACAAAGAAAATTTGGAAAATAAAAAAGTTTGCATTGGAATTTCCGCGAGGGAGTGGAAACAAAGATTTTATACTCATAAGCACTCATTCTCTAACTTTAAACTTAAACACCAAATAGCTCTTTCAAAAAAGTTTTGGGAAGTGAATGGCGGAAATTTAAATCCACAGATAGTTTGGAAAATTATAGGTCCAGCAAAAACTCCGAACAGTTTTATAAGTAGGTGTGACTTATGCTTAGAAGAAAAATTAAATTAATAAAACACAATAATGAAAGCCAACTATTGAATCAGAGGAACGAATTAGTGTTCAAATGTTAACATAGAAACAAATTCAAGATTCCATAATATAGTTTTGCCTTAATGAACTACTCAAAATCACTCCCCGACACCCATCCCCTCTAACTTTGCAAATGTCGACATAAGAAATTAATAAATAAAAAAACAAAAAACTAATTCTAATCACATAGGGGAATTTTATGTTATTTAGCTACACTAAGTTACTCCTCCCCACTAAAACCTTTTATCCTATATTGATGATTATTTATAAAATTAATTCTCCTTCCGTTAATCCCCTATGCCTCTTTATCTACAAATTCTTTTAAATTTATTTTTGGTTTCATTTATAAATTCTTCTTTAATTTTAAATTTAAATTAAAATCTTGTGTTTTCTTCTAATACCTCCGTTTGTCTTCATGAGATTAATATTCTGGGCTTTCTTTAATACCTCTCTTCCTCAATCCTTAACATCAATAACTAGCGCATACAGTAATTTTAATTTAACTTTAGGTGTGTGTGTGTGTGTATGTATATATATATATATATATATATATATATATATATATATATATAGAGAGAGAGAGAGAGAGAGAGAGAGAGAACAAGACTGACTGACAGATAGCGAGATCAACATACTGACATTTATACATATATTATACATATATATATATATAGAAACTGAGAGTACGAAAGGACATGCTAGATATATAGAGAGAAAGAAAAGAGAGAAAGATTGAGCTGATTGCATATCTACCCCATCTCTCACTCTCATATATATATATATATATATATATATATATATATATATATATATATATATATATATATATATATATATATATATGACAATCTACAAGTCATATACATATTCATAGGTGTGCTGAAAATTTATCAATTCAAAATCCAATACAAAAAACATATTTCTTATGTTAGATCATTTGGTAATATTTTTCAACAGCCCCCCCCACCACCACCACTCTCTTATCTTCACATTGGCCTCCATCTGTCTTCTAAGACAATGGTGATTTCGCAAGGAATTGTTCCAGTCTGTGATTTGCAGCTCCTGTTGTAGATAGACAGCCTCTTCACAGAACGGCGACGTCTGTTGCAATAGTTACATGCAAAAGCCGTCGTTGGCTGTACAAATACTACTGGTGTCCTCAGGTAACAGCAACCTCTGCTCTCGGTATTTACCCAAGTCCGGAGGCAGAGAGATCGAGAAGTAGATTGTTCATGAATACAGAGGTTTAACAACCTCTGCTCTCTTGGCATTCTTTTTAATCGTCTTGACAACAAGCCTCCAGCTGCTGCAACCTTTTATATATATCCATTCATATAATGCCGAGTAATATTTGTAAGATCCAGTTTTACCCTGAACATATATATATATATATATATATATATATATATATATATATATATATATATATATATATATACAGGGTATATTAAAACACTTGTATAAACTTTTGGGGGCGGTTCCTGACACTAAAACAAAGTAAAATGCCCATATAAACATATTTCAAAAAGGCTATGTAGAGTGTGTTCTTCGTGTTCAGGCGTACGAGCTAATCTCTGTCTTCCTCGATTCATAGCTTCTGCTGGTGCCGCCTATCATGTCTCGGCAACGATAAACAGCAGCAAAGCTTTGATGACTCGGCTGCCTTCGGTCTGGAAACGCAATCCAATGCAGCCGTGCAGCCTCGCGGCGGTATCTAAACATCATATCTGCCTGCTCACGATATCCTGCCATTGCTAATACTTCTCAATTAGCTGACTAATACACACATTAACCGTTGAAAACAGACTAGACAAAAATGTACACGAATGACAAATGTAACCATGTCTACATGGCACAACGGCTCCATCTACCGTAAACTTAATTCAAAAACGAAGGATTTGCGGACGTATATTTATATTTTGCCCTTGTTTTGGTGTGAGTAACCTGCTCCCAAAGTTTGTAAAAAGTGTTTTTGATACATCCCGTTATATATATATATATATATATATATATATATATATATATATATATATATATATATATATGACGAAAATTCATATTAAAAAAAAAAAAAAAATATAAAACAAATGAAAACTACACACAAAAGTTAATTTTCTCCATCAAGACATTCATTTCTGCAGTCGACTGCTACCAGCAAGCAGAATTATTTTTTTCTCCTGATGATGACCATGCTGCCCGAAACTAGTCGAGGAATCTAAATGAAATAATAATAAAAACGAAAGAATATTAATATACAACCCAGTGTGTCTGAAGATTTTAATTTTTTAATATTTTTATTGTTATATATATATATATATATATATATATATATATATATATATATATATATATATATATATATATATATTAGGGGATGTGTGAAGGCATGTGGAAAGATTTTATTTAGGGATCTCTATTTATACAAGCAGAAAAAATTAACGATGGGAAAAATGAAATTAAGGGTTCAAACTTGAAATACATTACACTCTAAAATATTCGCAAATAAGGAGCTACGGTAAATGAAAAAAGAATTTGCGGATGATCTTAAGTGGCATTTAAACAAAATGACAGATATTTAAGTTGCTTAGCGTCCTCCATAGTTTCCCTTTCCTTTCCCCTTATATCCGAGAGATTTTCTAATATTTTGGAGTGTAATGGTTACCCACCAAATACTAGAGTCTACCCTCCTATTTTTACTCATCTCTTGGAAGATGAGAATAATTCATGCCTCTTCCAAGGGCATTTGTGCCAAAGGGAATGCAACAGACTAATCTGGCCGTTTCCACTATCCCTATATATCTATCTATCTATCTATCTATCTATCTATCTATCTATCTATCTATATATATATATATATATATATATATGCATATTTGTGTTCGTCTAAAATTATCTTTATTTATAGGTGAAGACAGTGTAGGCATAGCACCGCTACGCCAGTGGGTTCTATATATAGGTCCCTGACCTATATATATACCTCTAGAGTATTCATTTAATTATTATTTTATTCAAATTAGAATCAAAGAAAAATGTACAAACAAGTAATACGAAAATGAAATCTGTAAATGAATAAAATATTTCCTTTCTTTTATCATCTACGAAGAGCTATGACGTCTGGGGAAAGGTCGCGAAGTAGTTCCTCGTTGCATTTTGCACGGTTCTAAATTCAGAGTATTCCTTCCCTTAGATTGGCTGCCACCCAAGGCGAGAGGACCCATTCTACTTTTCTATGTAATCCATAGCTAGAAGGAGAAAAAAAAATGGATTTACGCCTTTCTCGGGCGAAATTTAATGTAACTGACGACGCCGAAATTTGAACTCGATTCGTCGATTTCACTTTCCTCCACGATGTCCGTTACGCTACCCGCACAAACACTTCTGGTAGAGGCAACACGCACTTGCGATATCTCGATAGCTTTGTGTTTCGGCACAAAGCTATCGAGAAATTGAACTGAACAAAAGGACAACGGAAGGTTTTCCATTCGTATTAAACGTTTGATGTGTTGTACCCGCGAAAAGGTAAGCACCTGGGTGATAAACAAGAAGCGATAAGCAAAACGAACCCCCGCCCACACTGCTTAAAGTTACACGCAACGTGTTATCTACATACAGAGGAGAGCACGCAGATTCGCCAGACCTTCATAACTATAGAAATGGTCAGTGGTTTGCAGGAATCGTTGTAAATGTCTTTCAACAGAACAATCAATAGGTGAATTACTATCTCATAGACAACGAGAGTCTATCCATTGATCTGTCTTAATAAACATAGCGCCCACTTCCTTTCTTTTTTTTCTCTTCCTTACTTTCGCCCTCTCTATCTGTTCCTCACTTTTCTCTCTCTCACTCTCTCGCTATATATATATATATATATATATATATATATATATATATAGTGAAGCGATAAATAAAAAGTTCAATGACTTATCTTCTGACAAGAATTTTTGCAGACACAGATCCGATTGTCAGGGGAAAAGTAATCTATTGAATTTAACAAATATAACATTTATTTACACACACACAACACACACACAACACACACACACACACACACACACACATGCAAACACACGCACACACACACACACACACACATATATATATATATATATATAACTTTCTCTAGTATAAATCAATACGGGGATAAAGTCTACCCCAGAATCGCTTAATTCCAATACGGTTTTTTTTTTTAGATATCTAGTCTGTCGAGCAATATTTAAAATATTATCTTAAAATATTCGCAAACATTATCTAGGAAAGAGTTAAACCTGCGTAAATTTATTTTTAAGTTAATATTTCCAAATACGCACACAGACACACACACAGACGCACACACAGACATATATATATATATATATATATATATATATATATATATATATATATAGGTTAATGGTTAGAATTGAATCTGACAAGGGAACATGAGTATTAAAAAGTGCTCGATATACATTTGAAAAATAAGCAAAAATAAAAATAACATGTTGAGCTTTTAAGTTTAAAAACCAGACGGTCAATTAAAATACGCGACCACCATAAACACCATACGAAACCCATTTCTTGGAAAAGAAAAATATTATTTGGTTTAATCTTCCTCCTTTTCCCTTAGAGATGAAATGTAATATAGGTAAATTATTTTTCAAGTTGCTTTCTAAACACTTCCCCAAAATTTCAGAGCTACATAAGATATTCAATAAAAATACAGTCAAATTAAGCTATAGCTGCGCAACTAATTCAGATTCAATAATAAAAAGACAAATTAACAGAAACCTCAAAATCAACATGCAGCCAAATAATACTAGTAATTTATGCAACTGTAGAAATAAAATTAGATGTCCATTAATTGAAGCTTGTAAAACAAAATCTATTGTTTATAAAGCAGAAGTAACAAATATAAATGGTCAAATTAAAACATTCACGAAAGGCCCTTTTAAGAGCAGATGGTGCAATCACACATCGACTTTTAAGCAACGAAACCTAAGATATTTCACCAAAGTTGCCAGACACGTGTGGTACTTAAAAGGAAACAATAACAGAGACCCGGTCTTAAGATGGACAAACTTCAAAAAAGGTAAAAACATATATACACGCGTTTGCAAACTCTGCTAATATGAGAAATTACCAAAAAATCTTAATCCGGTTAAAAAAAAAAACAAATCTTAAATAAAAAAAAACACTGTTACCTTTTAGATACGTCCCCACCCATCACTGTATACATTTTTTTAGCATTACGCCCCGAGCAAGGCGTGAAGCCACTAGGGGTTGCAGAGGGTTGCAGAAGATTTGGAGCAAGATCAGATAGGAGTGATAGAGGAGAAGGATAGTGGATAGATCAACTAACTGGAGATGTCGATTGACATTACATTTGAATAGTTGGAGATTATAGCTCTCAGGGAAACAGTAATTGGGAAGGGTGTTCCACAGGCGAGAGGTGCGATATGAAGCTATTGGAGTAGAAGAGACGGCTACATTTAAAAGTTTATACAGTGTAAGGGTGGGAGAGGGATACAATACACTTACATTCCTGTCCCTTTCTCTCACCTCCTTTTACACTTCCCTTTCCATTACACACAATGTCTTGTTTTTCATTTATCATACATCTGTTATTTTTTGAAAGATAATTATGTAGCGTTCTGTGTGTGTGTGTTTTTTTTTTTTAAATAAAGCGTTAAAGTGGTCATTTTAAAAGTGTCGTCCAAAGAGACGGCCCGGTCGAAACCGTGGTCGCGTATTTAAAATTGGCCTCCTAATTTTTTAAATATATATATATATATATCGTTCGGTAGACAAGGTCGAATTTACTGCTTATAAACTTCAATTGTCTACCGAACGATCCTTTGTGGCCGAGAGGTTAGGCACGTCAGCGTAAATGACGGTTCCGTATAGGATGCAGGTTCGAATCCTGTCAAAGGACGAATGTTTTCTATGAAAATTTCTCGGACATTCAGGCCGGTAAATGTTATTTAATACTGTTTATTATAAACAGAGCATTTACTTAAATACTTGTATCTATAAAAAAAGAACGTTAAACATAAAAATGTCTTTAATAAATAAATTGTCGGACTTTGTCCATTTCTTTATATATATATACTTTATAAATTCTATCTATGACAAAAGTGATATTTGCCAAATGGAACGGCTAAATAAAGACACTGCTCAATACAATATTTGAAAACAAAAACGTAGGTTAATTTAAGACATTTATTCTATCATGGTTTCTCCCAGAATGGTATCCTCAGGCAGCCAGACTATGATAAAAAAAAAAAACGAAAACATTCTAGTCGAAACCGTGGTATCATAAAGATCGGTGTTTCCAATATTCTATATCTTATATAGAGGGAAAAGTTACTCCCTATTTTATATATGACGACTCTCCTGTCAAACTATAATTTTTACAATACGGGAAAGTCCATCATATAAAACAGGGAGTTCCTTTTCTAACCACCCTCTATGTGTGTGTGTGTGTGTGTGTGTGTGTGTGTGTGTGTTATATGAATATAGGTATCTGCATTTTTTCAAACAGTGGTAACACCGGCCAAGATAAGATAGGAAATGCAAGTTCGAGTGCTGTTCGGGACTTTGTCACGGCATCAATATCATGAGGCTTCCAAACGCTCAAATTCAAATATCATAAATACGTCATGTAGTTCTTAATGTTCTTCTGATGCATTTTCTTAGGCGGTCTTTCAGGGTTTTTTAGGAAATATAAAAAAGTTTTCTTCTCCCGAAAATAAAGCAAATATACGAAGTCTAGAACGGCTCATGATCAAACATAGTAGACATTCGTTGTCTGTTATATTTAACAATATATGTTTGAATAGTGATCTATTGTCCCAGTACACTATATATATATATATATGTGTGTGTGTGTGTGTGTGTCCGTGTCCGGATCTACATCCACCATTGGACGATATACTACCGATTTAATCGGCGTTCTTTAGATCCCTCGGCCAGAGAAACCATCACAGAGCAGCAAGGTTACTTTTTCATCTATATATGATAAAACATTGTTTTAAGGTATGCTATATTTAGGCGTGGGGTGTTGTGTGGTGTGGTGTAATGGATAACGGCTCGGAATGATAAGTCGGAGACCCGAGTTCGAATTCCACTCGAGTTGTTTACATTCACTTAAGCGCAAATACCCTTGGAAAAAGTATGAATCGATCTCTTTTGCCACCCGCTATTGGTGTAATAGCATGGCAGACTGGCTCCTATAGCCTTGGTTAGCAACCAGTCTATCACAGGAAGAAATGGCGACCTACTGCGATAAAATCTTCATTCAGTCATGAATCGAACAAAACATGATCGCTTAAATGTGTATAAAGAACTGACTGATATTTCTGGGCAACAGTGATCAATATCCGGGCTAGAACGTCTGCAAATATAAGTTTTGAAGATAAGGTTTACGAGAATCGAGAGTTTGTTTCATCGTAGCATGCCAAGTACCCAGACATTTTTTAAGATATCAGGAAATGCGACAGAGTGCCAGCATTGAATTCTTACCTTTTTCAACAGCAAAAGTGCAAAATGAACACATGCTGCTTAAGGTAAAATTCGAACTCTGCTCGTCGATTCTGTTTCAAGGCTGGTTATAATCGACACAGTTCTCATTCTTTCTCTCTCTTTCTCTCTATTTCATACCCTTTCTCTCCCACTTTACATACACACACACGCACATACAAATATATATATATATATATATATATATATATATATATATATATATATATATATATATATATATATATATATATTGTATTTACAAGTTAACGACAAAGTTATAAAATAGATGTCGAATGACTGTGTGTGATCGCATTTATATAAAGTGTCTAAAGAAGAAAAAGATAACAGATGTTAATTAAACAAGAAAATAATCTCACGGTGTTTTCTATGGATGCTCAATGGCGTCACTATATTGCTTTTTTCCCTCCCTCAATGTGAATAGTAGAAATGTGTTTTTCAAGTGCTTCTGTAAGCGATATATATATATATATATATATATATATATATATATATATATATATATATATATATATATATATATATATATATAAAAGAGAGAGAAAATGCATTCGTATTTGCACATATGCTGGTACAAATTTGTTTTATAAGAAATATTTTTTTATATTAAAATGAGAATGTCAGGTGAGAAAAGAAAAGGAAAAAGAAGCACGTTGAAGAAGGAGGCGATATACGTTGTTAAAATGAAAGGAGAAGGCGTGTGGTCTGGAAAACGAAGTGGAAAGAAAGAGAGACGGTGAGTGCGACATGCACTTGGATATATGCATGTGTTTGTGTGAGTGTGTGTCCGATTAACCACAAGTGGTAAGAGAAGGGGGAAAAAGGTGTGAGTACGATGAACGAAGTGCTGAACAATGAGAGAAAGAAAAGAACAAGTGTGAGAGAAAGAAAAGAAAGAAAGAAAGAAAGAAAGAAAAGAAAAGAAAGAAAGAAAGAAAGAAAGAAAAGAAAGAAAGAAAGAAAGAAAAGAAAGAAAGAAAGAAATATACATACACACACACACACATACAAATATATATATATATATATATATATATATATATATAGAATACACGTCTAAACATGTGCACACGAAATAGCCTGCACCTGTTTGTCTATGGGTTTGTAAGTCGGCTTCATAGGAGAATGATATAAGCAAAAAAATAAAGTAAGGAAAACATGAAGAAATATGGGAAAGTATTTGATAAGAAAGAAAGAAAGAAAACGAAAGAAAGAAAGAAAGAAAGAAAGAAAGAAAGAAGATGAAAAATTAGAAGAAGCAAAGATAAGAAAAAGAAAGTACAAAGAGCAAAACACAGAATGAGGTAAAGAAAGATAAAGACTAAATCGATATTAAAAAAATAACAAAAGAATAAAAGAAGGAAAAATGTAGAAAGAAAGAATGTAAACGGAATGGACAAGAAGGAAAGAAAAAAATGTAAAATAAGGAAAAAGAAAAAAAGAAAGAAAAGGAGAAAACTGACGAATTGTAAGAGTGAATAAGAAAGAAAGAGAGAGAGAGAGAATAACAGAGAAGAATGAGAGGAGTGGATGAAGTTGAGAACGAAAGAGTGAGAGTGAAAATGAGGCAACGTAGAAAATGAGGCAGTCAAGAAAAACAGAAACGAAATTGAAAAGTTGAACATTGCATGAAAGAAAGAAAGAAAGAAAGAAAGAAAGAAAGAAAGAAAGAAAGAAGAGAACGGTAATAAAGAAAAGAAACAAAGTCTACAAACAATGTTTATTTTTTAAGAATCGGGCTAGTCTGACAAAAGGCTACTGCAGTGGATGACAAGATGAAAATCGAACTGACAATGCTTACAAATAGTGTACGAAATTAGTTCACTGGACTTGCGCTAGAGGAACCGCTGCTTGTAATTAAAAGACAGAAAGAAGGAAAAAAAAGAAAGAAATGTTATAAGAATGTTTTTTAATGAAAGCAAATAAAGAAATAATAATAATAATAATATAAAAATAAGAATATGAATAAAAATAACATAAGAATAAGAATAATATAAGAATAATAAAGAATAAGAATAAGAATGTATGTGAATGAAAGCAAATAAGGGAAAAAGCCTAAAGAATATACGAAGAAGAATAAACAATAAGAAAAAGAAATCTATAAAAATAAAAAAAAGAAAAGGATACGATATTTGAAAGCGGAAAGAACCAATGTATATAAAATGAAGAAAAAAAGAGGAAAAAATTACATCAAAAAGGAAGTATACAAAATTGTGAAAGAACAAGTGAAGAAAAGAAAGGAATGAGTTATAAGGAGAATGAAAAAAGAAGAAAGACATATGAAAAAGATTCCAGAAAAGGAACATTACAGAAAGAAGCAAAGAGCAAAAGATATAAAAAGGTAAAGGAGAAAGAAAAAAGTACAAATAAATTACAAAGAAAGAAAGAAAGAAAAAAGAGAATAGATAAAGAAGCCACAACGAAAGAAAGAAATAAAGAAGGAAAAAGAAGGTAGACAGGGAGTAAAGAAAAAAGAAAAATAGACGAAACAAACTAGCAATCAATAAAGAAAGAAGGTAAAGAAAGAAAAGAATAGAGGAAACATCCCACGACGAAAGAAAGAAAGAAAGAAAGAAAGAAAGAAAGAAAGAAAGAAAGAAAGAAAATGAAGAAAGAAAGAAAAAATGGAAAGAAAAAAATAGAGACTAAAAAAGCAAGTAAGCAAAAAAGAAAGAAAGAAGGTAACAAAAAAAGAGAAAAGACAAAATAAACCACAAAGAAAGAAAGAAAGAAAAAAAGAAGGAAAGAAAGAAAAAAAGAAAGAAAGAAAGAAAGGAGGTTGAAAAAAGACAAAACAAGCCAGAAAGAAATTAAAAAAAAAAAAGAAATAAAAACTAAAAACAGATTATCCAAAGATGAAAGAAAAAGAAGGGGGTAGTTAATTTGATAAGCAATGTTTCATTGGAAAATACGTCTCTGATGGCAGCGGCCGTATCAGCCGGTATTAATGATGATGCTGATGATAACAAATACACGTCTAAACATGTGCACACGAAATAGCCTGCACCTGTTTGTCTATGGGTCTGTAATCATCATTGCAATTGTATCAGAGTGCAAATAACCTAAATATACGTCAATAAATTATGATGTATGGCTGAAGTTAGGTGTTTCCTCGTCTCCCACGTAGAATGGAGTTCTCCGTTTCATAATTGCGAGGGAGAAGAAAAACACTCGCGTAGGCGGTGCTGGTCAGGTTAACATTGCGCAAAAAGTCTACTGCAGGTAATTCCTCGTCATCTACCTTCCATTTTTTTTTCTTTTCTTTTTTTATGATATTCAAGTTTCTCTGCTTTATTTTGTACTTCCCGCCCACTGTCCACGATCTATCTTTTCTATTTAGTCCTGATTTGATTGTGTTAATATCTTTGTTTATATCTATAACTATTATTCATCTCTTTCTCTGCATATATATATATGTGTGTGTGTGTGTGTGTGCGCGTAGATATCCTCTCTTTCGTATCTATCTATCTATCTATCTATCTATCTAGCTTTCTTTCTTTCTATCCATCTATCTATCTATCTAGCTTTCTATCTATCTATCTATCTATCTATCTATCTATCTATCTATCTATCTATCTCACTTACTTTTGCACTTGTTTTTGATTAATCTCTCATTCTCACTCTCTTCCTATCATATTTTTCACTATATCTATCTCTATCTCTCTCCTTTTATTTCTCCGTATTTTCCATTTTCAGTTTATTTGCCTTTCCTTTGCTTTCTTTTTTTCCTCTCGCTCTCTGTCATTCTCTCTCACACGCACTCTCCTCTTCCTCTCTATCTTTGTTTTCTCTTTCTAGATATTCTTTTACCAGATATTTCCTCCTCTTCTAGCACTTTATTTCTTTCCTTTCACTAGGCCCTATAGTCTTTCTTTCAGCTGTTCGTCTCCAATGATGTTTACCCGGCTGATTAGGTCACCTGATTAAACGACGTGACATATTGGTAAAAAGACCGTGTTACGACGATCAACCAGTTGAGATATTTTGTTTCCTTACAGATCAGCATTCGTTATCCGGGTATCGAATACTGACCACATGCTCCAATTTTTAATTTAACTCACTAAACAGACTCTATTTTTTGTCTCAGTTTATGGAATAAGGAGCTATAATTGTGATGGAATAACCAGTCACCCCCAGGAATGATTACACTATAGGTAGTAAGTACCTATAAAGTCCACTGTTTACGAGAGACTGGGGGAGGACAGAGAGAGAAGTGAGCGAGACGACGCAAGCACGTCCAACCTTCCAGTTAGTGACACTCGCTACTAGATTGACCTGTGTGTATAACTGTACCGTATTTCATATTGTACTTGTTGTGTACAATAAACCTTTCTTCTAGTATCCACCTGGTGTTATGTGTTTATTTCCTTAGCACGAAATATAACAAATTGTTTACATTAGAACTAAGGTATTCGTCTTTGTTATTTTTATTACAACGTTTCGGCCATTGTATACTTCGACATTCATCAGGTGTCTGTCGATCCGGCTAATCTTCAAGAAAGACTGAATCTTTTAATCTGCGGGTGTATATTGTTTTCGTTCTGCTGTCCATGTCTATAGTTCTGCTTCTTCTTGATGAGTACTGCTCAGTTATTGCTCGATATGTTTTTTTTTGTTTTTTACTAAGTTTATACTACTTCGTCTAGGGACTGAACTCTGAATTCTTTCTTAGCACAAAAATGTAGACTGATTTGAATTTTGTGCGAATGTTCCCAGTGCTCATTAATTGTTATTTTTCAAAAACTAAAAACTAAACACACAGACATAAACCGGTTTTTCGCTGGGAACAATTGCGCCAATCTAATTTGTTCAAAATCTATTCGTAGATATATGTATTTTTGTAGAGTTGTAGATATGTTAGTTTCGTGGTTCATATTCTAGCGTATTTCACATTGCTGTGAGATGGCAATGTCTGAACGCAAATAGACACAAGGACTCTGGATTGTTGGGAGAAATGGCGTAGCATAATCTTTATATCCCAATTTATTTCAACTTCAGTCAGCCAGTCAGCTCCATGCGGGATACACGCGTAGGCGATCATGTATCTTTCGATACATGACTGACGAGCCAGATTTTTTCCGCAATCCACTTTTTAAGGAAATCTCGAGAATTTCTGCATAGAAAGGAAGAAGAAAGACATAAGGACTGATAGATGTTGGTCGAAAATGCATAGTGGCTGAAAAAAGATTTCAGTTCGCCAATGACACATCAGCTACTTCGTCAAATCCGAGGGTAAAGACATGGTTTTAAATTATTGTTTTTGAAGGAAGTTGTTCTTTACCAATTTGAAGAAGGGCGCAACACATTCATCATAGGCAAAATGATCTTGTTTGGAAGAAAGCTGTTTCAGTAAAATTCTCTCCTCGTATATATATACTAGCAGTAGAGCTCGGCGTTGCCCGGGGATGTAACAGTAAGAGATAGATCAACTATCGACCATCATAAAGACTGAAAAATAAAATTGACAAAGATTATTGTTTAAGGTTGACGGACACGCATGTCTTAATTAGTTTTTTTTTTTTTTTTTTTTTTTTACGAATTGATCAAACCCAAATTCAAACAAAAACATTGTTTAGAATCGTTATGAGTCTATCGATTGGTGAATAGAATTTTATTATAAACAATTGTCTTGTAAATGGAATTTTTAAAGCATTCTGAATGTAAATAAAGAAAAAAGTGTGCAAGACAATAAGAAATACTACCTGCCGAAAAATAAAGTGGATGTTTGTTTTATCGGCTGAAAAATGTAAGAAATCCGATCCCATATATATAAAGGAACACACACACACACACACACACACACACACACACACACACACACACACACACACACACACACACAAACAAACAAACAAACAACCTGGGTTTTTTAACCTAAGTCACTCCACGGAATCGCTAAAACATAGAGCATAGTCTGATGAAAAAAGACGCCAAAGTTTATGAAAACAAAATTTTATCGTCAAAATGCTTATTTTTTTATGAAGAGGATAGACTAAATTTTTTTTTAATTATTTTTTTTAAAATTTTTCCATCTTTTTAGAATATTCTAAATTTTGATTTAAAAACCTTGTTTCTCTTTGTCGCAACAAAGGGTAGTAAATAACATAGATAATTTTTTAGCGCATTTTTTTTGTATTTACACACATTAATTTGGAAAATCTTGCAAAAATAAAAATAATTGTCAGATGTTAATGAAACTTTCAGAAACTATTCACAGATGATCAAAATTATTATAAATATTTTTTTTTTTATTAATGTCATGGCAGAAATATTTTTTTTATATTTATTAACACCCCATAACTAATTTTATGAAAAACTCTAGAAATTCGAGACCATCGGTTTTAGTGATTACAATAGTTAAAAAAGCACAAGGCTTTGAAGAATGCAAATCATGTTTTTTTTTTTTTTTTTTGGCCAACGTACCTGAAAATCAGCTGTGAATTGTAACATACAAAAACTCAATGAAACAAATATATTATTTAGTTTCAAATGCTTTTATTTGTTTTAATTTGTTTTTTATGAATATGGACAATATTTTCTGAAAGCAAAAAATTTTTCAATGAAAATTGAATTTTTAATACAATTATTTCTTATTTCTTTAATTTTAAAAAGATTTTTTTAAAAATGTTTAAATTGAATTTTAAAAAATATTTTAACATTAGTTAAAAGCAACATCAACCTTTCAAAATGTCCGTGTGAGATTGTCATTGTCTAGCGCTTTGAAAATTGTATAATTTGGACCAATCAGATTAGCCATGGTAATTAAGAAATGTAATTTTTCTGTTTATAGTCGGACAGTAATTATCAAGTACGGAAGACCAACCAGAATACAATTTAGTTGCATTATTTGAGTTCAGCATTGTTCTCCGCTGTTAAGCCCTTTTACTTTTGCGAAACACGTATGGAGAAGTTAATTTGAGTTTTCAATTTCAACTGAGAAGGGTACCTACAAGTAACAGTATCATCTTATGAAATTTAACTATTGCTAAACTTTAATTTATATGATCTTATTTTTATATTAATCTCAGTTATGACATTTTTCCATAAATGAAATATCAAAATTAATAATAAAATGAATGGAAATACAAATAACACAGTAAAATGTAATAAATGTACATAAAATTATAGTATTTTATGTACACTTCTGATAAAATTTCATAAGAAAGGTACCTAAATTAATTAGATACCTTTTTCTAATGAAATTTAATCTCACTATTAAGAGTCTTATTTTTTTAATTTCTTTATATTTTCCATAAAGCATCGTAAACGTAAAAATGAAAGCTAAGTACAAAAAAAAAAAAAAATAAAAAATAAAAAATTAGAGCGCTGAAAGTTTTCCTTAAAAGTAACAAGGTAAATAATTTGTTCACTTAAATAATTTCACTTCCTTCCATCCGTAGAAAGAATTCTCCTCCCGTAAGTTATCTAAACGTCATGAATGTGCCTTTCGTCAATCGTCAAGCGACGCGAAAGGTTATGACCTGCTTTGTTTTATTTTCAAATTACATTTTTTCGGCGCAGAAGCTAAGTTAAGCTTGGTTCAAAATATTTTAAATAAACAGTATAATATCTGTTTTTATTAAAATCAGTTTTGAAAAAATGATAATTGACTTTTAAAAGAATTTCAAAGTAAGATTTTAATCTTTTTATCAAATCGAAAAATGATTGAAAATGATTATCTGCCCTTTTTTTAAAAAAAAAAATATTTTTAACGAAAATTTCAGACGTGCTAGGAACGATTAAAAATGTAAAAAATACCCCCAAATACTTTGATCTTTCCTCTTTAATAATAATATGAACATTAGACGATAAAATTTTTGTTTTTCGTCAAGTTCGGCGTCTTTTTTCATCATGCTATGCTCTTTTGTTTACATTTTCGTGGGTGAGTTCTCCCCTTTCATTCTCACGATGTGTCTTAATCGTGTTTTCAAATTGATTTTATTAAAAAACAACTGTATTTTTCCCATTTTCGGCCCTGTTAGAACCACCACAAGGTAATTTTATGTAGTCCTGTGAAGTTTTGTTGAAATCGGCTAAAAAAATGTAGGAAATTCGATCCAACATATAAACGTTACAGAAACACACACACACACACACACACACACACACACACACACACAACCTGCGTTTTATAATAAGTAAGATATATATATATATATATATATATATATATATATATATATATATATATATATATGTGAGAGGGACAGAGAGAGAGAGAAATAACATTAAATTAGAAAAGAGTAATCAGCTGATGATCGCAGTTGTCGTGAAACTTATAAGTCGGTGTCTGGAGACAGATTCCTGGCTGTTTTCACTATTTTCACCGACAAAGCTTGGGTAAATTCTTGTCCCTCTTTATAAAACTCCCAAACATTACGTGATAAAACCGAACCTTCTGACCCCTTTAACTATTGCCCTATTAGTCTCCTGTCGCTTTTTGGTATAGTATTCGAGGCTTTAATCAATACAGAAATCGTTAAACATCTTACCTCCCACGACCTCTCTGGCAAACGATATGGATTCCTTTTTGCCTGGTATACCTCTGACGTGCTTAACACCATCACTGATTATGTATATCAAGCACATCATAATGATGGCGAACCTCGTGCTGTGACACTAGATATCTCAAAGACGTTTGACAGGGTTTGGCATGCTGGTTTTCCACGTAGGCTTACAGGACGATTGTTTGATTTAATCAAATCATTCCTATCAAGTTGTGAAATGAAGGGCATTCTGAAAGAGCTCGCTTCCAGATCCTTTTACACGAACACAGTTGTCTCCCAAGGCCCTATCCTGGGCCCTACGCTGTTTCTTATCTTCATCAATGATCTTTCTGATGTCATCAATTCCCAAGTAGGAATTTATGCTGATGATACTACCATTTATTCTGTCTCTGTAGAAAATCCGACAGAGCTGAGAAAGTTAACGTGACTGCTGTCCTTGAAAAGGACCTCCAATCAGTGGTTAACTGGGGCAGGAAATGGCTTGTAAATTTTTATGCCTCCAAAACTAAACTGCTCTCATTAAACCAGCATAGAGAATTTTCCCTGCCCACCATTAGAATGGCTGATGCTCGACTCCAGAAGAGCGTCTCAGTGTGCCATCTTGGTCTCACGTTTTCAACTGACTTGAAGTGGAATCAACACGTTTATCTACTTCAAGGGCAAGTTGGTTCCGAGTCTCGGACTCGGTTTTCCACGTCAAACCATTTTGCACTTTTACAAATCTACCATTCGTCTGTGGATTGAATACTGTTGCCATAACTGGTTTGGTGCCCCTGCTATTCTTGACAAAATTCAAAGAAGGATCTGAAATGCCATCGTTCCTGAATTAGCATCTCTACTTCAGTCACTTTCTCACCGATGTGATGTGGCTTCTCTCTTTCTTTTCTACAAATATTTCCATGGAAACTGCTCTGAGGAGCTTTTTTACTTGGTGTCCCGTCTACATGAATTTAAGCGTGCTACTAGATTGGCATCTAGGTCCCACCCTTTTACTGTTCAAATAGTTAAATATAACCACCACTTCTACTCCAGTAGTTTTTTTTCTCGCTCTTCCCGACATTGGAACTCCCTTCCTCTTATTTGCTTCCCTGATAATTACATTCTTCAAAAAATTAAATGCAACGATAATCGCCATCTTCTGTTGTCTTGAACCTCATTTATCTTTAATCCTTTCCTCAATCCCCCCCCTATACACAGTCTTTTCTCTTAATTTTATCCTCTGGTTTATGAGTAACTATATTGCATTCCCGCCTTGTCTGGGGTGAAATGCTTAAAAACAAAAACAAAATTTGACAAATCGAAAAGCCAGTTTTCATCGTCAGAATGCTAACTTTCAAAAGTGCTCATTTCAAGCGCTAACAAAATATATATATATATATATATATATATATATATATATATATATATATCTAGTACAGGTAATCGATCCATTGGTATAAGAATCCCATGGATCCTAGTAATCATTAATTTTTAAAACTGATCCACAGAGAGCTCGATGATTTTATTTCAACAACCATATGTATTTTTACAAAAAAAAACAAAAATTACTTCAACGTACTTACAGATACAGTGTATTTCAAAAACTTTTGTTCTGTATACGGCTGTCATCCGTCCCTATATAATCCCGGTGGATCCTAGCAATATTAATTATTAAAACTGATCCACAGAGAGTTCGATGTTTTTATTTCAACAGAGCATATGTATTTTTTACAGCAAAAAAAAAAAAAATTAAAAGAACGTAGATACAAAATTTCAATAATTATGTATTTGTTACAGCAAAAAAAAAAAAGAAGAAAATTACCTCAACATCGGAATAAACTATTTCAAACCGTTCTTCAACGGCTTTCGTCAGCTTGGATAACACGAGTTATTCCTTTGAGTGCTCTGGTATTACCCACAATCTATAAATATATAACTCAACTAATTTACATTAACCTTAAAGGACTTCAGCTTAAATCCCGCATCGCCTGGGGGTACAAAAATTATTTACTGTGAATCCCAGAAAAATACACACTCCAGGTCCTTTACATGAAACACCATATAGTAGGAATTGATGTTAAACTACAAGCAAAAATTCTAACCATAAATAAACTCCAAACCCGGACCGCTAACACAGAACCACTCCAATTATAAATGCGCCTACCATAGATTGGCTTTGAAAAATAAATAAGTGCTCCGAGCAATGTACTTAGAGGCTGACGAAAACCGTAGAGTAACTGCTTGAAATAATCTATTCCGTTGTGAAGGTAATTGTTTTATTTATATATATATATATATATTTAATTAATTAATTCTGACAGAAAGCAGTGGACGGCCGTTTCGTCCTATATTTTGGACTCATCAGCAGTGCGCATCCACTACCGAGAATTGAAACCCTGAAAATTAGGTTGTCAAGCAAACATTATACCAGCTGTGCCAATGGGCCTCGGTGACGAAGAGATTGCAAATCAGACTCAATATAGCGCCGCTCACTCATATATTCCGTGGTGGAACTCGACTGAGTTCTCTGTAACCATAGGACTGTGCCCCTGGAGCCACAACTACTCTCACCAAGCCGCTCACTCTAGAGCATTAGAAGCCGGTTCAAGCAATGATATACATAGATGGAAATTATTAGGAGGATTTGATAATTATATTTAATTAATTCATTGAGTCTGATAGAAAACTGAGCAGAATGCAGAAAGCACTGGACGGCCGTTTCGTCCTATATTTGGGACTCATCAGCAGTACGCATATATATATATATATATATATATATATATATATATATATATATATATATATATATATATGAAGGCCCTGTCGTCGTTTTTTCGACGTAGAGGGTCCTTAGTTCAGTTCTTAGGATAAAACAGCCAGAAGAGCCGCACATATGATTTAATTACAGACATGAATGATTTTACAGAACTGACCACACTTTAGAAAACTGTGCACAGCGTGCCACAGGACGACATGGTTTTGAATTCAGAGTAGTCTTCCTAAGCCGGTTGCCAACCAAGGCTATAGAACCCAGTCTCTGCTGCTATCTACTCATAGCTGGGGAGGGGAAGAAATGGATTCATACCTTTCCTAGTGGTATTAGCGTGTAAGGGAATAATGTCATGAACTCGACTGGAATTCGAGTCCTTAAACCGAGTCGCTATCCCTTACACCAATATATATATATATATATATATATATATATATATATATATATATATATATATATATATATATATATAACATGGCCGCAATATGCTGACCGTGCTTGGAAAATCAAACATTTCTATAACTTTCGATACATACATTAAAAAAAATCCATGCATTCAGTAAAAAAACTTATCTTCGATAATGGATAAAAGAATAGCCGAAAGCGCTCGGATATAAAAAAAAGTTTAGAAAATTTTTACACATTATGTTTAGAAAAGAAAACGTTTATATGTACACAAGACAAATTAAATAAAATGAAACTTCTATAAAAGAGAGATTGTTGCCCAAACACACAATTATATATACGACGTATAACAGCAAAATTGTCTAATCCTTAAATTAAGCTTCGAACCGTTGTGTCTTAGAAATGATTAAAGATATCTTAGTGGAATTCTTCGAGGTTTTTATAACACTAGTGGATTCTACTTTGAACAATAAAAAATGTATTTACCTCTAAGTTGAAATAATGATCCCTCTTGCTGTTGTGACCTCCTGAACCAATTTTCCTCTTTACTTTTTCCTTTTTTTAAAAGTTATTTACCATACTCTTGACGGTTCTTGAATGGACATTGAAGATGGAAGCCAGAGTCTGCATGCTGATACCGTTGCTGAAGGCCTGAATTATCTTTTTCCTCTCACCATTGCTCAGTTGGGAAGACATAGTGTAGCTGATACAAAATGATTTTAACCTGTTAGCATCCTAGCTGAATAACTCAAAGGTTGTTTCAATGATTCTTACAACAGAAAACTTGGAAAAAAGAAACTCATTTAGTTTAGTGTTTTTTTTAGATACTAAACATCTTGTGGAATAGACAATTGCTGTTACACGATTTGGACAATTTTGCAGTTACACCCGGTATATATATATATATATATATATATATTGAGGAATTTTCGATTTTGTGATTCTATGAGTATATCTAACAAAAGATTACCCAACACAGATCACGAAACCCTCAAATTCGGACTAATTGTCTCTGCGTGTGTGTGTGTGTGTGTGTGTGTGTGTGTGTGTGTGTGTGTGCTTTGGGATAGAGGTGTCTGCGCGTGCACACGCATAAAACTATCGATTTCCAGAGACCTAACAGTTCGTCAAGCTGATGTCTAGTCAACTAAAGAAAAATGTGTCACGAATGTGATAAAAAGATTCCCTAAAAAGACAACCATCGCAGCTCGATCAACCACCACAAACTGGTAAAGGAGATTTCGGACAGATTTTCTTGTCGCCACAAGATTTATATAGCGAGAGAGTTTGTGTGTGTGTGCATTTTTGTGAAAATGAATGATTTTACTAACTTGAATGAATGATTTTACTTACTATGCTTAGAACGGGGCTCATTGTTTCAGTTACTAAATGTAACTTTATTGCTAGGATCAAGTTGATCCAATCACTGGTTTGTCGACGTCCTGGACAGGAGACCCCTCCACGTACGTCGTCCTGGGTATGACGATAGACTACATCCGCATCCTGGGTAAGACGATCAACTACGTCCAACAGCAAGGCCTTCGATCAGGAGGATTTGAGAAGCGTGGAACCACCTCTTAATTGCTAGTTTTCCCAGGTGTACTCTGACTCGTGGTAGTAGCACCTGTTAGGGTCCCAGCTATGGGCAAATATTTAACGTCCAAACTTGTGTAAAAATAGGTTTTAATACCAGAAATATTTTGTAATGAAAAAATTATTACCAGCATTAAGTTTTGAAGGAAAATTTATCATCAGCAATACTTTTAAATAAATATCAGCAATACATTATAATAAGTTATTGAGTTATCTGCGAGTTAGTATCCATGTTCGATTCTGTAAGGACCCCTCAACGAATCTAATCGCTTGTAATTAATTAACTTTATTAATTAGTTTTATTTCCATATTTAATTTCATCAAGTATTAAATGCGATCAAGCTTTCTCTTTTTTCTGCTCTTCTGTACAGTGTGGTCCGAAAGTCTTGTCATTCCATACATAATATAATTTTTTTAGTTCAGATGGCTGACACAACCTCCTACAGTTTGGAAGAGTGGTAGGAGGTGATAAAGCTTTTGGTCCACCCTGTACATTAAAACTGGACATTTCTATATTTTAATCCTGTTCGCCTCTCGCTGTGAAGCTTCGAAGAATTTTAGTAGCTATCCATGTTCTCATAGTCTGGCAGTTAAGCTGGAACAAAGACACAAAGATATTTTACATAATGAATATCACACAGATTGAAATAATAATGATAGTCTAGATGAGAAAGCAAGGTTTCTTATTTAGTTTCGCACAAGCTTACAATATTAGGATTCTGACGAGAATCGAAATACTGCAGTATTAACGGCCTCCGAGATCAGCTTGTTAACCATTACACTAAGACCTAGCCTAGTTTGACACAATGACATGGGCGTTGTAGACCATGGCTTTAATAATAATCTTTGGTAGCAACCATTTCCCCAGTGCAGGGGTTCTGTTTAGGTTAGTCTGGTATGGGAACAAAGGTTTTGAGCATCATGACATTGATAATGTTTTTCAATACTACCTTTCTAACCACTACGCCTATGCGAGCTTCCTTTTGCATATTAGAAACAGATGTATTTAAACAGGAGAATACAAAAGTATGAACTTTTGTTTTCTTTCTCATTTGTTTGTTTTTCCTGTTTTGATTTGTTTTTTTTGTTTTTTTTTTACACGTTTTAGTTGTCTTTCTTCTTTTCTTGTGCTTCTTTTTTTCTGTTTTCCTCCCATCAACAATTCTTCCAATTTTTCCTTCTGAGGAGAACGATCTTTCCTTTAATCATGTTTTCAATATCAGTTTTTGGGTATTTTCTTTTCTTTATCCGACTTCTTTCATCTTCGCTTTGAGCCGCTTTCAAGTGTAACTTCATGGCACCACAGTCGTGATCTGTCTATTTTTTTATGTAGCAGAGGTTTTTTGTTGTTATTTTTTTGTATTTTCTTGCATATTAACTTTCTCTCACTTAGTGGCAGCACAAGGCCAAATAGTGGGAAAGAAATCATTATTGTGTCGACCTTACAACTTTGCTTTTAACCAAGTTCGAACACTGACCAAGTAACCTTGGTTGGAAACTGTTTCAGAAACCATTCTTTCCTATAGATTTTTTTTTTTTTACATTCGGATTATTTTCCTTATTTTTGTTGTTATTATAACAACGTTTCGACTGTTAGGTCCGCAATAGTAATAGCCTAGTGGATCAAAACGGTTGCTTCTGGGTTTGGTGACAATGTAATTGTGGGTTAAGTTCCTGGGCCGAGTAATGCCTACTTAGACACAATGGAAACAAGGGAGTATCAAAAAAGAACAAGACGAGAGATTCCACGACATCCCGATACAATGACAGGATAACGACAGTAATCTACCCTCAAAGATTGAATAAATGATTATTATTTATTGAATAAACGCACACTATTCTTTTTCAGTGTAGAAACACTTCTTTCCTTTTTTTTCTTTTCTTCTATATTTTTTTCTTTCCTTTTTTTCTTTTCTTCTATATTTTTTCTTTCCTTTTTTTTCTTTTCTTCTATATTTTTCTCTTTCCTTTTTTTCTTTTCTTCTATATTTTTTCTTTCCTTTTTTTCTTTTCTTCTATATTTTTCTTTCCTTTTTTCTTTTCTTCTATATTTTTTCCTTTTTTCTTTTCTTCTATATTTTTTTTTCTTTTCCTTTTTTTTTCTTTTCTTTTCTTCTATTTTTTTCTTTCCTTTTTTCTTTTCTTCTATATTTTTCTTTTCCTTTTTTTTTTCTTCTATTTTTTTTTTCCTTTTTTTTTCTTTTTTCTTCTATATTTTCTTTATTTTTTTCTTTCCTTTTTCTTTCCTTTTTTCTTTTCTTCTATATTTTTCTCTTTCCTTTTTTACCTTATTCCTAATTTTTTTAATCGTATTCTTTCTTTCTATTTATATTTATCTTCTTCTTTAATTTTGTAAACCATTCTATTTTCTTTCTTTCTTTTTTATTATATTCTCTATTTCTTTAGATATATATTTCTTTCTTATGATATTCTTTCATTTTACATAGACTTCTTTCTTTCTTCTATATACTTTCTCTTTTACCTTATTCTGAATTTATTTTTTATTTTCATTCTTTTACTTTATACGATATTATTTCTTTGTTTTCATATTTCTTTTCCTCTTCTTTCATACAGTGAACCTCTTGTTCTTTCTCTTTTTCTTTCTCATGTAGTGTTTTTCTTTGTACCATATTCTCCATTTCTTTGTTTTTTTCTATATATATTTTACTTACGTTCTTCAAACGATTCTTTAATCTTTTTTATCTCTTCTTTCTTTCTTTCTTTCTTTCTTTCTTTCTTTCTTTCTTTCTTTCTTTCTTTCTTTCTTTGCCCGTCTGATTGTTTTAGATATCTGTTTTCTACCTTTTTTCAAAAGTCCGGTCAACACTCCTACGGACACGGGCTTTTTCGATCGTCCATTTATCTTCCAATCCACTACTTCCGCTGACATTTTCTGTCGGCTTTTTTCGATATCTGCCTTTTCTTCAACTCTTTTTGCTTGGCTTTTCTAAACACGTACTTTATTTGTTCTATTTCGTTTCGTCCTTTTTTTTTTTTTTTTTTTTTTTTGAGTTTCGTGAAAGACACATTTCGAAATAAACCACGATCTAGAGTCGGACAAAATATGATTTTGTTTTAAGACTTTAACAATTATAATGAAATCTTTTACGGACCCAAAAATAAAGGAAAACTTCGCAGCCCAACCCACTTCCAGAAATCTGACAAAATGACTTAATATTAAATCTTTTTTGAGAAGGGGCGAAAAGTTTTTAGCGCTTCCTCGTATTTACCGACCAGCGTTGGCAACCATTATCTGTAAATAGCTTCATCGAAACATTTATTTTGGACAAGAAATATTTATTTTTCAACATAATTTTCTTACGTGTCAGTCCACCTCGATCAGGGGTGAATATTAATCACTTAGAAATTTATACAACAAAAATTTCAGATAAAAATTCAGCTACAGTCTATGGATTTATTTATGAGTCATTCATATATTTATATATATATAGTGGGTGTTGCACATTTTGAGGGGTTAACAAATAGGGCTTCTAAAATTAGTATATTTGGGGTTATTTTGATAATTAGGATTTGATAATTATAATTAAGACTCAATAAATTACTTAATTATAATTATCAAATCCTCCTAATAATTTCTATCATTTGTATATCATTGCTTGAACCGGCTTCTAATGCTCAAGTTTGAGCGGCTTGGTGATAGTAGTCGTGGCTCCAGTGGGGGCACAGTCCTATGGTTAGAGAGAAACTCAGCAGAGTTCAACCACGGAATATGTGAGCGAGCGGGGCTACATTGAGTCTGATTTGCAACCTCTTCGTCGCCGAGGCCCGTTAGAACAGTTGGTATGACCTTTGCATGTTAACATAACTGTCAGGGTTTCAATTCTCGGTAGTGGATGCGCACTGCTGAGGAGTTCCAAATATTGGAATCGCTCATCCGTGCCATTCTGTTGGGGTTTCTTTCAGACTAGATGAATTACTTAATTATCAAATCCTCTTAACTATTTCACTTATATATATATATATGTCTTATGTTGCATTTTATAATAAGTATATACAAATAAATAAATAATATATATATATATATATATATATATATATATATAATATTTCAAAAAATTTACCTGAAGGATTATGAAAGGATATGAGGTAATTTGGAATTGTATACTACTGTTTATTGACTCTGTTATAATAAATACATTACTCCCTTTTTGTGGATTAGTTTTTATATTTCATATTTCTAAGATCTACTTGGATTATATACCAACGGATTTATTAACTTTATATATATATATATATATATATATATATATATATATAATTTAATTGTATCAATCAGCATATAGCCTGGCCCTGCAGAATTTTAAAATTGCCATAGTAGAACATAAAATTTACAATTCAAGTGATTTCTGGTAAAATATTCCCAGTTATTTATACCCCGATGTCCTTTGAAGCGTTCTTTTTTCCTGATCCTGCCTGCAGTGTACTTTCTTTTACCTTATAAACCCTTCACTGCACACGATTGCACCAAGATTCATTGAAACATTACGTCGCTTTTCTCCGATTAATCTGGCGGCCTAAACAACGTTAAATTGTCACCTCTTAACACAAACCTTCGTAAAAGTCTAACACGATTTTGTAATCAAAACGGATGTCAAAAAGTGATCTCAAAACGCTGATTATATTCTGCCAGTGACCACAGCTGCACTTCAATAAAATCCTCAACCATTCGAGGCGAAAAACAGGGATGAAAGAAAATAGATAATCCAGAGTAAAACAACATTTCCCCACAACTGCTTGCGTGTTATGTCTAGAACCAATTCGTTTACTTATTTTATTTGGTTTCATTGCTGTACTTTGAAGTTGATTATATAGTCTTGTTTTTTTTTTCATTCTTCGATTGGATGCTTATCGCCATCCCACACGGCCAAAGACTTTTGCTACCTTCTGATATCCATCCATGCATAACCACACGAAAGAGAGAGAATGATGTATGCAACTTAACATACGCATTCAACATATATATATATATGTATGTGTGTGTGTGTGTGTGTGTGTGTGTGTGGGCAGATGTGGGCGTACATATATTTTACATGCTCAATAGAAAACACAGAATCTGACCAGACACTGATAAAAGTCCATAAAATGCACATCCACCACCGATATATATATATATATATATATATATATATATATATATATATATATATATATATATATATATATATGTGTGTGTGTGTGTATGTGTGTGTGAGAATGGTGAAACGTTCTTGGCACGCCTCACTTCCCAAAATTTAAATAAACAACATATTTTCGTGGTTTTTTGCCATATGAAAATTCGTGAAAATTTCAGCCAGCTCTGATATATATATATATATATATATATATATATATATATATATATATATATATATATAAGTTTTTTACCTGTTCAGGTGAATTAGCATTCACCTTAAGAGATAAAACGTAGCACCTTTCCACACATCATATCTTCTTCTTGAAGTGATCTCAAGATGAGACTGCACACACACACACACACACACACACACACACACACACACACACACATATATATATATATATATATATATATATATATATATATATATAAAAGGGTATTTCATTAAGACGGATCAAAATCAGCAGTAAATAAATCAGTGTTAAATCAGTGTTATTGGTGAAAATGTATTCCTTTATTGGATTAAATGATGGCAATTATGTGTGAAAAATAATATCGATCTCACCAATATGTCTTATTATCTCATCCTTCAGCTTTTTAAGTGTTGTAGGCTTGTTGCATATTAATTGTATCAATGGTCATCAGGCTTCAATTCTTGTGTCAATTGTATTATGTAAACTGTGTAGAGACAATTCGATGTAACGTTGTTGTAGAGGGTTCAATTCCTGCACGCGATGACGAATAGAATGTCTTGATTTTCGGCCACATTCTCGTGCACTGCAGCAATGTTTTCAGCTGAACGGCGTAAACGAGCACGCAGTGATATTTTCACATCTGCTTTCGATCCAATTTGTTTGAACTTAAGAACATTTTTTCCAATTGCATTCTTGAAACGTTAACACGTTGTTTGATTGTTAATCGTTCCATGGTTGAAATTGCCAAAGACTTGTTGTTAAATCTGAAAGAAAAAGAAAAAAATATCATTAGACGCTTAAACTTAATACGCATTTAAAATTGGCCCAAGTTATTGAACATCTTTTATATATATTTGAACTTTATTTCAATACTTCATGAGCTTCCGATCCTTAGCTATGATTAATTAATGATGAACATATCATTTTCGTTTATGACCGATTTCATTACGATCCTTCTGTTATGCTTAGAGAGTAATTATGCATTCTTATTGCTCAAAGTAGAGTCCAATAGCGTTATAAAACCTCGAAGAATTCCAGTAAGATATCTTTAATCATTTCTATGATACAACGGTTCAAAACTTAATATAACGATTTAACAATTTTGCTGTTACACTATTTGTACAATTTTGCTGTTTTATATATATATATATATATATATATATATATATATATACATACATATGTGTGTGTGCGTGTGTGTAATTAAACAAGTGATTTGACGGCAACTGTCATTGCGTATGAGTAAACAAACCTGTTTAGTGTTTGCAAAGAACTGATTGAAAAAAGAAAGCTTTTATTCTTTTTGAGCTCACCGATTCCTTTTGAGTCATAGAAAATCATTGACCTTACAGATTTGTCCTCTACAATTCAACTCTACTGGAGGCTGTTTCTCTGTGATCCACATATTCTTGGCTTCTTTCAATGTATTTTAAAGGTCACTTTTGCTGGCGCTGACTATAATTGACGAATGATAGCAAAAGGGACTGTATGCCAGAGGTTCGCGCGTGAGATTCGACCGTCAGAAACACTTCGACGGAACGGCAAGGCTTACTTTCAAAACAGACTGAAAAGCCCATTCATGCCGGTTCAAACTGGTTCGTGCATTATATATTGATTCATTTGAACCAGTTTTTCTTCCTTTTCAATATTTCTTTTTCTTTTTCGTTTTCGTTTTAATTGTTGCCTGTCAAACGACATACAATTTAGTATCTTAAACGGTTGCTAAAAGTCGTGTGAGTTCAGTCCTTTATAGACACCTTCTCAATGCCAAAAGGAAGAAATGATGACTATGTGCCCTGCACATCCTTGTGGAGGTAAGCCTGTGCTACCAGAATAAGATCTATGTGAAAGCAAATCAAATAGAGGATCCCGTTACACAACATAGGAATCTTACTGAATATGACAGGCACCTAGGCAAAGCCGATGGATGAAGCGAATAAAGGATCACACACACACACACACACACACACACACACACACACACACACACACACACACATATATATATATATATATATGTATGTATATACATACATATGTATTTTCGAATAAGATGGTGTGTATTGGTGTCAAAATTGTGGATAAACTCTGCGACGATACATGGCGTCACCGTCAGCTTTCCCAAAAATACCAGGATGTAGACAATGCTAATTCCAGTTGTTTAGTCGTATCATCGTATCATTTTAATAGTCATCAGCTGAATTTTATTTTAGTTGTTTAATGTATTTGATTAACAATGAATTAAATGCATTACAAATGAAAGATATTGATATGAAAAACGCAGTTTTCGATCATTAGGCACATTGACACACATATATGTATATGTGTGCGTGTATCTAACGGTTTGTTGTAATCTATCTATCTACCTATCTGTCTATCTACCTAACTACCTACCAATCTATCTATCTATCTATCTATCTATCTATCTATCTATCTATCTGCGGGACCAGCTAATTCAGTAGGCCAGCTACAATCTCACTTTAATTAATGACTATGAAGTATATATCGATCTCACTATTTATCATTTTTATTTCATTTTCTTATTCTTTCGATTTCTTGATGTTTTTTTTTAATTTCTTTTAACAGAGCATGTGTATTTTTTACAGCAAAACAAAAAACAAAAACAAAAAAAACAAAAAAATTGCCTCAACATCTATTTCAAGCCGTTCTGTGCGCGGCTATCATCTAAAAACCTATTTACTTTGAATCCCAGAAAATCACATTCGGGCCCTGTATAAGAAACGCCCCATAGTAGGAACCGATATAGTAGGAACTGATGTTAAACTGCAAACAACAAGGGTTCTGGCTATAAATAAACTTCAACCCCAGAACACTTCACCCAGGATATGATATCTTACCCCCCCACACACCAATCGCTAACACAAACCCACTCTCATTAACAAGACGTCTACCAGAGGAAGACTAACATTGAAAATTAATTTAAAACGATGCTCCGAGACACAGATACTTAGGGGCTGATGATAGCCGCGCACAAAACGGCTTGAAATAGACTATCTTCTATGATGAGGTAATTTTTTTGTTTTTTTTGTAATATATATATATATATATATATATATATATATATATATATATATAATGATTTTCTAAGCGTAGCTTAGATGTGGCACAAGTCCGAAAGTATGGGGCACCCAGTGAGGATCGAACTCACTACTCAGTCGTAATTGCTCTTGCGAGACAAGCTTTCTAACTATTACACCTCCTCGAAGAGCCCATTTTGGGGTGATCTGAAATGAAAAACAGCATTCTAATCGTGAACAGTCTACATATTACAAAATCGATTTAAATTACTTTAAAGCTCAAATACATGCTTTGGTTTCTTCAAATTGAAATTAGCGAATGAGGACTTGAAAGATTTGATACTTGCTTTTAGGATATTGAAGACACGAGAGCCAGAGGGAAAGAGCGAGTAATGGAGTAAAGGAATGCTAGAAAAGTGAAAAGTTTCCCCATGTGTGTCATCCGTTTCCCAATCTGGAATGTCGTTTGCTGATTAAGATATCTATCTATCTATCCATCTATCTATCTATCTATCTATCTATCTATCTATCTATCTATCTATCTATCTATCTATCTCTCTCTCTCTCTCTATATATATATATATATATATATATATTATAAATTAATTGATTTAAAATATGGTTTCTTCCGCTACACAGTTCTAACCATGTTTCAAAAATGCAAGCTAAAAGCCTCGAATTTAATTTTGTAATTAAATTAAAGACATTAGTTCCATTTCATCCTCAAGCGAATTTTGGAGTAACTTTTAAAATTACTGGGTTTTAAAGACACAGCTAAAATCCTAATTCATGTTTCCAAGGTTACAGATGAATCCAGTTTACTAGATGAGGGGTGTCTGGGTGTTCAATATGTCTATATTTTAATGTATCATTTATTGCTACGTCTTGGTAGTGGGTAGGGATGTATTTTTCAATGAAATCTAACATCAGTTAAAAGCGTGTCGTCTGGATTTATTAAAATTTTATTGTTAACGGCAAAAATTCTTACGGCATTTTTTTCCTTCGTATATTTAAAGATTTGGGGGGGGTTATGTTAGAATACTTTTTATTTAACTACGATTTGAAATATTTTTACTTTTAATTTTTAATATACTATATTTCTTTTAAGAACAATTAAATGTAATGAGAATCCCTTACAGTTTGTAGAATTATTATCACATACAGTATATTACGGTTTTTTAAAAATTTTATATTTAAATATTATTTAAGTAAAAAAATGTTTGCACTTACGGCAAAAATAGCTAATTCATTTCTCTGATTTAGTAAACTTTATTTACTTATTTAATTACAATTTAAAAGAAGTTTAGGTTTCATTCATTTAATTAAATTTTAATTACAACTTTAAAATATTTTCATTGTTAATAGACTATATTTCATTTAATACTTTAAATAATTATTATTTTTAGTAAATCAAGTTATTTTTCCATATCAAGTATATATTTTACGATTTTTAAAATTTTATATTTAAATATTATTTAAGTAAAATTTTTTGGCACTTACGGCAAAAATAGCTAATTCATTTCTCTGATTTAGTAAACTTTATTTACTTATTTAATTACAGTTTAAAAGAAGTTTAGGTTAGAATTCATTTTAATTAACTACAATTTTAATTACAACTTTAAAATATTTCCATTGTTAGTTTTTATAGACTATATTTCATTTAATAGAAGTAAATGAATTAGAATTACTTACTGTAAGTAAAATTATTTTTCCACATCAAGTATATGTCTATTACGATTTTTAAAATTTTATATTTAAATATTATTTAAGTAAAATTTTTGGCACTTACGGCAAAAATAGCTAATTCACTTCTCTGATATAGTAAACTTTATTTTTTTTTTATATATATATCATGCATATATATATATGAATGTTTTATTAAAAACGACACACAAGGTTCTACGGTTAAGATTTTTTTTTCTTGTGTTCGCAAAAGAGCTTTCTTTTTTGGACACAGAATGTGTAGAAACTGTCCAAATATTCTATAGAACACTCACAAACCAACCAGACTCCATTCAAAACACACTAATAGAAAACACAAATATAATAACCTCATCCAATTGTAAAAAAAAAGATTAAAAATAATGGAAGCCCTAATTATAAAAAAGAAAATGCCAACTCTTAACAACATTAACTACAAACAAGGCCACAATATGCTAACCGTGTTCGGAAAATAAAACACCTCTATAACACACTAAAAGTATTCAGATAACACACTCACTCGTTTAAACTGAAAAATAAAATCATCCTTGATAATGGCTAAAGGTATAGCCGAAAGCGCTCAGAACTATAAAACATTTGAACAGTTTTTACACACTCTTTGTCCAGAAAAGAAAGTTCTTGTTCGAACACAAGAAAAAATTAAATAAAAAGCTTAACCGTAGTACCTTGTCTGTCGTTTTTAATGAAATGTGCATAAATGAAGGATTGCTGCCTAAATACACAATATATATATATATATATATATATATATATATATATATATATATATATATATATATTTATTTTATTTACGAGTACTAGATATTTTAAGCAGATTCAAATTCATCATTTAAAATGGTTCAAAACATATTCTCCGGGAATTAAATGTTTTTTGTTACAGCACACTGAAATTTTACAAGCTTCTTAATGTGTTTTCATTTTATAATGACTGCGATGATAACTTCTCTTATTAAAAGCTTTCTTCTATTTCTAAATTGATTCTTGCTTGTTTGTTTTGCTATTATATTCCTTTACGCTATGATATTCTCACTATAAATGACTTTTCTTCTTGGTTTATCGATAATCTCATCTCTTCTGCCAACTTGTTTTTATAAAATGCTTTCCGCTTTGTTTTTACTCTTGTAAATTATAGCAACTTCAATCATAAGATTTTTCTCTCTGTCTTCGTTGCACGTTTATTTCAAATGATTTTCTCTCTGCAGTTCTGTGCATCTTTTCTTCTATATGGTGTATCTCTTCAGGACGTGAACGATTCTGGCTCTCCACAACTTCCTCTTCTCTGTAGCTCTTAGTAATTTTTTTACCATACGTCCTACTCTCTGTGCTAATATCAATTTACACTCATTTGATTTTGGTTAGTTGCTATTTCTGTCTGACACACTTATCTTCTATATGTTCTGTGAGTGTCAAATTTTCTAAGCCCGCTATCCCCGTCATGTGTCCTAGAAATTTCATCTTTCTCTTATTCAAAGTATAAATTACCATTTTGTTTCCAAACGCATTTCACTAACATCAGTTATTACTTTTTCTGTTTCAGGCAGCAATTTTCTGCCATTCTTCTCCGGCATTTATTATATTTATTGGTCTTTCATTTCTTAAACAAGTAACTTAGCTGATGCCCAAGTTTTAGTCAGTCACCTTTTCCTCTTTTCCAGTGTTTAGGCCCGCAAAAGAATATCTTATTTAATCGTATCCCAGATAATTTATTGTGAAGTTGTGAAAGTTGTGGAGTAATGGTTAGCGGCTCGGAGTGATGAATCGGGGAGCCGAGTTTGAATTCCGTTCTAGTATATCACATTCACTTACGTGTTAATAACCCTGGGAAAAGTATGAATCTATTTCTTCTTCTCACAGCAATGGGTAAATAGCAGGACAGGCTAAGTTCTATAGCCTTGGTTTGGCAACTAGTCTAGAAGAAGGAAGACGCTGAATTCAAACCAGCTTGCCGAGGGATCGGCTCCGTCAGGTTATTTTGACCAAGAGATATCGCTGCTACTACTGCAGCATTACATTTAGTGCCCCTACGACCCTATTGAGATATGGAACTTGTGATCTTATAAAAAGCAGAAGAGGGCTTTTTTGACACACCAAATATAAAATGGCATAAAGTTCCAAATAATCGCTTAAATTGTTTGAAATTTTGCAGGAGTACCCTTTCCCTTATATACTTTATTTTATTTTTTCATTAAATCTGGGTTTATTTCCGTCCCCACAGGTGGGGGGGGAGAGAGTTTGAACAGTAAATAAACCAAATGCTTCTATGCAATTACTGCATTTGCAATGTAAAGCAATCATACTGAATGTACTTTAAAATATGAGGTCTTTCTGAAAACTAAAAGAACTGAGAATGTTGTGTGAGCTATGGCCGAAAGAGGGATAACGAATTGTTTCACCATCCAACATGATATCTTGGAAGTATATAACTTTTCTTAGCTTTTTGAAACCATTTTTTTCACATTTTTTTTTCACATGCTTTATTGGAAGGACAAATCGTGTATCTCTTCAAGACGTGAGTGATTCCGGCTCTCCATAAAGCAATGTACCTGCTCACAACGCCCTAACCCGGCATTTCCTGGCCGAGAAAAACATCGCCACAGTGAAATAACCTCCCTATTCACCTGATCTTCAACCGTGTGACTCTTTCCTTCCCCTGTGTTCAATGGCATCATCAAGGGTACCCGTTTTGAAGGCGGGAAAAAAAAAGGATTAAAAAGGGAATTAGAATCGAAGGGGATTAATGTCGCTTATTGTTTGAAATTGAAATAAATTGTGATAACAGTCCGGTTACTTTTCAGACAGATATCATATTTGTGTATCTGGGTCATAAAGTACCAGTATTTCTAAAATTACAAACATCCTCACATCAGCATAATATGCTGAGGTCAGTAATTATGAAACGAAAGAAGAATTAATTATATTCGCATGTACTTTGAGAATAACTCAACAAAATCTTTTTTTCACGACAATCTACTTTTAGTAATCTACCTTTTCAGTAACATAACAACTGGGACCCTAATTCAGTAAAAAGTCAACAACAAAAGGACCAGTATAAATAAAACAAAAGGACCAGTTCAATGAAAAGTTGAGATGGCAAATAGTACCTCCACACCTATCTGGGACCCTAATTCAGTACCTCAACAACAAAAGGACCAGTATCAATAAAAAGTTGTGCGAGATGGCAAATAGTACCTTCACACCTATCTGGGACACTAATTCAGTACCTCAACAACAAAAGGACCAGTATCAATAAAAAGTAGTGCGAGATGGCAAATAGTACCTCCACACCTATCTGGGACACTAATTAAGTACCTCAACAACAAAAGGACCAGTATAAAGAAAAAGTTGCGTGAGTTGCAAATAGTACCCCTACACCTATCTGGGATAGGGTTAACAGCTCTTTTTGCTCTCCAAATCTACCCAAGGAATCAATGTCTTCTTATCTGTAGTCATTTTGTAACACTTTGCAGTTATCTGTAAGACTCGTTGTTTGTTCATTATTCTTTCCATGATACAGCAAACTATATCCCTCAACACCTTTGTATGTGTTCTTTCAAGCCTGTCACTTTATTAAAGTCTAAATTTTCATTGTATCTCGAAAGAAACTTATTTTCAGAGGGTGTTATAAAGTTCGTATAATTTTCATAGTTGTTGGTTTATAAAACTGTAAGGAAAACACTGGAAACAAAAAAAGAGTTTGGTCGCTTGAGAACATGGATTGAGAATACTGTAGTTCAGTCCGACAAGCGCACTACTGGAAAGTGCTACACATTTGCGACTCAATTTTTTCCACTGTTCCATGGGCAGACGTTCTTCTCACAGCGGATAGACGATTCCATGTTTCAATAATAGGTGTAAGAAAGGTTAGTTAGTCATTCTACACAGCAGATTCTCTTTTTCATTTTGTTTTCTTTTTGCAGATATGAAATCCATAATCTTTCCATTTTGTTTAATACATACCAGTCTTGCCCAGATATGATCTCCATGTCATTTGTACTTGACTCAATCCAAGCAACTGTTTCAAGTCACCTACTGGTTTAAGATTATTTCCTTCAAATGTGATAATATGAACCTTGATTGAATAACATATACTTAGTTTTTTTTTTGGGGGGGGGGGCACTCCGAGGCGTTATAATGGTTAGCAAGCTTGTCTCGCTAGAACAATTACGACTGAGTAGTGAGTTCGATCCTTACTGAGTGTCCCGCACTTTCGGCCTCATCACATGTAAGTTACGCTTGGAAAATCACTATATTTAGTTTTCTTGAAATTTCCATGTAATCATCTTGCTTCTGTTGCAACTCCAATCGGAGAAATTGCGACTGTTCTAAATAGTATTAATTTTTACCATAATTTGACTGGTTTTGTTTAGCAGCAAAATCTCTATGGGTTATTTAATGCCAAAATATAAATATATTTTATGTAACGCTATGCTTTCAACTACAGATATTTTGTACATAAAGTTTATACTTTCAGAGTAAAGGTATTTTTTAGATATATAGTGTGTAGATCATAAAATGTATTGTTGGTAACTCTGTTATAAAATGTATTTGTTTATATTTTTATGTTGCATTGATTGTCATCTTGCTATAAAAAACGTTTTGTTAGTCATTTTATTATAAAAAGAATTGTTTTGGGGTTCAGTATTTGCGCATAACTGGGACCCTAACAGGTTCTACCACCCCCGGGTCAGGGTGGATCTGGGAAGAACTCCGGTGGAGAATTTTTTACCATAATATTTTCTGCTAAAATAAGAGGTTCATCTTTACCTTTATATTTTTTATATCTCCAAATACATCGTATTATATTTGATACCATCACAGTTTTATTATATACCAGTGACGATTGGAATCACAGAAGATTTGAGAAACGGTCATTCATTGTATAGATTGTAATAAACAATTTAATTGGTAAGAAACAAGAACAATTTTTGATATAATCCTTTATCCGAGCAATTCGTTCTGGTAGCGGTAGGTCTGTCGAAAGAAACTCAGCCATTTCGAGCTGTTACACCTTATTCGGAATGTTGCTTTGAAGAGAAAGCCAGGATTAAATTGTATGATTTATTATTCCGACCAACATTCTCATCTTAGTTTTCTCTTCTTCAGAAACGGTTCAGGACATTTATTAATGATTGCTCTACGTATATACATGGAGTTATATCTGACACAAAACATGGGATAGGTGTTTTCCAATGGGAGCCAAGGGGACAGTGCAGAATAGCGGCAGGTTCCGAATGAAATATAAACTACTTCTGATTTCTGATTGTAAAAACAACTGTAGCTAGCTTCACTTTTTATATGTTTCTATAATCAAAACCACGTACTTATACGTATACATAAATCAAATAACTAGATAACATTTAATATATAATACAAGGTTCATCCCAGAAGCTTTGATACTTTTAGAATAGGCAATTATATCCTTAGATTATTGTCATTTTAATATATTATTGCTATGCGTCTAATAATCTAACTTTTCTTATTCCATATTTAAGGAGATGGCTATAACAGCTCTTTGGGCACACTTTACTAAAATCGGCTTATCAGAGATAAGTCGTTTTCAGGATGCAGTCAAGACGTGAAAACAAAACGGAAGCTCGCTTTTCAATAAAGTTTTGTGTTGACAGAAATGTGCGTCAAAACTGTTCCTCATTCTCCTTACCGTCCAGACCTTGTTCCTGTGACTTTTGATTGTTTCCCAAGCTAAAGAAGAATCTTCAGGGGAACTCGTTTTAAAGGAATTGAGAAGATGGAGGAGGAACTAGAGCATTACAATAAGTGCACTGTCGTCAGAGGATTAGCGGTTTTGCTTCTTTGAAATTAATAAAACTCGCTCCTGAAAAAGTCTGAAAATTCTGGAATGTTCATATAAACCATGATTGTTTTCTTTATAGATATGATCTAAATTTGTTTTTCAGGTTTGCTCTAGGCATCAAGAGGAATTCATACATTGAATCTATTGCTAAAGCAGTTCGAAAAAAATGATCTGTCGACTATATGGCTCTAGGAACTATTGCACTCATTCTTCTAGGCTGTATCCTGTCAAATTCAGGCCCAAAAAATGGCGTATTTTTGTCATCTCTGTACTGGAGCAGTTCGATTCACGCTTTCCACCTTTGACAGAGTTCAAGACCTTTTATATGGTCTTCCACCCGTAAACCATTTTCCACAGACAAAACTTTGAAAGCCTGTCACGGTTCTATTGATATTTCCATGGCGTATGTTTAGAAGAGCTCCATTCTTTAGTTCCACCATTTCAGACCTTTACTTCTCGGATATATTATACTAATTCCATAGGGTTGAAATTGAATCAGACTTAGTTCCTCTGTTTTCCAAATGTAAGAGAGAAGTTCAACTTAGTTTTTTTTTTCAAAGCTGAAACTTTGTGGAACAAACACTAAAAGGTTTTCCTTTCCGAAAACTTTAATATTGACATAGTCAATTAAAGTTTCAATCATTATCTATCCTCCATATCCTCATAATCTCATCTGTCTACCACCTCCTCTTAGATTAATATCTCACACATCGTTCAAGATTACTATTTTAAAATTAACCCTTTACTCTGAGTGATTCACGAACCTTGTTTTGGATAAAAAAGTTATCCTTTGTATTATTTTTATTCAGTTTTATTTGTTCTTTTTTAACTGGTCACTGGTTTAATAACCTTTCTTTTAATGCCATGATTTCAAACTTAACCTAAAATTTAAGATTTATCCTAAGATTTATGACCTTATAAATTTAAGCGTGGTACTAGATTGGCACCAAGGTTTCATCATATTACACTTGATATGGCGGGATGTGACCGTATGTTCTATGCAAACAGTTTCTTCTATCGCACCTCTCGGCTGTGGGACTCCTTCCAGCTTTTTGCTTCCCAGTCAACTTTGATCTTCAAAAATTTAAATGTAATGTCAATCTTCTGCCTTCCTAATTCTTGTTCTTTTGTTTTCCTCTATCCTTGATAGTTTTTCTCTTGCACTTAAGAGACCCTTGCTTCTTAGTGACTTTATTGTCTGGCATGGGGTGAATGAGTTTTTAAAAAGATTAAAATATAAAATGTGTATATAAATTTATCTCAACAAATCTGATATATTTGGCTGGTAATGACATCAAGCTCTTTCTAGCCTTGAGTGAAACCACTTATGACATGCATACTTGCTACACACTTAGACGCATGTACAGAACAGAATTATCTGCATTCTTGCAAACCTTCAGTATGAACACACTTTATATACAAATGCAAATAGCGTATCCAAATATGAAACAAAATGTGTGTATCTCTGATCACGTTTATCAACACGAGCCTCGTTCTGACGTCAGAGTCGTGCAGCCTCCAAATCCAGAAGACGTCAGAATATGTGACGTCAGCTGCATTTCTCCTCCTCTTCATTCGCTCTCCTTAACTTCCTCTCTGATACTCTTAGCGGTATTTACCTTTTTTTTCACTCTTTTTCTCGTGCCTCCCCCCACTTCTCTCTGCTAAGTGCACCCCCTACCTTTTCTTTACCTTCGATCTAGCGTATGTAAAGATTTTTCTCCCTCCCTCCGCGCGCACACACGTACACAAGTAACAATGGAGATTCCCCCTAATGTTCTGATCTCGTTCGTTAACGTAAATGGTACTTGTCGGCAACTGCATTTCTCGCGACCATCGAGCGTAAGCGGTGATTCCACGCTGCCGAGGCCGTACCGGAATCACCTCTATTCTCGTTTCGAACCCTGCTCTTTCCATCCCATGCCAATATGAAAGAAACAAATCAAAGAAATGAACTAAAATTAGGGACAAAAAAAAAAAACTGGGGAAAACCCAACCAAGATCTAACGGTGGCGACCTTCAAATAACGAACTCGATTCAAATTTAACAATAGATCTTATGCATTCGTTCTTCAACGTAAAGGTCCTCTAATTGTAGCAACAAGGAATACTTGGCTCCAACTTCAGCGTTCAAGTTTGGAAGTTCAGGATATCAGTGAATCAAACAAACAGAGTTCAGTTTGATTCTGTTTTAGAAGAAATAAGAAAATATCAACTTACGTTTTTATTGATTACTAGTTCAAGACATGTCGCTTCGTTGACGGCAAGATGATCAAGTTTCAAATCTAAAGGGTTTATTCGTTTAAAACATTACACTTATTAGAAAATATGTTCAGTTTAAATATAGCTGGAGACATGAAAATTACTTCAAAAGGCCGCACATTTCGACTTATAAACTTTTCCTGTTATCCATGTGTTGTTGCCAGACACAAAGTGAAATTAGCACTTGCATCTCATTTTAGTTTCAATCAAATTGTGTGTTTATACATGTGTGCCCAGGTATATTGTAATTCAATAACAGTCTTAAAATATTTCTACCAGAAAATAATTAATAAATTATAATAAATTAATAATAATAACAAATTTAAATCAGAAAAAAAACTCTATTAATTACCAAATAAGTTCAATAAAATATTTTAACAATCTGATTTTTTGTTAAAAATTATTAACTTCTCTTTTTTTTTCTAACTTCATGATTTTATTAGTAAACCCAGGTATGGGATGTCCTGATTGAATGGCTATGGAATGTATTCTTCCAGTGTCTTATTTCAAACCCATTCCTATTGTGTACATGCGTGTGTTTGTGTATACCTTAAATGGCACAATCACATATACGTCACCTCTGCACACCACAGACTTACGCATATATAGTACACATTCGTGTGCAAAGTTACACGCAGGCATTGTGTGACGGGCAGCGAATCGGTTTTTCTTTTATTATAGAGATTTAATATTAAACTTCAATGATCAACCAATTGATAAAATTTATAAGATTTACGTTAACATTTATTTTATACTAGCTTAATTGCTGCACCCCATGCGAACTTTTAGGTTAGTTACTGTGGAGGTCTAAAAGGTCCAAAACTAAAAGGACCTTAGGTCCAGCTTAAGATTAAGATTAAGATCTAATTCCCGCCAAAAACCGATTTGGTCCAAAATTTCAATTCAGGCCGAAAATTGAGTTCTTGAAGTCACAAACACCGCGGAACTTCAAAATCAGGAAAACTCTCACTTTAACTCTGATTCATTGGCATTTTCAAGAAATAAAAGTGATTTCTTCAATTCACAAAGTTTTGGGGATATTTTAAACTGAATATAAAACAATTCTTTTTAAATTCACAAAGATTTTGTGTTACTTTAAGCTCATTATAAATTAAATCATTTTTCAGAGGAGGCACGGATTGAGGAATCGGAGAGCCGAGTTCGAATTCCAGTCGAATACACTTGAGAAAGGTATGAATCCTCTTCTTCTCCTTCCCCAGCTATGGGTAAATAGCAAGACAGACCGGGCTCTATAGCCTTGGATGGCAACTGGTCTACCGCGGAAAGAAATGGCAACCTAATGCGGGAAACAATCTGACTTGTCAGTTATATATCGAACGATATGTGATCGCCTAAGCGTGTATTACGCATGGCACATAGCTGACTGACTGAATTGTTTCAGTTATTATAAAATTTGAATAGTTCCCTCCTCATCCGGACACAAATCTCTATGGTAGAAGTTCAAGCACCAGATGATGGTCAGATTTTCATTTCTGGGATCATGCTGATTCCGAAAAGTTATAATATGTCTATGTAGATCAAGTGCAATGTGAGTTAGAGGAGGTTTCAGACACACGAACGGACAGACAGAATTTGCCGTTTATTTATTTAAAGTGGACAACATTCATGACTCCATTGATCACAGCAAGAGGGGGCAGATGTGTTAATGTATAATAATAGTATTATAATATAACACCGGTCCCCATTTTTTCGACCCAAATGTTGTTGGGCAATGGGCACGTTTCTAGGCTATTTTTTCACGGTGAATCTGACAATCAAGTCGATTTTGCCCCATCACATCATGTTTTCTCAGTACAGATAATTTCGATTTTGCTTAAAATAGATCAAAATGCCAAATTCACAGGGATATGTCACGACTTAAATAGGCGAGTGACATAGTTGAAACTTTTCCTTTCATGTTAAAATGATTTATCATTCAAGAAAAGGTATCCAAATAAATTTCAAAATGAATTCAAAGCTATTTCAGTTCAGATAAGCTGGACTGAAAATGCTTGATTTTATGAGAGATATCTCACTGGAAAATATTCTTGTGTTCTTAATGTTCTTAGCTTGTTAAAACTTTGTGATTTGTGTTTCTTTACATTTCATAGAAGAAGCTCTTTAGAATTAGGTGAGTTGATTTGGACTAGAATGATTAGAATTCTAAGCTATTTCAGACCAGAAAATAATTAATAAATAATAATAAATTTATAATAATAAATAATAAAATAAAATTAAATTCTATTAATTAACGAATGCATTCTTTAAGTTATTGGGATACTTTTTTTTCTTTTATGATAAGCTATTCTAACCAGAAAACGTTTAAGGTTGGTTCTATTTGGGCTGACAAATCACTGTTTAATGTATATTTTGACTTATTTGAAGAAAAATAGAAATTATCTAAACTGAAAAAACGTAATGTGATGGAAGAAATAGACTTCCTTTTCAGATTCAGCGAGAAAAAATAGCCCAGAAACATGTGCCCATTGCCCAACAACATTTGGGTCGAAAAAATGCATGACCTCTCCGAGTTCGAAAAAGGGCAAATTGTTGGAGCTCGTATGGTAGGAGCCTCGACCACTAAGGTTGCTGATCTGTTTGGTTTTCAAGAGCTACCATATCAAGAACTATGTCGCAATTCGAGAAACAGGGCAAAACTTCTAGCAACCGTAGCAATTCGGGCCGGACTTACAAACTTAAAATAGCCTCCAAACACTAGATAGGCATATCCAACTAGGCACTTTGCAGGTGGGATGTTAACATGATGGTTGATTTCTGCAGGAGCATCAAAAGAGATCAACCATTTCAAAAGCACCGTAGAGTTTCCAAGAAGAGAAGATTTATACCTTTGGATGGACAAAAAGAAATGTATTTTTCACTCCTTTGTATTTCCTTTGTTTTGATTAAAAATTGATGACACATGTTTGCCTTAATTTAATTTTGTGTGAGTTTTTTCTGAAAACTTTTTCTGAACTGAAAATGCATTTTTTAAGATATTGGGATACTTTTTCTTTTGTGATAAGGTATTCTAAACTGAAAATGTTTAAGGTTGGTTCTACTTGGCCGTGACAAATCACTGTTAAATGGATATTTTGGCTTATTTTAAGAAAAATAGAAAATATCTAGACTGAGAAAACGTCACGTGATGGAAGAAATAGACTTGAGTCTCAGATTCAGCGAGAAAAAGTAGCCCAGAAACATGTGCCCATTGCCCAACAACACTGAGGTCGAAAGAATGGCGACTGGTGTTATATTATAACATTATATTATATTGATTGATTCATTTTCTACAGCTTTTCGGCTTATTTCAAGTCAGAAAATATTTTTAAATTGCAAGAATTTTTTTGAGATAATAGTGGTTTAGTGATACAAATCTAACGAAGTAACAGATAGCAGCTGAAAGAAAAAGATAAATTCATATCTTTCCCAAGAGTATATTTGCGTAAGTGAATATAAAGAACACAACGTGAATTGGAAAACGGCTCTCCAATTAACAATTCCGAGCCATTATCTATTACATCACCGATACATCCAAGGTTACAGAACTTGTCATTCCCAAGCGGTCACCGATTTACTTACTGGCCAGTACCAGTGTTTCAACGTGATGTGGCCGTAAAACGTTGAAAATTGTATATTCAGTGTGTTACCATTTAATTTTCCGCCATTTTATTATAAATGAGTCGGTTGAAAGCAATGGTTAACTGACTCGTCTATGTCGTGGATTCGATAATGAGGCAGTGCACAATAAACGTATTTTTGTAGGCCATTAACACTGTAGTTATTTTGGCCCTCATTTGTACCTTTAATAAGTTAACGTTAGTAAATCTCACTGGGAAAAATGTTTGCAAGACATTTCTACAGAATGTTTATATGATAACTTTCAAACTCAATGGGTGCGTCACAGTTACGTTTTGCGTCGCATTAAGCTATGTTTATTAAATACTAGCAGCATGACCCGGCGTTGCCCGTGCTTGATTCAAAAATCGTACGACTCATACAGCAATCGCTATCACTTGACTTAAAATATTTTTGCCCTTCCTTGCATTTAAAGGAGTGCCTTTTGCCGTGCTGATGTTGCTACATGCCTTACATCTTGCCTATCTCACACTGCGAATTTTTTCTAAGCTCTATACTAAACATTAAATCTGTTACGAAAAAAGAACTAAACAAAATGAACACAAAACGATCAGCTTTAAAAAAGGATTCGTAACTGGAAAAACCGAATGAAAAAAGAATGTTAACAACAAATACTTTTTCACACCCAACCCAGTTCTGCGGAATCAGAATCAACGTTGAGTTTAAGCAAGCGAATGAGCCAATTGTAGTAAAGTGCCATGCAAATTTAAATTTTTCCACTTGTGACGAATGCATCTATCGATTTTTTTTGCATGCTAGCATGCTAGTTAACATTCGTGTCAGTTAGCTGTTGGCTCTCACGCTGGCCAATAGAATATTCCTGCCTATTCGTGGCAGCCAGCTATAGGCTCTCACTCTGGCCAGTAGAAAATGGCCGCAAACTACATGAAAACTGCCGTAGAAGCATGAAAAAATCGATTATTTCCACTATCGATGGGAGTTGGGAAATGCAAAATCGGTCTTGGTCTCCCCGCTTACTTGGAGCGTGTGCATGTAAATTTTGGTGCAAAAACATCAAAATTTGCGACCGTGCATTCGTTACGCGCGCGCGCACGCACACACACACACACACACACACACACACACACACACACACACACACACATCCTGCCTTTTATAGATAGAGATTCATATTCCATGTCCTTTTAAATTCGTCTAAAATCATATGGATAAGAAAAATCCACTACATATATATATATATATATATATATATAGGTGTTGGACAAAATAATTGGAACAGGTGCAAATTCTACTCGTATATTTCAAAGACCTATTATATTCAGCACTTTAACTAAAACTTCGTAATTGCAAGTTATATCCATTGTAAATACGTTTATTCATCTAATTTGCTGTCTTTGTCTTATTTACTTTTAGAATTTAGTAAAATTTCAGCTAAATGCGTGACCTCTCCGAGTTCGAAAAATGGCAAATTGTTGGAGCTCGCATCACTGAACTGTTTGGTTTTTCAAGACATACCATATCAAGAACTATGACGCAATTCGAGAAACAGGGCAAAACCTCTAGCAACCGTAACAATTCGGGCCGTATTTGCAAACTTACTGAGAGTGACCGACGTGCATTGAAATGCAATTTGGCAAAAAAATCATCGGCTACTGTTACGAAAGTAAATGCTGAGTTGAATAATTATCTGAATAGTCCAGTTTCTACTAAAAATGTTCGTCGTGAGCTCCATAAGGCTGGATATCATGGAAGATCTGCCGTAAGGAAAACTCTTTTCTCCACTCGCAAAGAAGAGGTTGAAGTGGTGCAGAGATCACAATGCTTGGTCTGCAGACCAATGGAAGCAAGTCATTTTCTCAAACAAGTCCAGTTTTTCTCTTTTCCCAACTTCAGGGCCAGTTTATATGTAGAGGAAGCCCAAAGAAGCTTACAACCCTGATTGACTTCTTCCAACAGTGAAGCATGGAGGCGGACTAGTGATACTTTGGACCGCCATATCATGGAAATGTCTTCGTCCAACAGTTACCCTGTATGGTAGAATCAACAGAAAAGATTACCTAAACATTTTGGGAGATCCAATGCGACAGACTTTATTCCCTGATGGTGAGTGCATCTTCCAAGACGATAATGCTCCCATACATACCGCACGAGTGGTTAAGAATTGGTATGAAGAGCATGAAAGTGAGCTAGAATACATGGAGTGGCCTTCCCAATCTCCAGATATCAATATTATTGAACATTTGTGGTGCATTTTGGAGCAACTAGTTAGGAGCCGCTATTCTCCACCGTCGTGTCTTAAAGAGCTGGAGCAAGTGTTAATGGAAGAATGGCTGAAAATTCTTCTGGATGAAGTCAGGAAGCTGTACGATTCCATTCCTAGACGCATTAAAGCTATATATGAGGCTAAAGGATGACTAATTTTCTTTGAATTTAACAAGTATTCCAATTATTTTATCCAACCCTTGTATATATGAATTGGGATCAAATACTGATTGAGTATGGATCGGAATCCGACAGAATGATAGGACGTTTATTAGATAGTGAGAATATGGACAAAAAGAAAAAAAAGTTAGACACGCCATAAATTATATTAACGCTGCTTAACAAGTTAAATGCACGTGAATCCTGCTTAAAGAAATAAAATCAAACAGCACAGAAATAAAAATACTAGCATTTTATTTTATTTCCATATCTCATTCTTTGTTCGAGCTTTAATAAAAGTGAAACATGCTAGATTCATCTCATATATATATATATATATATATATATATATATATATATATATATATATATATGTGTGTGTGTGTGTGTGTGTGTGTGTGTTCGTGTTTCGACATCAGTCAGGATAACAGAGTCAACAATCTCGCCGATACACAGGCGTACAAAACGTTTGGACCACTCCGGTAAATTAAACATTTTTTTAAATTTGAGCCCCAAATCGAAAGCGATTAGCAGTATGCTTTTCTCAATAAAGTCTGTGATCTTTGACACCCAGAGTACAAGTTACTACATTTTTGTTAATGCTTTATAGTGGATGGTAGAGGATTTTAAGCATACTGACCATGCAAAAATAATGGACAACTAATGAATATTTGGCCTTTCAACTCTTTTCTTAAGTAAAAAAAAAGTTTTTTTCATTTTCAAAAATTATTACACAAAATACAACCTCTGTAACTAATAATTAGTGTCGGTGACTTTGGCTTGATTAATAGCCTTAATTCAATGTGGAAATAACGCCAAACCTCTGAGAGTATATGTGGCTTTCGTTGAAGCACTTGTTTATTCAGTTCCCACTACAATGATTTAATTATACTGAGATGAAGACTTTGTGTTAGTCAGTCTTCCAACATTTTCATTCAGAAGAGACGTTTTTGTTGCATAAAGGTACCAACATGCTCAAAGGTTTCTCCATCTTCGCAGTGCTACCAGAAGATTAGACCAAAATAAACTTTAGTTTTCGCTGTTTAGATTTCAATCAACTTTTACAAATATGCTTCTACCATTCTTTTTCATGCAGCTTCAAATTAATAACACTGATTTATTTACTGCTGACTTTGATCCGTCTTAACGAAACACCCTTTATTTTGTGTCCGCCACCAAATTTTACTGGTCTTTGTGGTGTATCTTGCATTGTTTTTTTTTTGTTTTTTGTTTTTTTGTTTTTTGTCATTGCACTTCTTCCATGTTCTATTGCATTCGAGTTTAATTCTATTTTGTAGTAGTAACTAAAATTTTCCTTTTGCTACTTATGACCTTTGGCTAGTTATTAATTGTAGATTGCTTATCGAGACTGTCACAGTATTACTTTCATCTCTTTTGTGTAATTTCCGTAGTTTTCCCTTTTTTGTTTATTTGTTTGTTTTTTGTTTTTATTTTATTTTTTTTATTTTTTTATTTTTTACCTAAAACACCTCCAGTAAAAGCAAACGTCTTTTGAATGGTTTCTCGAAATTCCTAATCGCCTGGTATCTTTATTTGAATCATCTTCTTCAAAGTCACAAACTTTTATCTTTGTTTCAGCAGAAATTTTACCCACGGTTTTAGTGTAAAGAAGCAAGCTAATCTTCAACTACAATGACTTGCCAAGGCACATTACACTCAGATTAAAAAGATGGAACAATTCATATTTATAAATGTGCATATTATCATGCCTTTATAATCTTAGATCTTTCATTGGCTCAGTAGTTTTGCTTGACCCTTTTTTACAGCCTCAAGCACATAAAAGCGGTGTCCCTTCTACTGCAAGACGCCTGCGCAAACGCAGAATCCTATTTTCCAATTCTCAAGATTCACAGACATTCTGCTGATAAAAGCATACTGCTGAACAATCTTAATTTCTTAAGAAAAAAAAGGTGTTGCATAATCATTTTATGTAGTTGTCCCAAAACATTTGCACGCCAGCAGAGAATACGTCTTCCCCAGTGTCCCAAGGTGGGGGTAGTTCACTGCTAATTATCTCACTACCAAAGTTTAAATTAATATTATATCCTACGCTATACAGAGGGAAGAAATTGGGCGAGAAAAAAGTTTGCTTTTGCAGTTTCTACAGTTCATTTCACTTCACGTGCAATAAAGTAACATTTAAGGTTTGCTTCTTCATTAATCAGCACATCGGTTTTGTTCTCCTCCCAGACTGGTTGCCAATCACGGCCAGAGAATCCAGTCTGTCCTGCTACGTAATGCATAACCGATGGAAACAGAAAGCGGATTCATACGTTTCCCGGGTGTACAGACGCAAAATCGGGTGCAACAAATTCGACCGGATTTCGAACTTCTCTTACCGAGTCACCAAAAGTTATACTACGGGTATTATTTAAATAAAGGCATATTTTGCCGCGTCTGAGCAGATCGACTATCAGGTTGAAATCAACAGATACTGTTTTACAGCTATTAAATTATCACTACTGACACGGTACATCATCGATTAATTTGGCGAGAGCAAGGATCCTGTATCACGACTGATAGATCGATAGGGAGGATTACTATACAGTTACATTTGTTCCAACCGGGAGATGCCATTCGGATTTATAAGTCAAGGCCAAAGGTAGAATGAAGCCAGGAGTATATTGGCCTTATTAATTCTGGCAGCGTTACCTTTGTCTGACATCGATTAACCGATTGGGATTGACCAAAAACAATAATCAGGCGACTTCGATTTCTTTTTGCATTCATTACTTTACTTCGACCTTTCCAATTATTTCAACGGCAACAAAAGCATAAACTACATCAATCTAGTAATAGTTGAGTTTGCATTTTTTACTGTTTTTTTTATTGGTAAGTTTGGACGCCTCGGTATGGCTAGCTAGTTTGGTGGACTATGAGTAACGAGTTCGATTCTCGCTAAGTCCCCACATTTTTAGACAAACTAGAATAAGTTTAGTAAATGACAATGTAAACGTACACTTGCGGGGCTCACGCAAGGTTTCATCGAGTAGACAGATTCAGCCCGCTATTTATAACGATTCCTTATTGTGACTTCTATTTTTTTTTTTATTATTTTTTTTTATATGCCGTGTTCCTTCATGGCTATCCATGACTTCATGTCCGTTGAACTTCTTAACAACCTTTGTCCCTTTGTCAAGTTTCCCACCCTCCGTTCAGTCATCCATTCACCCAATCAGGTAGGTGGCTTGCTGTCATCCCTTTTCCATTTTATCTTCGATATGTCTTGTGAGTGTTAAATTCTCCAAGTCTCCCTTCTCATTTTGTGTCTTAATAATTTCGTCTCTTTGTATCGATGTGAACAAAAGCTGCGAATGGCCCGGTGCATATTCAACAAGGCGAAAAGAAGAAAACACCTTTCCATTATATTGTTTCTATTTTTCCTTGTTAATTTTGTGTTGTTTTTTGTCCACTAACCGAGTTATGGATTGGAATATACCACTCTCTATAGGGTTATGTAGATTGCACCTAAATCTCTTTCCTTCTTCTTACTTCCGACGAACGACTGATGTCGACATGACTAGATCTATGGACAGCCTCTATCACAATTCTCAATTCCGCACTTTTAAATATGGACGTTTACTTCTTCTTTATGTCGTGTTCTTTCAGGATGTCAGCGATCATGACTCTCCCCAACATCTTCTCCGTTTTAGCTCTTAGTAAGTTTTATCGTTTTGCTAACCCACCTAATTTCTGTTCTTCAATCCGGTTAAGTTACACGCTGCTTTCTTCTATCCTTCTTGCCTTCAGTATGTCCTGTGAGTATTCAGTTCTCCAAGCCTTATTTCCTCAATTTCTGCTCCAGAAATTTCAACTGCCTCTTTTTGATTCTAAGTATAAGAGTCTTTTTTTTTTTGCTTCCATTTTCCCTAAAGCTTCATCGTTACTCGCATTTTCAGTTCCTGGTATTCTCATTATTTTTCTGTAGAACCACATTTCTGTTGTCTCCAGTTTCTTCTTCATCTGTGAGAAGAATTTCCAATGATCAATATTGCATAACAATTCAGCACACTTCATTGCGTTTCTAACGAAATTTTCTTCTTTTTTAATACTTCGTTTAGATTTTGGAAGCGTTCTTTCGCTGTTCAAATCCACTTTTGGATTTCGGTGTCACACTTTCCATCCTCTGTTAAAACACTTCTTAGATATTTAAATTCGTACTTGATTTTTGTGTCTCCAATCTGTAGTTCGTATCTTGGACTCTTTCTCTTGCTGACAACCATGCATTCTGTCGTCTTACAATCGATGTTAATTCTTTCTTTCTCATTTACTGCCTTCTGCAGGAATTTCTGTAGTCTCCTTTCAGTGTCTTTTATCAGCACTGTGTCATCAGCGTGTTGGCAGGATTGTGTCTACCAATAATGAATCCTGGCAGGGCCTCTAATTCTCTCAGGATTGCCTTATCGTAAAGGTTGAATAAATCCGGAGAGAAGACACATCCTTGTCTTACGCCGCTTTCTATTTTGGTGTATTTACTGAAATAATTGCCTATCAATATGCAGAGGGATTTTTCTAGCAGTATAAGTTCTGGAATATTCTCACAAATGAATAAAATTTTCTATAACAGTTCAAAAAGTTCTTTGAGTCGTAATTTATCAAACGCTTCTTTTATAATGTTACAGTTACTTAGTATTTCCCGTTGATATATTATCTTGCCTATATTACCTGCTGAAATATATAAACACATCAGTCGCTATATTGAAAAATTCAGGGTTTTTTTTTATACCTTTGAACAATTCCGCTTAAGCGACATCACATTATATTTTTAATTACTGCTATCAGGTTTAAACGTAAAAACAAGAAACTATCACTTAGACGGAAAGCGTATCATTTAATAAGTGTTGTTGTGAATTCCAGTAGAATCTATTACATTCACTTACGTGCTAATACCCTTGGGAAATGTATGAATACTCCTCTTCTCCCCTCGGCTATGGGTATATAGCAGGACAGATCGGCTTCTATAGCCTTGAAAAGAAAAGATATATGATCGCCCAAGCGCGTATCACGCATGGCACATAACTGACCGATATTTACCTACGCGCAAATACACTTTGGAAAGGTATGAATCCTCTTCTTCTCCGAACCAGCTCTGGTAAATAGTAGGGCATACCGAGTTTTCTAGCCTTGGATGGCAACTGGTCTATCGTCGAAAGAAATGGCAACCTACTGCGGGAAAAAAAATCTTCCTCGTCAGTCATGTCTTGCAAGTAGACTAGGTTACATTTGTCATTCATGTGTATTTAGTCTGGCTAGTCTGTCTTCAACGTTTAACATATAGAGTAATAAGTTATCTGAGAACTGTTCCTTTTAACAATGGCAGGATATTCATATCGTGAGCAGGTAGATATGATTTTTGCATACGGCCGTGCGACATGATCGCCTAAGCGTGTATCACGCATGGCACGTAACTGACTGATATTCACTTACGCGCAAATACACTTTGGAAAGGCATGAATCATCTTCTTCTCCTCCCACCTATGGGTAAATAGCAGGACAGACCGGGTTCTCTAGCCTTAGATGACAACTGGTCTAACGCAGAAAGAAATGGCGACCTACTGCGGGAAAAATCTGCCTCGTCAGTCATGTATGGAAAGATATATGATCGCCTAAGAGTGTATCACATAAATGACTGTGTGTGGCACATGTGTTCACCACACCATTAGCTAAAAACAACCACAAAGTAAAGAGAACTGTTTTCATAAACACTAAAATTCTATGAGTGAGGACTTCAAACAACCAGACGTTGTCTACAAATGGAGAAATGGTAAATAAAGTAAACAAATAGATATAAAAGACTCGCGGTTAAAGTTAACCTTAACCATGACCATTTATATAAGATCATGACCAGAAGTCCCCAGCTTCCCGTTGTGTGGTACTTAATCCCGAATTTTTCTTATTTATTTATCCCTTTAAGAAACTGTAGAGAGTTATGATCAGCCATGTACTGAAGAGATGTATTTCTAAAAAAAAGAGGTCAAATCCAGCCATTTTTTTCTGTTTCTTTCATTAACATTGTGTTTTTAATAATGGAGAAATGAAAAAGAAATCTAATTTTCGCCAAAATTGTTCAGAATTTTAAAAAAGACGTTTTTTGACATCTGCGAAGATTAAAAATTCCCCAGATAACTTGTTAAAAGTTCTTACGAAAATCTGTATTAAATTATTAATTAATTTTGCAAAATATCTAAATTAATTTATAAAAATCAGTATAAAATTTTAATTATGTTTGTCAAAAATCTATATTAATTTGTTAAAAATCGCGTATAAAAATCTAAATTATGTTTGTTAAAAATCTTCTATATTAATTTCCTAAAAATTTGTAATAAAATTTTAATTAAGTTTGTCAAAAATATTCCATATTAATTTGTTAAAATTTCTGTATAAAAATTTAAATTATCTTCGTCGAAAATATTCTATATTAATTTCTGAAAAGTCGTGTATAAAAATCTAAATATCTAAATTATTACTATCAGTCTTCTATAATAATAGAAGATCGTGTATAATTTTTTTATTATTTTTGTCAAATATCTTCTAAATGGTTAAAAGTTTTAGTACAAATATGAAAATCCATATAAAAATCTATATAATGTTTTCGCATAAATTGTTATAAATTTACAAAATATTATTTTATTTTCAGATTTCATTTAAAGACTGTTACATTACGAACGGTCGCAAGATTAGATGGATGAATTCAAAATTCTGTTATTAACAGACCGTTTACTCTAGATATGATTTAATCTCTATACTCGAGGTAAATTATAGATATACATACATATCATTTCCCGCAAATATACTAAATACACTTATATAATTTCTACCTGAGTACCTAACTGTTTATCGCTATCTCTCCCCCTTTCTTTCTCTTTTCTATCTGTATTTATATTTCTCTTTCACTCCATATCCCCCCCCGTTTATCTCCTTCTCCCACTCACCCTCACTCATCTCTCTCTCTCTCTCTCTCTCTCTCTCTCTCACACACACACACACACACACACATACACAGGGACGCACGCGCGTCCAATCTCCATGCAGGTAAAAGGATAGCGTAATGCAGGTAAACACACAAGCCTTTTCTTCACGTCATCACTGTGTTCAGAGATTCCCCCTAATACGTCATTAAACTGCAAAAACCGTCCGTCGCCAGGGCAACCGCTATGCGAAGGGCGAAGGGCAGCGGGTGGGGGTGTCGATAACGTTGGCATATGAGTTGATTTGTTTACGCTGAAACGCTGACACTGGCGATGTCAAAGTCAGATCTGGCGAGTGACCTACTACAACTTTCACTTTCGCTTTTAAACGAACATTTTCATCTTCTATCTTTGCAGATTCTGTTCTCTCTCTCCTTCTGTCTTTCGCTCGCTCTCTCGCTCTCTATATCTATCTATCTGTTCAAATCTCTCTCCATCTGTTCCCATCTATCTGTAGATAGATAGATAGATAGATAGATAGATATAGTAATTTAAGTTCGCAATACTTATAGAGATCAATTCAGAATGTCCTGATTCCTCGCTTGTCAGGAACTGAGAGAAAAATAGGCGTATTAATTATTACAATAAACAATAATTGACATTACTCTTGATAAATATTGTAATAATAAGTATAATATTAAATTTATATATAATATAATATAATAATATATATAATTATATGTATACGTATATATAGTATATAATATATATAACTGTATACATATAATTATATACATATAATACAATATAATATTACATAAAATATAATTATATATATTATATTACATATCGAATTTTCTATGTATGTGCGTGCATGTTTGTTTGTGAGAGTGTGTCACTATGTGTATAAGCATAAAATATTTCTCATTGAATTCTAGTGTTAATAAAATAGTGCTCGATATATAATAACAGAGCTTTAATAATAATAATAATAATAATAAATAGGCCTAACATAATTGTCAAAAATCGAAAAGAAAGAGCTTGCCTATTAATTGGTATAGCTTGCCCTGCGGACTGTAACAAAGCAACCAAGGAATTTGAGAAACTATCGAGGTATAAACATCAGGAAATTGAAATAGAAAAAGTGTGTAAAATGAAAACAAGAACACTAACAGTCATAGTAGGTGCGCTTGGAATGATAAAAATTGAACACAACAACACATTGAAAAAATACCTGGAAATCCCAGCTTAAGAGAAATACAAAAAATAGTCTTGATAGGTACAGCCCACATACTAAGAAGAACTTTGTCCATGTAACATTAGTGATTATATGGGAGTTAGAAAAACAAATCATGAAATGTAGCCATAGCAACACACCACTACCTGCCTTAGGTCTTCCTGCAGACTTGGTAGATAGTGTGACCATAGCAGGAATCGAAATATAGTGATGATGATGATGATGATGATGATGATGATGATGATGATAAACTATAAATAAAATAATAATAAACATACATCTCTTTTCCTCAACGGTAGCACAACTCTTTCCTTCACAACGCGGTCGCTAGGACTTGATAGAAAACAGTTTTCAATCAGCACCGGATGATTGCATTTACCATATATTTTTTTTTTGTTTTTTTTTTTTTGTTTGTTTTGTTTTTTGCCTTTAAATAACATGCAAAGAGTTGGTAAGCCGTAGAAAATAAATCAACCAATAAATCCATCAATATAATATAATAGTATAAAATAATATAACAATAGAATCAAGTTATACTATGTTTATGGATAAAAGAGATCAATATCAGTGATAGACCGTATGTAAATATAAAAGTGGACACTGTATTCAACACTGAATGGTGACAGTCTGTTTCTTGCTTGAACGCAATCTTCAAGCCGTCTGATGGCCTGAAGATTACACGAACACGCACGCACACATACACACACACACACACACACACACACACACACACACACACACGCACATATACATTATATATAAAGTGTGTTTCATTAAGATGGATTATATATAAGGGTGTTTCATTAAGACGGATCAAAGTCAGCAGTAAATAAATCAGTGTTATTGGTGAGAATTTATTTATTTCTCTATTGGATCATGTTATTTAAGTTATGCCAATTATGTGTGAAAAATAATATTGCCCAAATATCGCCAAATCTGAAAAATAAAGAAAATTTCATTAGACGCGTAAACTTAATTCACATTAAAATCGGTCCAAGTTATTGGAACAGCCTTTATATATATATATATATATATATATAATGGTAATAATATAGACATGCGAGGCTGTTGCATTTGCTTTATATTAATGTCCTTCTGACTGACCTAAATAAATCGTTTCTGTCACCGCATTATGTGTAAAATAGTCAGCCATATAATGCCTGTTAGCCTTGATAATTAAACGTATTATAAAAGTACTCCTACCCTTTATCAATTCTATTACCATGGTGAAAGAAATCAAATGAGGAACTAGGAAATAGCTATTTTACAATCTCTTTGCTGCTGTCATTATTCAAGGTTCACATTCGGCGGCTCTTTTCACCTGAATTCTGTTTTTGTAGTTAGAATTTTAATCGGTAATCAATGATAATTTCGATTACTTGTTTGAGGAAATATGAATTTGTATCAGATTTAAACAGATGACATTTTCTTTTTTGGAGACAAGCATACATAAGCATGAAGATATATTTGTCACTGAATGGCTTCTGCCATGACTTTATTTTGTTCTTTCTTTCGTTCGTTCTTTCTTTAATTTCTTTTCTTCTTTCTGTTTTTATCTTCATTTCTCCACTTTGTACATTCTTGGCTGCCTTTTCCATCTCTCTCTCTCTCTCTTTCTTTCTTTCTTTCTTTTTTTCTTTCGTCCAGTTCTGTTTATATTTCTTTTATCACCTTTCTTACGATCTTTTTGACTTTCTTTCTTTCTTTCTTTTCTGTCTTTTTATATTTTTATTCTCGAATTTCTTTTCCGTTTTCAACAGTTCTTTCATTTATATCTTTACTTTTTTCTTCAAATCTTGAGAGTCTTTCTTTTTTCCTTTCATTTCATTCTTCCTTTTTTACTCATCTGTTTATCGTGTTTTTATCTGCACTTAATTTCTTTCTTTCTTTCTTTCTTTCTTTCTTTCATTCATTGAGTTGTTCAGTAGTCTAGTCTTGGCCTTTCCGTCTTTTCTTTCATTCGTTTTTCTTTCTTTCTTTTTATATTTTTATTATCGACTTTCTTTACCGTTTTCAACTGTTTTTTCTTTTATATCGCTCATTTTTCTTCATATCTTGACATTCTTTCTTTTTTATTCTTTCATTTCTTCCTTTCTTTCTTTCTTTCTTTCAGTTGTTCAATAGTCTCTTCTTGGGCTTTCCGTCTTTTCTTTCTTTCTTTCTTCATTTATTTATTTATTTATTGTCGTTTACTTTTTATTTTCGTTTACTTTTTATTTTCATTTTACTTTTATTCTTCCTTTCTTTAATTATTTTCTGTTCTTTATCTTTCAATCGAACTCAAGTATATAGTATATATCTATCGTATAGGTCGACCCTAAAATTACGGTAGGCTATCAGCGACCCAAAACTTAGGCCTACCGCCAAATGAAGATAGGCTACAGTATACGATAACCTGTGTCAACACTACATAAGGTCACACCACTTACCTGTATATTCACACGCTAACCGTAATATCTTTCTATATAAGTTGTACAGAAAGCAACTTACAATTCACACCGGTAGATACCATACATTGTATCGGTATAACTTTAGCGAACATTTAAAATTCATCAATTAATAGAATTTGTGTTATTATTTATATTAATTTCAGTGGTAATATGCTAAGTTTATTCACGAGTTCACAGTCGTTTTTAGTACGATATATTTGTGGCACCCTACTGGAAGTATGGCAAGTGGTAGGTGTGTTGTCCCAATTGTTTACAACTTACAGTACATATATATATATATATATATATATATATATATATATATATATACGCGCGTGTGTGTGTGTGTGGTGCGTTAACCTACAGTCACATATACTTTAACACATTCATATGCTTGTCAGAACACGTCCATAGTAGGATCTACAGGTGTGTAAGTTACGGATTGGTCACAGAACAGTCCAATTGCTACCCGTCTCCATGCTACGTCAGCGGGAAATGTAGAGCTCTTGACCTCTTTTCGTCTCGAACAAGTAAACATGAAAACATGAAACACGTGCCCGTCTGTTCATCCCTTTTGATACTATATATATATATATATATATATATATATGTGTGTGTGTGTGTGTGTGTGTGTGTGTGTGTGTGTGTGGAGTTTCATTGCATTCACTTTCTCATAAATACTCTTTGGAAAGATATCCTATTTTCATCCCTCATCCCAGCTATGGTTTAAATAGTAGTGGCATACTCAGTTGATATCCAGTCTAGGAGAAGAAAAGTCACATCCTGTACAGGTTATTTATATATATATATATATATATATATATATATATATATATATATATATATATATATATATATAGGTGCATCAAAATACTTTTTTACAAACTGTGGGATCGGATTCCTCAGAATAAAACAAGGACAAAAGTTCATATGAGCATATGCCCACAAATCTTTCGTTTTTGAGTTACTAAGAAAGTTTACGCTAGATTTTACTGTCTTGCCAAGTAGACTAGGTTACATTTGTCATTCATGTGTATTTAGTCTGGCTAATCTGTCTTCATCGTTTAACATATAGAGTAGTGAGTTATCTGAAAAGAGTTCTGTTTAACCATGGCAGGATATTCACATCGTGAGCAGGTAGATATGATTTTTACATACGGCCCCGCGAATGGTAATGGACGCGAGACTGCACGGCTGTACCAGACTGCGTTTCCAGATCGAGGGCAGCCGAGGTATCCAACCTTTGCTGCTGTTTATCGTTGCGTTGCTGAGACCGAATCCGTGGCACCACAAACTGGGGATCGAGGAAAACCGAGATCCGCTCGTACGCCTGACCATGAAGATCACATTTTACAGGCTGCCAGAGACGATCTATGTATCACCCCATGTCAAGTGGCACTAGCATGCGGCACATCTCATAGTACCGCATGGAGGGTACTTCAAGAGTAGCACCTGCGTCCGTTTCATTTGCAACATGTGTTGGGTCTTTCGCTCTCTGATCAGTCACCACCGGTGAACATTTACCGAAGGTTGATTGCACAAACTGCTGATCCATTTTGTCTCTTCTGCCTTGTTTACGGATGAGGCAACATTTGGAAAAGATGGAGTAACAAATTTACGTAACCAACATTTGTGTGCAGTTCGGAATCCCCATGGTAAAATACCGGCTTGACACCAGCATTAGTTTACGATTAATGTGTGTGATGGAATTGTAGGTGACTGTCTGGTAGGTCCATATGTTCCCCCAGTCCATCTTACAGGAGCTGTCAACAGAGATTTTATGCCAAACAAATATCCAGACCTGTTAGAGAGTGTACCACTTCTAATGTAAAGACACATGTGCTTTATGCATGATGGGGCTCCAGCACATTTTACTCACATTGTTCGTGATGCACTGGCTGACATCTAGTTGCTGTGTTAAGGCACACACGATGGCATTTTGGATATATGTTTATATGAATATTTAAACTTGTTTCGGTACCAGGAACTCGCCACCAAATTCTGTAAAAGTATTTTTCGATTGTATCTTGGATTGTACATTTCACAGCGTCAACATTAAACTTCAAACTTAATAAGTCCCGTCCTGGGTATGACGATAAACTAATCCGCGTCCTGGGTAAGACGATAAACTATGTCTAACAGCAAGGCCTCTGATCAGGAGGTTTTGAGGAGCATGGAACCACCTCTTAATTGCTGGTGTTCCCAGGTCCACACTGACCCTGGGTGGTAGCACCTGTTAGGGTTAACTATTACCAACAATACATTTTTTTAAAATTATTATCAGCAATACGTTTTTGCAAAAAAATAATTACCAGCAACACATTTTTCAAAGAAAAATATTACCATAAACAGATGTTTAGCAAAATAAAGTATTACCAGCGATAAAAAAAATTATCGGCATTAAATAACCCATTAAGGCTGATATGCCGTAAAACCAAACCAAACCAAACCAAACCAAACTTAAGTCAAAAAAACGAAGCACTTGCTGACATATGTTTATGTGGACTTTTGTCCTTGTTTTGATATGAGAAACCCGTCCCCAAACTTTGTAAAAGCATTTTTGGCACCCCAAATACTTTTTTTTTTATTTTGGTAAATGACTGGTATGCATGCGTTGATTCGCATCGAAACACGACTGCAATTATGTAGCGTTTTTGACATGTTTTTGATGTAATATCCTAAAATGAAGAATATGGCTCTATTTTGTATTGAGCCCTCTTTTAAAGGAAATTTTACGAACATTGGAATTGTACGCTATTCTTTCTCATCTTACCTGATATATATATATATATATATATATATATATATATATATATATATATATATATATATATATATGTTTAAAGTAGATTAGTAAAGTTAATGATATGAAATGGCGAAATCCCTTCGCTAACAAAATTTTAAAGGTGCATTAACCTGAAAATTACTCGATTAATGTTATGATCCTTGTTTTAAAAATGATAAGCTGTATAAGTTATATATATATATATATATATATATATATATATATATATATATACTTCATGGTCATAATTTATTACATTAGAATCGCAAATACGATCGAATTCATCAGACCTACAAGTATATATATATATATATATATATATATATATATAAAGATTCAGTCATGATTTATTGAAGTTGAGCGTTGAGCCCTACCTATCAATTTTCTATTTTAAATTTTCCAGTAGATGTACGGGTTGATGTACATTAAAATCCAGTTTGTAATGTGTTTTAACCTAGGGGAAGTTGCTGAATAGAATAATCAGACGAAGAGTGGTAATGAACGATAATACTTAGGACAAGAACTACACATATAAGATTCGCCAGCGGCGCGTAGAAGTAGTAGTCCACTGCTAGAAGCGAGTCAAGTGAATTCCACAATAAATTTCAAGCTGCAGACCAACATACAGTATTTACTATTGTATTTATGCGAATTGGGACATAACCATTATCGTCCGTAGGTATGCTACAACAAAAGAAACTGTGCAAAGTTCATTAGGATTTTTGAGATTAGCGTAACAATTTTCACGACACTTGAAAATTGTTCTCCTTGAACAAACGAAAGGACCTTGTATCTTCACATGAAACTAATTTATATATCGGATTTTCCTTGGGGGTGAAGCAAAAATATACTAGTATTTATTCGCTCGGGTTAACTTCTGTTTGATTCGTGGACTTAACATTTTAAACATTGCTAAGACATTGAATACCGAAGTTGTTTTGTAATTATTTTTCCATAACTAAAAACAAGTTTTTAATGTATAAAAATTATAATAAATTAATAATTTTACTGTCAGATTTTGATCTTAATTTCTATCAAGAACTTTTCCCACGACTCCATATTATTTAAAAAAATATATTTTATAGATTAGATCGTCAGATTTTTGGAATAGAAGGCAACTTCATTTGTGAACATCGATGTTTTCGGGAATGCCACGGTTACTGTTTGCGTTCTAAGACTGCAGTCCAACGAGATTGGAGCACTGCATCATTGGAGGTCTGGGGTGGTGTCGTTGAGACACAAACTGACCTACGAGCTGCTCCTCAATTCCAATAACTAGGTGACACCACCATCTTAGATGCGATGGCGAAGGTAATCCAGAATAATCTGATCGAGTAATGTATTCAATTCCGAGACCGGAATGTTTTGAATTACCCGTCGCACATCTCTCCCACCCACCTCTCTCTCTCTCTCTCTCTCCCTCCCTCTCTCTCTCTCCCACCACCTCTCTCTCTCACCCCCCCTCTCTCTCTCTCTCTCCCCCCTCTCTCTCCCACCCCTCTCTCTCTCTCCCCCTCTCTCTCTCCCCACCCCTCTCTCCTCCCACCTCTCTCCCACCCACCTCTCTCTCTCTCTCCCCTCTCTCTCTCCCCCCCCTCTCTCTCCCACCTCTCTCTCTCTCCCACCTCTCTCTCTCCCACCTCTCTCTCCCCACCTCTCTCCCACCCCTCTCTCTCTCCCACCCCTCTCTCTCTCCCCCACCTCTTTCTCTCCCACCCCTCTCTCTCTCTCTCAAACTTTGTCTCTCTCTCTCCCCCCCCCTCTCTCTCTCTCAAACTTTGTCTTTGTCTCTCTCTCTCAAACTTTGTCATTCTCTCTCTCTCTCTCTCTCTCTCAAACTTTGTCTCTCTTTCTCGTAAACATATATATATATATATATACTAATCACTTTTATGTTAATAGCAGGCATATATAATGTATATTTTGCTATTGTTTCGTAATTGTAATACTTCTGAAATTGTACCTGCTCAATATCCAATTTTAATCAGTTTTCATTAAATATTTCCATTTTTTAATTTAATTACGTTTTATTTCATTTATTTTATTTGTTCCTTATTTTTCATCTAATTTCATTTCATTTGGTACATTATTTTACAATTTTAATTATTATCAGTTTTTCTTTCTTTTTAAATAACAAAAATGAATTTTATTACAGGCATTTTACCCGCCTGACATGTCGAACTTGAAATGAATATTCTGACATCTTTTTCCTTTTTTTTCTTTTATCGACTCTTCGATTTCACAAACCTCCACACCCGTATATATATATATATATATATATATATATATATATATATATATATATATATATATATCAGAAATAGTTGAAGTTTACAATATTTATTTATGGTCAAATCTATGTTTCCTGATTCTTCTTTTGTCAGAAGCCAGCCAAGAATAATTGTATTGTTACAGAATATATATTTTATTATTTAAAGACGCATATTTTATAGACTAAGTTTTAAAATTTAACTGTGAACTTCAAGCATTTCCTGCAACACCCGAAAACATAAATATTCATTATATATATAGAGAGAGATAGATAGATAGATAGATAGATAGATAGATAGATAGGTATTTAATTTATAACAAATGTATGTTATAATGGGATTTTATAACATGCATTTTTTATAAATTTGAATAAATATTATTAACTCTACTCCGTATTGAGAACTCTCTCAAGAATAGTGTTTTTAGTTATTGGAATTTTATCCCATGAGTACCAACCCTGTACTTGTTTTATATATATATATATATATATATATATATAAGTATAGTGAGATCTGAAAATCTCTTAAGTATTGTGAACTTAAACAACTTCTGATACAATAATTACTGCTCTAGATATCAAAGAGCTCGTTTTTCTGTCCTGCTTTTTCTTTAATTTTATATACAGGCTAGTTCTGTTCTGCAGTTTTTTTTTCCGTGCGCTTCTCGTTAAGTTATTGATCTTTTGATTGCTTGAATTCTTTGAATTTATTTCTAAAATATTTAGTTAACATCCTGTGTTCTGGGCCACTGTTGTCTCACTTTCATTCAGTGTAGAATTTTATCCGTCATTTCCTTCTTTTTTGCCTCGTCTCTCGTGCATCGGCTGGTATGAGCTTTTTGATTGAATGCCATTAGTCCTCTACTTAATATGAGTTACTGATCAATTGTTAACATTTACATATTTTTGTAACTACATGTACCTGTTTTTGTTTCATTGAATAATATAGGCATATTATGTCTGTTTATTATTATACAGATCCTATCAAGTTCTCTAAGCACTTTCTTCATGTTAAGATGAAATTCATACAGGAAGGCGCCGTAGTTTTTTCTAATCCAAGTACTTTCGGCTTTTCCAAGATCATCTTCAGGGCCAAATTACAAAGACAAACTTATTGTTACTGCGATAAATATCTGCATTCCGTTGTGATGGTTATTAAAGAAAAACGCGAGAACGCTCTCTAATTATTTTAACATTTCATATTTATCCGTTGAAGCTATGGAATATTTTGCAAAACAAGCGTTTCAATATAAGGATACAATGAATAAATGTAAAATTTTAACATAATTACAGCGCTCGTTAGCGAGTTTTTTTAAGAAAAATAACCCATACAACGGAATACAGATTTTATCACAGTTGCAATAATTTTGTCGTTGTAATTTACCCGAAAGATGATCTTGGAAAAGATCGAAAGTACTTGGGTAAGAAAAAACTACGGTGTTTTCGTTAATGAATTTCAACTTAACACCAAGAAACTGATTAGAGAACTGGAATTGATCTGTATAAAAATAGATAGACATAATGTGTCTATATTATTCAATGAAACATGTCTAAATGAAGGTATGCTGCCTGAATATATATTTTTTTATTTGTTGACTGATTAGTTTATTTTATTGTAGTTTATGTGCTGATTTCGTTATTTTTTTTATTTTTGTTGTTGTTGTTAACCATGTTTGCCGTAGTCTTTGAATATAGAATCCAGTGAAGTACGTAATGTGTTCAATATCAGAGGTTGGCAGTGAAGACTCGGAGAAAGTAGCAGCTGTTAAGTAATTCTTTAAGTCATCGATATCAGAGGTTGGCAGTGAAGATATTTTGGGAGAAAAAAACAAAACAAAATGGCTGTCTTTATACACGTCAGATTGAATATTTTGATCTTTCTGATTGGTTAACCCTTCTATTGGTGAACTATAAAATGAGTCAGCTCATTTTGGTTGGCTCACTAGTACATAGTACCCAAAAATTCTAACAGTTGTTTTTAGTAAATTTTATCCTTAGTGCGTATAATAGTAGGGGGGTGGTCCCTTCCTCTTGTCAATGTTTATATTTTCGCGCCAAGCAGTGAATTTCTAAATGATTTACTGATTGTTATGTAGCCTATTTGGTACTTTATGTCCTCCACTGAGTTTTCCGTGTTCGTAAGTGGCTTGAAACTATTTATTGGTTATTACTTGATCAGTGAACATATTTATCTCCTCGCGTTGAGTGATTCAAATCTATAGATGCGAACTAGTTCACTCTTCTGTTTATTTCGTACATTTATCTTTAGGTCGCCATGATGATAAGTGATGTGGACCCAAAGTTGGGACCACGGAAGGAAAACACGGAACATGGATTAGAGGTAAGAAAGATATATTAAACAAAAAGGTTACAAAGATAGTGTAAGTGTAAGCGGAGCTTACTATGTGCTAGTGTCCAATATGGGTAGTCGTACGCGGCTGATACTACGGTAGTAGAATACTCTCTCTCTCTCTCTCTCTCTTTCCTCCTCTTCTCTCGGAGTGTTATATCGCATATGACTTGCAGAAGTCTCTAAATTCACTTGATGTGAATTGAGTGCCATTATCTGTAACTACACAATCTACCACGCCAAAACGCGCGAATAGCTCGTGTAGAAATCCGATCGTGCAGTTTGTGGCTGGTCTTTTGCATTGTAGGACCTCAGGCCATTTTGAGTGGCTATCCACAACAATGAGATAGTACATGTTGTCTATAGGTCCTGCAAAATCGACATGAATTCTTTGCCATGGATGGTCTGTGTTTGGCCATGGTTGCACGTCATTGGAGCTTTTGCTGCAAGCGCGCATCCTTTGCATGATTCTATCATGTCTGCTATGTCCTTGTCCATGTTTGGCCAATAAACATAACAGCGCATGAGGCTTTTCGTACGGTTCTTCCCCGGATGTCCCATGTGAAAATTCCTGAGGATTTTTCTTTGTAGGCTGTTTGAAATCACTACGTGGTCATTGTATAGTAGGACATCATCGCAAAGGGAGAAAACTTCAGGCACATTGGGGTCTTTGTTGAGAATTTTGCTTTTTATTGATTGAATGAATTCATCCTCTCGAGACTCCCTTTTTATGTCGGCCAAAGTAACTGGGAGCTCTCTCATGGTACTCGCGATCATGTTTTTGATTTCACAATTTGTCCTTAGAGTAGCAATGATGGAGTCTTCAAAGACTTCTGTATTTTTTGGAATGAGTCTATCTAACTCTTTGTTGATTTGGTCTAGAGCAGCGAAAGGGACATTCCGTTTCTTTTTGAATACTGGTTGTGCACCGTCCTTCACCTTGTACTTAGCTTTCATTTTAGTACATTTCCCAAGGCCGCCAGAAAAAGCCTGGGGAAATTGTTGTTTGAGTTCCTTTTTGAGATTTACCAAATTGAACGTTATACTTTGTATCTTGCGACAAAATGTACTGAAAAATGGTTGAAAGATCGGAACCCGAGTTAAGCTGGAATTTAATGGAATTATTGAAAATATCCACAGTTACATATTTCCTTAAATTCCTATCGACAATATTGTCAGATTGAGCTTGCCTAATTTTATTTTTGGGTTTTCTCGTTCTGTTGGCGTACCAGCACCGAGTTAAAGTATGCCCACTTTTATTGCAATTTTTGCAATATTTTTTGTTCTTAACTGGACAGAATTTCATCCAATGCCATTTACCACAATGGTAACATGGCCCGGGCGTTTTCTTTAACGTACTTGGGTTTTGGTTACTGCCGAATTTAGGACATGAGATTTGCCTTGTGTCTTTATGAGGGGAATAGGAGGTAGACTTGCTTCTGATTTTATTAATCTGAGCCACACCTGATTCCTCGATAGTGTTTGAGTCACACTTTACAGATATTACTCTTTGACAGTCCTCTGCCAGCTTTTGGAGAGTCAATCCTTGTTCTTTCCCAAGCTTGGCCAGTACCCGTCGTCTGACTTCGGCGTCTTCTGCTGATACTAGACCTTGGGCGAAAATTAAGCACTTGAAATCATCGGCAGTCAGTTCGGCTAGTATAAAATCATTACAGAGCTTGTTTACCGATGCTGCAAACGTTAGAAAATCTTGCTGATTGCCTTTGACTGTGTTCAGGCATTTCCAACGTTTGTGGAACAAGGTTGTGTTAGGCCCGAATAGTTCCGATAGGAGATTAATAGTCTCTGGAAAATCCAAGTCAGTGGTTTTCTTGGATAGTCTACGAACCTACTATGTTCTGTAGTTCCCAGTTTTCTCAATAGTAGACGTAGCTTTTTTTTACTGGCCCATTGTTCACAGTCTACGTTGAAAATATCTTCGTAGCGCCTGTCAAAAGCCTCGAACGTTTTGTCGTTCTCTGGTACGTATTCAAAGGTTTTCCATTGAATTGTTCTCTGGGAGAATATTGTATCTTTTTCAGAGTTTGAGCCTTTTAATGCATTTACGAGTAATTCTTTAAGTTGTTTCTGTTGTAGTTCCGCATTCTGAAGCGTAATTTGTTGGAATTCCATTTGTTGTTTATGTAATTCCAAAAATAGTTGTTGTCTTTCTTCTGATTTTTGTTGCTGATCCAAATCTACTTTTAGCATTTGGACGATTACTTTTTGAAAATCTTCCATATTTAGACAAACAAAAATGACAGTGATTTTTTGTTGCTTTGAAACCCGTGTACCAAGGGCGGGGGGGTACACAAAAAAATCTTCATAGATTTTTTTTTTTTTTTTAAAAAACAAATGGACAGAAAATTAGTTAAACTAAACTACTCATGTGTTTAGCTTTTTTCAGATTCCGTGGTTCCGTTAATTTTAACGTAATTGTATAAATTTTCATCACACTTATTTTGTTTTTTTGTTTTTTTTATAGAGGTACAAAAAAAGAGAAAACTCGCCTCAGTGAATTTGAGGGGAGAATAATTTTATGCACGAGACTCAACTCAGTTACATAAAAAAAAATTTTAGATAGTTTTTTTCGAAAACTTGAGTCGTAAGTAGTACTTCGGCTCTTGTGTTGTCAGTTTGTTTTATGAACAAACTGTTTTTTTTCTGTGTGTGGGTGTGTAAGAAATCGTTCTCGTAATGTTATTTGGACAGACTTATATATTCCGTAGATGTCGAATCGCTTGTTCGTCACTGCTGTTTGGTATCGGAATATTTTTTTTTTATATATGTAGACGCTGGGTGTTACGTTTAAATCGCTAATGTAGTAATACCAGCTTAATTTTTCGTTCAACACTGCTGTGGGAACGCGTGGAGTTTCTGTGTATTTTTCGAGTACTCTGTCGCTATTGATATGGTGAGAACGAAATTCTCGAATCTTTCTGTCGCCACTGATGTGGGACTGGCAAGGTATTGAGGTTTCGGCGTGAGTGCGTTTCTCGAATTCTCGTCGCCACTGATGTGGGGCCAAAGCTGGGACCACGGAAGGAAAACACGGAACACGGATTAGAGATAAGAAAGATATATTAAACAAAAAGGTTACAAAGATAGTGTAAGTGTAAGCGGAGCTTACTAGGTACTAGTGTCCAATATTTGTACTTGTACGCGGCTGATACTACGGTATTAGAATACTCTCTCTCTCTTTCCTCCTCTTCTCCTAGAGTGTTATATCGCATACTTAATATAGTCCTGGAAGAGTCCATGTTGTAGGTATGTTACGGTTTCACAACAATAAGAAAATTTCACACTTCGTACTGGCTTTTGGTATTATCTACTGATTTGTCACTCAACCGGTGCGCCAAGGTGTGTACTAATGCACCACGTACAGTAACCAGATGCGCCCCAAGTTAACAGAAGTGTAATTTTATTAATTATTTTTGTATCTGAAAAAATATTTGTTTTAAAACCTTGAGAGATGACACGGTACTGATAGCAGACACGGAAAAACAAACTACAAAAAGGCAACGTGGGAGAGCGAGAAGAAGGGACTAACGATAAGCTACAAGAAGACAGATTGCAGTAAAAGGATGAGCCCAAAATGCGATCTGCAGGTCGGGGACCCAAAAATCAAATATGCGCGTAAGTTTAAGTATCTGGGTAGTGTTCTGACGGAGGACGGTAGGTGCGACGCTGAGATCCGAAGACGGATTGGGATAACCAAAAGCTGGGCAGAGTACTGCGAAACAGGAGGATTTCTATGGTGATAAAGAAAGGAGTACTGAGCTGCTACGTGACATGTATACTCCTATACGAATGTTGGACGGTATCCTCAAGGATGAAGAAGAGACTTCGAGGCGACGGAGATGTGGGTCTACAGAAGGATGCTGCGGATATCATGGACCGAGCAACGATGAGGTCTTGGAGAGGATGCAAACAAGGAGGAAGCTTATGCTTAACATAAGAAAGAGGCAGATGAAATTTTGGGGACACGTGATGAGAAAGGAGGGCCTGGTGAATCTGCTACACACGGGACGAATAGAGGGACAAAAGAGACAGGGGAAAACGGCGCATAACATACCTGGTAGGCTTGGGCAGGTGGATGGCGGAGTGTGGTCTGGGGGGAATTGACAGAAACACAAAACCTGTTGAGAGCCACAAAGGATAAGGAAAATTGAAGGGCCATGATCGCTTACGTCCTGAAAGGACACGGCACATAAAAAGAAAAAGAAAAAAAAGTGACGCCAAGCACATGGCTTCCATGCCTAAGTCAAGTCTTTGTCATTTGATATTTTAAACTGTATTCTAAATTCCTTAACCTTTAAGAAGGAGTGGATAATCCTTACCGTTTGCCTTCCTCGACGGATTTAAATCAGTTGTTTTCGGTCTATCTAAAAAGAAAAATAAGCAGATTCATCATAAATCCATTTAACTGAAAACTCTACCGCTTAAATAGACGATGTAATGTCTTTAAAATAGATGCTTATTTCAGGAGATTTCCTTATCATTTTAAAATTTCATGACTAATTTTTCTTAAAAATTTCATGACTAATTTTTTCTTAAAGTTTGAAGTACATCCCAGAGTTTTAGTTATTCTACAAGTGCATCCTGAATTAAAAATGGTGGAAAAACATTTTATTCTAGTGTGTCATCAAGGTTATCTATTTCTTCAACCTAATCAACGTAAATAATTCAGTTGACAAATCTGACTGAAGTTATTAAGATGCAGTTCATCAAATACCAAAAACTGACATGGAAATACAAATATCCACGAATTCTTTTTCAGCTCATCTTATATGTATATGACGTAAACACGAAAAAAGAAAACACGTAAATTTTGCTTTATGTATGAAAGTGTGTCATAATCCTAGTTTGTCTATGTAGGATATTGATGAAAATATATATATATATATATATATATATATATATATATATATATATATATATTCGTATTATAATGGTGCTTGTCTGTGTGTATTCAATATTTATGTTTTTTTAGGTTTGAACTATATTAATTTTTTGTGGCTTCGAAAGCACGCGTCATCTTTCCACGACTTCAGAACGCCATAAATTATACTAATGCTGCTTAACAAGTCAAATTCATGTGAACCCTGCTTAACCAATGAAAATCAAACACAAAAATAAACATACTATAATTTTTTAACAGTATCTCATTTTCTGGTGAAGCTTTAATAAGAGTGAAACATTTTAGATTGATAAATGTTTCCTATTTGTTATTTATCGTATAATTCTGTCGAATTACGATCCATATTTGATTTGCCAATTTTTATATATGTATGTATAAAACCCAAAGAACTGATAAAATCAGCAGAAAGCCTGCCAGATGACTATAGAAAAACTTAATAAAAAGAAAAACTAACAATCATTAAAACAAAACCCAAGAAAAATAACGATAAGAGAAAAGGGTAAAATGAATAAGACAAAAAGTGCTCTATGTCTAAGTTACTAAGACAGAGCAAATATGCTTCCTAGAGTCACGACTCTGGGACCCGTGGGAAAAAACCTGCACCAATATTGATATCTTTGTTTAATACAATTTCACCTTGAGGAAAATAAAAGTAAGAAGACTGATGTGCCAGTATTCTTAGGGAAGAAAACTTTCTTTGCCTGGAAAATCAGCGACTTTGGTTTGAAGCCGGCTTGAACACTGCATCGCTTACCGGTGAGGAATACGTTACTATCTCGGATATGTGAACAGGAAATTCACCCGGCGGAGAGGCCCTGTTTTCCTTTAAGGTGAAAGCAGTTTAATTTACAATGATTCTTTTTAGGGGAGGGGTGAGTATTAGAAATGAATAATAACGGCTGAAATCCGGTATCGAACTGTATAAGACATCAAGTCTATATCTCATCACCAAGAGCTAACATTATTAAATTATTAAACATGCAACAAATGCTTAAAATACTACAGCGAAAATAGACAGTGGGAGAAAATGCGAATGAGAGGTCAGGATGAGTGCACGTTAAAGGTTAAATGAAGAAGAAGAAGAAGAAGAAGAAGAAGAAGAAGAAGCGGAGAATGCAAGAAGAAGATACTTTCGTACCTGATGACGTCAATGGGGATATCCAAGCTTTAGCAGATTTGGGAAGCCACTTTTATGAGCCATTGGATCGTGTTTCCCAAGCGACGCTGTCGATGACGTCAGCAGTGACGCTCTGATTTTCCATTGGCTACTACGGAAAGGATTACCCGCTCTTTTGCAATTCAGTGTGAATTTACATGCAGTGGTATAATTATCTGAATGCGATCTGATACACACTGGAGCATGTTAAGTGGTAGACAGAAAGACAGATAAGCATGAGAATATAAATTGAGTAGGTGTAATGGTTACAGAGTAAGGACAACTTGCAATAAATCCTATCTACCTATCCACCTATATATATATATATATATATATATATATATACATATATATATATATATATATATATATATATATATATATATATATATATATATATATGTATATGTGTGTGTGTGTGTGTGTGTAATTTTTTAGTAGATACTTGCATTAGAGTATAGTGATAATATATTCTTTGTATATTTTTTTTATTTAGTTGATATGCAAGAGTACAATAAATTTCTTGGTAATACACATTTTCGGCTGCTTTTGCAGCCTTCGTCATTACTTGATATTGAATAGTATCTTGTTTTTTTTTTTAACTAAGCTAAGTTTCAAATCCAGTGAACGTTAATAAACTCAGTGCAAGAATCACCAATCTTTTGGTTATGTAATCTGTATAATTGCAGTAGTTGAACCTTCCCACCATTAAACCATACTATTTTCCCCTATTACAGATTAGCATTCTGCCAAAAATGGCGTCTTACATGAAAGTACGTATGATGCAGAGATACGAACAGTGTATCATTCATGAGCATTCACCGAAGTTTTCTGAGTGTTTACGTCGGCCGCACTCAACCAACTTGTTGTTGTTGTTGTTGTTGTTCTTCTTCTTCTTCTTCTTCTTCTTCTTCTTCTTCTTATTATTATTATTATTATTATTATTATTTATGTCATGTCCTTTCAGGACGTGAGCCATCGTAACTGTACACAAAATCGTATCTTTTGTAGCTGTGAGTAATGCGTCTCTTTACGCCATCCTTTTTCTGCCATCCATTTGCACAAGCTTGTTTCAGTTTCATTCAGGCCGGTAGATGAAAATAAATAAATATACTGTTTAAGAAATACACGGAACCTTCTACTCTGATACGAATATCTACTAGAAATAACATTCAACGTCATAAAAATCTGTCGGTTTAATAAATAAATCCACTCTGAAATTCTCTTTGTTTACATTTGGAAATGAAGCTGTGCAGAAATGAACAATTTCGGGAGATCTATGACAAGAGAAGTTTCTAAAGGTACAATTTCAGTCTTATCTAACTAATTGGTTCTTTTTTTTTAGGTCAGTTAGTCAGAACGTATAGAATTTAACGATAGTTCCCTCAGCCTACAGGGAGGCAGGTTCAAATCCTACCAGAGTGCATAAACTTTTCTTTGATAAGATTTCTCGAACATTCAAGCCGGTAGACGAAAATAAATAAATAAATATACTGTTTAATAAATAAGTGGAGCGCCTACTGTAATCTATTAAAAGAACGTTCAAAATGATAAAAATCTGTCGGATTAATAAAAAAATCCATTTTAACTACGACGGTATATGTCTGGAAAACCGTAAGTCAACATAGCCACAAGGTAAAAGAGGAAAAAGCAACAAAAGGTAAAACGAAATAATAAGTAGTGAGTGTAAAGAGAAAGAAACGACAAAAGGGACAAATAACTACGATATTCCAAACGCATATACGCAAGGTGGGCGCATAAACACACGGGCGAGAATGCACACACACACGCATGCACACATACACTATGTAAAAAAAAAACTTGCAATTAATGAAAAGTGCATATAAAAAAGAAAAATCAAGAAGTATATACAATCACTTGTTCATACCCTGACGAGTGGACGGAGTGATTTTTGGAGGATAAGTCTGCGAAACCGTGATACTGAAGGTAACATCAGTTAGCCAAGTAGCATACGTTTTACTTGTATTAATTCTCTGTCTTTTCTGTGTATATATATATATATATATATATATATATATATATATATATATATATATATATATATATATATATATATTGTTATATAGGAATAAAGTGTCGCTGCTGACACTGGAGTTTGAACACAGATCACCAGAGAGCAAATACAGAGGATCCCATTTTTAATAAGTAGATCACGTGATGGTAAAAGAAATGTATATATGGGAATTAGCGTGGCGTCTAATCGATCACCATTTCTGCACTATTACTATACGGGTCGCTATTCTCTATAGTATTCACTATAATATCCTCTATACTGTTCACTATACTATTTCACTATTCAGATTACTATTTGTGTGTTACTTTTTGAGCGAATATTATCGAGTAAGTACTATTAGTGCGAGTGTTATTCGAAGGCATCTAATACCAGTATTGTTTAACGGCGTACAATAGTTGTATCTGCGATTACAAAGCCTCTACTACAACGAGCATTACGAAAGTGACAACGAGTATTCGTTGACATCACAAAGGTGGCAAAGAGTATTTGTTGACATCACAATATATATTCATACATGTTTCATTAAATAATATAGACAAGTGTTGTCTATTTATTTTATGTAAATATTTTGAGCCCTGTCACTGGATCTAACCAACGTCTTTATCCAGTGTGCCATGTGTCCTTGGCGTTAGTTAGATCCAGTGACAGGACCCAAAGAGTATGAGTTCAATACCCCGTTAAGGCGATGGAGATCTTGGAGAGGGAAATTAACAGGAGATAACTGATAACTGACATCCATTAGACATGGCACGTGGAACTAGAAGAGTCTAACCCAGTGAGCGAAATAAAGGGTTCAGTTCGACAAACCAACCACCTGAAGAAGGCCGGAGCGTACAACGGCCGAAACGTTGTAATAAATATGGCAACAAAGATGAGGACAATAGTCCGAATAATGTAAATAGTGTAAGGTGAAATAGGGTAGTGTTGTGGTAGGATCCACCTAATTTGCATAGTGGAGTACCGACCATATAAATATGGTTGGTACCGGGAAGACGAGATGAGGAATCAAGAGATTCAATCCAGAGACTCTGCCTGACTGCGACTAAGTCAATCCATTCTCCAGGAACGGTCTTCCCAGAAAATATACAAAAGACTATATGTAAATATTGTGTACACTTTCTTGTTTCAATACATTTTGTTCTAAGTACATTTTGTGTTGTATTATTATTCCATGCATTAGTCAAGTTTCAACAGATAGTATACTTAAATCCTCTGTCACGATGACTTGGGAGAACGCGCTAGCGGAAGCATCGACGGTCTCCGGAGAGTTCCATCTACCCAGTTTCACGGGGTAGGCTTTTCAGACACTTTCCAAAGGTACCGTCAATTGGAATCACCTTCTCAGGCCGATAACATTACGAAGTTATGTGATGAATGCGTTGTAGTTAGATTGATGGTCGGAAATCAAATGTTCTAACCACCCCGTCAAGTAAACGTATCTATTATCAGGCGTCTTGTCTGTTAGTCTATTCGCTCGATTACTACTGATCGGTCTGTGTCGCTGCTTGTCACTCCGTTCCTCACCACGCCAATATACGACATCATTATTTGAGTCATCCCTCTGCATCATCTATCGCCAGATACCCCTGTTTATATCGGTAACATCGCTGCTTTTACAAAGGCAGTCGTCACCCCACGTATTTCCATGACAAAGTCAATAAAAGAAAACTCGGTCGTTAATTTTTATTGTCGGCTATTTCTGATGTACCTTACCTGTTATGGCCGCTGAAGCGAACAACGTCAATGACGTCTTTATACCGCCACTGTTTACGCGTTCCACAGTAAATGACGTAGTGAACACGTCAGAGGGACAGCGCTCCTTTTCTTTCGACCCACTATTGATTTTATAAACTATAAACTGCACCCAACTGTTGCCATTTTGTTGTTGTTGTTGTTGTTGTTGTTGTTCTTCTTCTTCTTCTTCTTCTTCTTCTTCTTCTTCTTCATTCTCCCCTCCTTCCTTCGTCACTTCGTTTTTCTTTTCATCATCATTATAGTCACCCGCACTTTTGCATAATATTCACGTCTTCAGACTGGTATATTTAATTGTTTTGAAATTGCACTTCGTCAGTCATCTTTATTTAATAATGGCCTTTTCTTTCATTCCTGGATGAATTCATCGTTCTCTTACTATCCCTTTTTGATTTTGTTTTGTTTAATAGTTCTGCAAACAGGGACATCAGTATATATATATATATATATATATATATATATATATATATATATATATATATATATCAGTAAAATATCTTAGGAAGTCTATCAAAACACTTACAGCATTATCACGTTGAATCCCCTGTTCTCATACGGTCACCGAAGTTAAATAACGTTGAAACTGCACAGCATCTACATGGGTGGCCGCTTGGGAATACCAGGTGCTGTAAGCATGGATGTGTATGTTCGTTATATTCACTTATACAAATAAACCTGGCTAAAAGTATGGATTCATCATATTTATATAGAACCACAAAAGCAGTTTTTGATTTAAGGACATTTATGACTCCATACATCCATTATACTGTATGGAAATGTAAGAAATCACAAACAATTATGAAAAATATGAAAAAACTGGTTTTCAATAAAAAGAAGCTCAAACAATATATACTGGACTCTCCCGTCGTTTTTCTGGCGTATGAGGGTCAAGCATTTCAGCTCCTAGGAACTGACAACAAGATACCTGCGAATATGATTTGATTATAGTGGCGAGGGCTTTGTGCAGAACCAACCACTCCTTTTTGAAGATACAAATACAGAGATCTGGTGTGCATCGTGGCACAAGGCCCCCAAACGAGCCTCCGCAAATTCTGAATTCAAACTTGTCCTTCTCCCAGCTCAGTTGCCATTCAAAGCTAAAGTACCCAGTCTGTCCTGCGATTTACCTGGTGGGTTGGGAGAAGAAAAGGATTCATAATATTTCCAAGGTTATTAGCACATGAAAGTGAATGTAATGGATCCGAATGGAATTCGAACTCGGCTCTCCAATTCCTCAATCTTCTATAAATATGCAGTAATATATATATATATATATATGTGTGTGTGTGTGTGTGTGTGTGTGTGTGTGTGTGTGTGTGTGTTTATACACGCGCATGCCTACCCACAACACACAAACTTATATATATATATATATATATATATATATATATATATATATATATATATATATATATATATATGTGGTTATATATATGTATATATATACACGTACACACACACTCATGTAAAATGGACATGTGTATGCGTATATATATATATATATATATATATATATATATACTAATAATATTATAAATATAAATATAAGTAGCTATACTCGTCCGGCAAAACTTAAGGTGTTTTAGCTCGTAAATGAACAAACCGATACCCAGGTAAGCTTGTCTGGTTCTTTAGGTTTACTTTTTTACATTTTTGATGTTAAACATTCTCTTTTTTCTGTGGTAGTGACACAAATGACTTTCTTGAACTGGCATCGAGAAAGTTCTTTTGCGTCAATGATAATAAGACAAGATTGGTCCGGTTTCTCTCTTCTTTTTAATATATACACTTTTCTCTCGTTGGAAGAACTATAAACTCTTCCTTATATATATATATATATATATATATATATATATATATATATATATAAGTCAGGATGTGTGTGTGTGTGTGTGTGTGTGTGTGTGTGTGTGTGTGTGTGTGTGTGTGTGTGTGTAACGAATGCACGGCCGCAATTTTCGACGGATTTGCACCAAAATTTACATGCACATGCTCCAAGTTAGTGGGAAGGTCAAGACCGACTTTGCATTTCACAACTCCCATCGATAGTGGAAATAATCGATTTTTCATGCTTCTACGGCAGTTTTCATGTAGTTTGCGGCCATTTTGTACTGGCCAGAGTGAGAGCCAATAGCTGGCTGCCACGAATAGGCAGGAAGATTCTTTGGCCAGCGTGAGAACCAACAGCTAACTGACACGAATGTTAACTAGCATGCTAGCATGCAAAAAATCGATAGCTGCATTCGTCACAAGTGGGAAAAATTTAAATCTGCATGGCACTTTACTCCAATTGGCTCATTCGCTTGCTTAAACTCAACGTTGATTCTGATTCCGCAGAACTGGGTTGGGTGTGAAAAAGTATTTGTTGTTAACATTCTTTTTTCATTCGGTTTTTCCAGTAGTATATCAAGATCTAAATAATAATAAATATTAATTAGTATATCAAGTTCTAAATAATAATAAATAATAATGGCTGTGACTCTAGATATCTCAAAGGCATTCGACAGGGTTTGGCATGATGGCTTTCTATTTTGTTACAAGACGAATATTTAAGTTAATCCAATTATTCCCCATAAAATCGCGAAATGAATGTCGTGT
>CAHIKZ030002090.1:3772500-3887500 GCA_903632075.3 Acanthosepion pharaonis | reverse complement strand
GAGTGGAGAATAATTTGCCACCCACGAGGGTTCGGAGACCCTTTTGAACTTTATCAAGTCTGTAGAGTGCGGTCTGGGCAGCATCCGCTCAAATTCTGACAACAGTATTCCATTTTTGTCTTGATTCTGGCACGTGTAAAGGTAGAGGATATCAGAAGAAGACAGGTACTTACTGAAGCGGCGCAGAGAGCCGACTATTTTACCTGCGTCCTTAGCAATGGACCGTATCTACAGGTTCCACTTCAGGTCGGGAGTGAATCTGCGGCCCAACAGTCTTTTAAGGCACTGTGCTTCCCGGAGAGAACATCCATTCCTCCTGATTGGTGCACAGATCGTCGATAATGGAATGTAATTAGGTTTCTCTTCCAAGCATTGAATATAACCAGCCAGTTATTACTCCACATGATAGTTTGTACAAGATGAAAAGAGGGATCAGTCGCCAATGCTTAACCATCGAGAGTTTCAGAGGTGCGTCTGTATATAGTCGTATCATCGATATATATATATATATATGTGTTTTCATACTCATATATATATATATATATATATATATATATATATATATATATATGTATGTTTTAATTCATATATATATATATATATATATATATATATATATATATATATGTGTGTGTGTGTGTGTGTGAAAACATTTTATGCTTCATACCAAAGGGTATTTATTATAGTAAGTATGGAAATTAAACTAGCATTATTTCACAGATGTAACGTGGAGAAAGACTATGGAACGCTTTTCTTATTTTGAATTAGAGAACGCTCTAAAATATTGTAAAAATTACTGTGTGAAAAAAAAGTAATCTAAGGACGCTATAACGTAAATTTTCGGTCTAAAACGAAAATGGTTAATGCACTTGTTATATATATATATATATATATATATATATATATATATAGATATATAGATATATAGATAGATAGATAGAGATATGTGTGTGTATGTGTCCGCGTGTGTGTACGTGTGTGTGTGTGTAAGGGATAAGGATATATAAGTTGTTATATAATTTTTATGACTCAAGAACAGTTTTGGAAAAAGACGGATAATAAATTGAAAAAAAAGTTTTTGTGGTGCGTTTTATCCGTTCGTACTTCATCGACTGGGTTTGTTGACGTTGTTGCTGACTACACGGGCGCACAAACGAGGGACGTTAGGTACAAAACACAAACACACACACACACACACACACACACACACACACACACACACATATATATATATATATATATATATATATATATATATATATATATATGCAAGTGCAATGTGTTACGATTGTGTTTAATCATGAAACAGACTGTCGCTGTTGGGTGTTGATTACAATGTTCGCTTTTTTTTTTCTACATACGCTCTATCTCTGATATCAAGCATTTTAACCCATAAATATTGCATACCTTAAAACTATATTTTTATTATACATATATATATATATATATATATATATATATATATATATATATATTTAAATTTTTAATTATTTATTTATTTATGCACACACACACACACATATATATATATATATATATATATATATATATATATATATATATATATGTGTGTGTGTGTGTGAGTGAGAGAGAGAGAGAGAGAGAGAGAGAGAGAGAGAGATAGTCAAAAAATATTATAATTTTTGTTATAGGAGAAGCATTTTTCAATTAAATTATGCGAGATTTGGTACAGATATAAATGTAAGTACCTCCACACGCTTGATGAAAAACCACATAGATGGTGAAGAAAAGTACCAGACTTAATAAAAACTATTTAATTATTATTAAGAGGAAAGACTAAAGAATTTTTATTATTTTATTAATTCTTTTAATTCTTTTTAGCACGTTCAAACTTTTGGTTAATTATGTTGTTTTTTTTTTCTATTTACATAAGCGGTCGGTGTAATATTTACGATTCGTGCTTTGGCGCTTTTTTCTTCAGGTGAAAAACACATTGATTTGAAATTCTTGCAAAATTCAAATAACTTTGGAATTTTAATGAAATTTTCAGAACTTTTTTACAAATTAATCAAATTATTTTTGTAAATTTTAGGTTTATGAAAATCTTGGTAATTTGTTTTACATATGTTACCCCCCCCCACACACACACCACTGATTTAATTTTATGAAATTTCGAGAAATTAAATTGTAATCTCAAAATTTGTTTTATTATTTACAGGCAGGACTTCTTCGCGAACTTATCATCATCATTTTTTGTTTTTTGTTTTTTTGGAAAATAGAACCCGCAGTTATCGAAAATCTGCTCTGGATCGTAAAATAAAAAATACAATAAAACTATGACATTATTTAAAAAGAAAATCTCTTAAATGCTTTAATCAATAAAATTTATTAAGGACTCTATTTTCTTAACAAAAAGAAAATTTGATGAACAATGAATTTTTACAAGTAAATAGAAACTTGAGACGAGTTTAGTCGGAATAATAAAGTTAGAGAAAAATCTTGGAAGGTGACTCAACGGCTGAAAGCTGAATAAAACTGTAGGTCCGTGTGGTCTAAGTGGAAAAGGAGTGTAGCTTACTGACAAGAATTATGTCTAAAGTTTACAATAATTCAACCAAGGAAGTTACATGAAGTTACAATACCGTCTCAATGGCATTTAGCTCGTTGTGAAAAAAAAGGTTTCACATGATGAAGTACAGCTGGTAATTGTTCTGATCAGTTTTCCTAATGGGTACCTCGACTTTACGAACTTAAGTGCCATACTAGATTAGAATTAGGTTTCATTATTTTACAATTAAAATTGCAATATACAACCGAAAGTTCTGTGTTAACAGTTTACATCAATTCCCTTTTGTGGAACTCTCTTCCGGCTCCTTGCTTTTCGCTCAACTTTGATCTTCAAGAATTTAAAGGCAATGTCAGTTATTATCTTCTGTTTTCTTAATTGCTGGACTTTTATTGTTCTTCTGCTAAATAATATTTTTTCTCTTTCTCGTATTCTTTCACACCCAAAAACTCCTTGCGTCTTAGTGGGTTTGTTTCCTTGCTTGGAGTGAAATGATAAAAAAAAGCTCACAGAATAAATGTACACAAACAAAGGTTCAAATAATAATGCGATAGTAATACAGGTCAATATTTTCAAAAATAAGATAAGACATTACATACCGGCGATGCTATCATTTGCAAGAAAAATTTGGAAGATTAAAAAAGTAAGAACCGCATGTCTTAAGCTTGTCACAACTTGCCAGTACCAGTGTTTTCTAAAGATGAAAAAGGAAGTGGTCAAAGCAGTGGCTGAGACTTAATGTACCTATGCTATATGTCCAATATATTCTCAGTGTTTTCGGCTTTCGTGAACCAGTATCAAATAATTTATTTGGATATTATTCAAATGTGTTAAGAAGAATCGGTCTAAAGATAAGCCTTGTGCTTTTTCCATTTTTTTCTTATTCAGATTTTTCAAACATCGTGTCATCTCATCACGCGTCAGCTTGACGCGACTTGCATATTTTTTTTTCAAATATAGCGTGTTCATACGTTAAGTTCGGGTGTATTTTGTTTCGTTTTTCCTTTATCTTAACTGTTAAATATATTTGTTACTAAAATGAAATTTCATTAATGTTTGGTTCTTTTTTTTTTATAGACAAGATTTCGAATATTGGTACATTCTTTACACAGACCGATCAGAAAATATTGGAACCTGATGTTGAACTTTAACTTGGAAATTGAAAAAAAATCGTCAGAATCGATAAAAATCATAAAGAAGAACTTTCTTTGGCCTTAGCCAAACTATATATATATATATATATATATATATATATATATATATATATATATATATATGTGTGTGTGTGTGTATTATCCACCTTAAGTGTCCGAGTTTAGAGATGAAAATTCTTCAGAATTGGTAGGAAATAGACGAAAGAATTATTTTTTATCCATGCGTTCTCCATGTCGACACTATGAAATAAATTTGGCTATGTAATCCCAACATAGTTATAAGTTATTGACATTTGGAAAAACATTCATGAAAGTATGTTTCGAAAATAATATCCGATAATAAATTTCGCCACGATGGCTTCATCAAATGCGTGCATGCATTTGTTTGTGTTTAAAATAATTAAATCTTTTATTAGTTACTGACGTTGCTCGAGACTAAGAATTTTTTTTTTTATTAAGTCACTCATATATATATATATATATATATATATATATATATTTTGGAATCCGTTAATTTTTTAAATTTCGTCTCTCCTTGATTTTTAAAACGCAACAAATTATACTGACGTTAGTTTAATGAATCAAATGCACCTGAAACATGATCGATCAATGAAAATCAAACAAAACAAAAGTAAAATTACCAGAAATTATTTTTTCTTTTTCTCCATTACTCAACCCTAGATGAAGTTTTAATAAAATGAGACAGGTTAGATGATAAACTAATATCAACTAATATCACTATCAGATGATGAACGTTTCGTATTTGTTCTTTGTTTTATATATATATGTGTGTGTGTGTATGTGTGTGTGTGTGTGTGAGTATATATATATATATATATATATATATATATATATGAGGAGTTCTTTTCTTATCAGAACGATCAGAGGGAATTTTCCGAGCTGCCGTACTTTCGTAATCACCATTAGACTCATACTGTGTACTACTATTGACACCCAACGCACTCGGAAATGTTTGTATTGCGGCCTGATCTTTCACCTATCATAATGCAAGGGTCTTTTGTAAGAAGGCTCGTTGTCTCGAAGTTCTATTGGGACGCAAGTTCATCAGACCACTGGTGGAATATCTATATATATGCTCGATTTCTAAGTGGTTCGTTGTACCGCTCCAGTACGTCTTTGGCGCCACCCCTGCTATACTCTATCTTTACAAGAGCCATATCAGACCAGAAATAGAGTATTGCTGTCAGATCTTGGTTAGGGCTGCCTGTCTTGATAGAGTTCAAACGTTTCTACGCGGACTTGTGGAGTATTAATTACATTCCAGCAGAATATTCCTTTTCCCACAGACAAAACGACGCAAAGTCACTCGCTTACTCTATCGCTATTTCCATGGCAAGAGTTATGACGAGATACATTCCCACCAGTTTTGACCTTGGCAGATGGTACCCGCCTATGCCACATACACGAGCATGAATAATTTCCATTCTCTTTGTATTGTGATCTCTGAATATAAGTCTGCCTGTTTGTTTGCTTGGTTGGTTTATATATACATACATATATAATTATTTTTTACAAAAAAAATTTATAACATAAGTATGTTATAAAATCACTACAAAATAGCCATTTTGTTTCAACACACTCTGTGTCTTATCAAGTGATGATGTTGAAAATAAAATAAATGGTTTTAAAAGTTTCAGATTAATTAACGGTATATATATATATATATATATATATATATATATATATATATATATATATATATATAAAAAAAATAAAAAGCTTAAACACTAATATTCCATGGTCATAATTTATTCCATTGGAATCGTAAATACGATCCAATTCATCAGACCTACAAATTCAAAAAGAAAACAGAAAAAAAACAACTTATATCATTACTCTGTCCTAGACATTGAGTTCTACCTGGATTCTTCCTCTTGGAATTTTTCTTTCTAAAAATATACATATATTTATATATTTTGCATATGTATGTATATTTTCCACTAATATTAACTATCTATCTATCTCTATCTATCTATCTATCTATCTATATATATATATATATATATATATATATATATATATATATATATATATATAAAGAAATATAGTTTTATGGGATAAAGCGTTCAATATCAGAGAGACAGAGCGTGTGTAAATATAAAAGTGAACATAGAAGTCAACACTTAGAGGCGACAGTCTGTTTTTCATGCTAGATGCAATCGTGGCCTGACGTTTGCATCTAGCATGAAACAGATTGTCTAAGTCTTGACTTCTATGTTCACTTATATATATATATATATATATATATATATATATATATATATATATATATATATAAAGGTTTGAAGGTTTGTAGGAAAATACAAAAGTCGACAATAATCCCGACAATTATAACAAAGTTAAACACATAATCCTACCTACCAACTCCATAACAGCCTCCATCGTATTGAAAAATAAAAAAAATGTCCAACCTTGACATAAAAATCGTCAAGAGCACATCTAAAACAATAAGAGATATAGTTAGCATCAAACGAGATAGCGATATCAACAGAACAAAGGTAGGAATATAAAAAATAAGCAGACAAACCAGCCATCCCAATACAACCCGTAATATCAGGCAAAACAAGGTACGCCACAAACTGAAATACTGCCTCTAATAATATAATATGAGGAGCACACACACACACACACACACACACACACACACACACACATATATATATATATATATATATATATATATATATATATATATATATGTTCTCTTTGTCTCTTTTCCTGTAAGATGACTTATTAAATAGGTCAACGTCTGGTCATTACCCCAACTCACTTACTCTTAAGTATTTTAATGAAAATAGATTTTAAATTATTCCTATCTCTCCCTTCCTTCTCCAATTTCGGGCATATCTGTTGTTCTCCACTCCTCCCACTCTCTGTCACTTTACATCAATTTAAAACTAACCCTCAAAAACTTATAAAAATATTACGTAAATTTAAAACCATTTTTCACCTTTGGAAAATGTTCAATATCAAGGATAGAGCGTATGTAAATATAAAAGTAGATATTGAAGTCAACACCCAGAGTCGACTGTCTTCAATGTCCACTTATCTATCTATCTATCTATCTATCTATATATATATATATATATATATATATATATATATATATGTACAAATCCGTTTTACTTGCAACACCATCACTTGACAAGACATCAGATGTGTTAAAACAAAACAGGTATTGTTGTAGTGATGTCATTCTATATTTCTAAATATATATCACACACACACACACACACACACATATATATATATATATATATATATATGGTCCCACACTTATCCTCAGAGAATCACAACCTTTTTTTTTTCGTTTCCTGATTGAGCACTCTAGAGAAAGGTTAATTTTAAAAATTCAGTGGCTGCTCCTGCTATTAACGCATTGCTCTTCAGATACAAATTCAGCGATCTTGGTTACTTGCGTTTGTATACATCACGTATATAATACGTTAAAAATGTCCCTTTCTCTAGCGTGTGTCAATAACTTTAGGGTAGAATCTCTAATGATGCCAAATCAGTCGAGTATCGATCCCGGCTTCAAGTAATCGGATGTCTAGTCACACTGATTAGCTGTGATGCAGCAAAACAGGCTTGTATATGGATGACTATATATATATATATATATATATATATATATATATATATATATATATATATATATGTGTGTGTGTGTGTGTGTGTGTATATAAACTTGAAAATGAAATCTGAAGATCCAGAGAATAATAAAATCTCTGATGTAATAAATTATTACAATGGTACCTTAAAAGTGGTCTGTTTTTCTTTTAAATTATATATATATATATATATATATATATATATATAAATATATATATATATATATATAAATGTGTATGCGCATGTTTGAGTAGACATATATATTACATCTACTGTCATTGGTCAATGTGCTTAATTCATTGGTGAACAACAAACCTCGAGATTGAACATTATACAGTGAAAACCTCAGATCAAAATGACTTGTTACGAATGCTCAGCTCTAGATAATACATTCTCATCATAATCATACATACACGCACATACGCAAATATTCTACATCTACAGCTACAGACACACACAACCTGTTACGCAAGTATGCACATACACTAATAAATAGATAAATAGACACACGCAAACACACGCACCAAGAATCTATAACTTCAATGTCAACAGTTTGCTTTCTTTTATTCATCAGTCTTGAAACAACTTCATTAAGTTTTATTCATAAACGTCTTCTTAACTCCAGTGATAAACATTTATTCATGAGAAAAGCTGAAATTATCTTTCTTTTTAGGAGATTTTTATAAGATTTTCTCGAGTCTTCCTGCAGTTTATCAGTGAAAGAAATTCATCATCAGAACTGAGATTGAACCCATTTTTACTTACATGTTTTTTCGATTCTTTTTCTTAATAACTTTCTGACTAATTAGTTTCTTTCTTCGTTCCTTTCATTCTTCTGTGATCCCTTGCTTTCTTTTAACCATTTCTTTGTTTTTTCTAATATATTCTGCGAGATTCTATTAAAAGTAGTTTTTTTTTAATCTTTTCTTTTGTTAATTAAATTATATTTATTGAAAATATTTAAATATTTGAAGTTGGTATTTCGAAAATTAATTAGCTTTTTCACATTTTCGAATTGTTTGTGTTCTTTATTTGTACATATACGAAGTAGAATGCTGAAAAGTCCTCGGTTCGACACACTTCCATAAATATATAACAAATGACCAAACATCAGAATTTACTCTTGAGCATCCTCTTATAGACGTTCATATATATCTATCTATCTATCTATCTATCTATCTATCTATCTATCTCATTCTGTTCATATCTATCTCAATTTGTTGATATCTATCTATCTATCTATCTATCTATCTATCTATCTATCTATCTATCTCATTCTGTTCATATCTATCTCAATTTGTTGATATCTATCTATCTATCTATCTATCTGCGTCTGTTCAAATCTAATTTACTTTTCAGAAATTGTAATCTTTCTAATTCATCCTTAAAACTCTTGAATCGAGACACTTATGTAATTCACCTCAGGAAATGCCAGTGGACCCTGGTTTAGAATTACTGTCATTAAGGAAACCTGGTTCTAAGGGAAGTGGCTCTGTAATGACCCTAGGATATCTTGAGCTCAACCAAAGAAAACCTAAACTAAACTTTGCAGTAGTATATCAGACGAGCCAGGTGCATAGTATGATTTTCCTGGAATATGGCACCATAGCCACTAGGTGTAAAGTTTTTTTTTCTAAGGATGCCAGAGGTTGCCCTTGATATGTAAACAGGTGACCAACCCATCTGAAATTAGATTCTGCATACAGCCAGCAGGAAGTTATATAAGCACACCACCTGAGAGAGAGAAGTCAGAATGTTTCTTAAATCCCTGTAAAAGACCCCAAAGTCACAAACACTCATACCAAATCCTCAGATGAATAAACACTTTTATATATAAGATATTTTACTTATTTGCCAATGCAATGATAACATAACGAGATTAAAAATTAATTTTCTGAACATTTTTTTTTTGACATTACCATATTTCACTAATATCACTGGTTCTGAAGACGATTGGTATTGTAGGGACACAATAAGTTGTCCATGCAAAGCAAGGGTGATATATCTTTGACAAGATAGCCTGACGAACCTCATCTATCTTAAAGCTAAAGAATTAAAATCCCAGAAATCATTTTCTATTTTAATAATAGAAAAAAAAACATTTTTAGTGGGAAGTGGGGTTCTTATCTGTTTATTTTTTTTCTTTTTTTGTTTCGTTTATTTAATTTTTTATTTTCACAATTTTCTTTCGTTTTTCTTTCTCTCTCTGTCTATCCTTGTCGATCCTTCGCAAGTTCAAATATCTTCATCCGTGTGCCAAACAAGTTATATTTTAGTGCATTGCTTTCCTTATATGTTAGATTTTCTTACTTCTTTTCTTCTTTCTTTCCTTTCTATTCTTTTACGGTTTTCGTTTTTTTTTCTCCTCTTCTTTCTTTCGACTTCTAAATCCGACCCCGAAGCAAGTAAAGCAAATATTCGGCATTTCTCTCAATCAGATCCAAAATGGCAAACAATCGATTGCAGACAACAAAAAAATATTCCTTTCCTTTGTAAAAGACATAATAGATGTCTTTGTGGTAACTTCCGATTTGAGTCTATTCCTTTTCTTTGTTATAATCCAATATAGTTTCCTTTTCTTTCCATAATATAATCGAATATATAAAGTTGAATGTGTGCGTGTGTGTTTGAGTTTATTCATAACTCTGAAAATGAACTATGTCAATTTGATTCTGTCCACGAATTCTCATGAAAATTTTACGTAAAACTGACATTAATCAATTAATGTCTTTCTTCCAATTCTTGGAGGAGTAGGCATCGATGTGTTATAATAGGAGCCTATAGTTAACACCGGTTTTCTTTATAAACCTATATTCCTGGATTTTCATAAAACTATTATCGATACCGGATTTTTTTATAAACATATAATCGATAGGTTTTTTTTATAAACTGATAATCAATTTTTATACTTTAGTTTTTACAATCAGCACCAAATCTCAAAGGGGGGTATTATTATGGGTTAAATAAAATCATTGATCTATTTTATATCTTGTCCAGGTTACAGTGTCTTGCTTAAAGGAGTTAACTAAATTTATCATTCATCTTTTTTTAAAAAATCCAATAATTTAAAAATAACAGTTTTGTCATACATTTTCAATCTGCTTTTATGAATAAGCGAAGGTTTTGTTGATACCCTTATAATTAGATTGTACATTTATTCAACTAAAGGTCTAGATATTGCAACGACCACAGCATTTAGATCACAGCTTGAGAATAAACGGCAGTATTTAATAAAGGAAAGCAATATTATTTAGTGTAACCTTACCGTCGGATACACTAATCATGACACGAAACTAAAACACACACTCTTAACATAATGGTTTATTCAACTTCATATTCTGTCAATTACTTTCGACCAGCGGGTGTGTGGATTTGGGGTTTTCTACAAATGTGCAGTCTATATTCTCGCCAGAATTTAATAAACTCTACCTTTCTTCCTTCCCTGGAAGGTGCTTATATCTCTATCAGCCAACTGGTTTGTTCCACATCTGTACGTTATAGGCTCAGCTGAGTCGACCCCGTGTTTACATGTCAGAGGCAACCAATGATATTTGGTGAATGCGCGAATTTGCATCTGAAAGCTGCGAAATATACACGATAATGCATCTGCCCAAGAGAAGAGTGTTGAAATTGAAATTTATTTATTCCTCCACCTCCAATCGATTTCAATACTCATGCCTTACTCTTCCCCTTCTATTACATTTCATGTTGTGCGTTCATATATGAATAATAAATGGTTAGGAAATCATTTAGCCTATATCGCCCGAGGACATCTAAAGGTTGAGACCATGGTAGCGTAATTGACTGATCTCTTAATTTAACAATTTTTTTTTAAAGCTCTGCAACTTAAATTTTTATTTTGTTTGTACAGTGTAACCCGGATATAAGAGACCCGGATATAAGAGAAACCCGGATGTAAGAGAGATTTTATCTGGTCCCAAATTAGAGCCTGTGTTAATGTATATAAAATAGACCAAACCCGGATATAAGAGAAACCCGGATATAAGAAACTTCTTCTCTGGTCCCGACAACTCTCTTCTATCCGGGTTACACTGTATGTGAATTGAACACTTTTTAATACAACTGCTTCCTGATCTAATTTAACTCTGAACAATAACTGTTATATATATATATATATATATATATATATATATATTTTTGAAATATATAGAAAATAGGAAGGAACTGGTTAGGTAAATAATCCAAAGTCCCTTAGTATTTTAGTTATTATTTTAAAAAAATAGTGCTCGATACAAAAGTAGAGTATAAATATAATTATTTATTTCAAATATGATTCCAAATCGCTACATAAGAGGTCTCATGTTTCAAAACAAGAGCCGAAAACTTCAATATAATCCTTTAAATTAAATTGAGTTGAAAGTAAAATGGGCTCCGTTCCATCTTCAAGCGAAATTTTTGTTGGAATAACGTATATCTGAAATTTACTTGTTTTAAAATTGAAATCAAAATCCCCATGGTAACAGCTATGGTGAATTGTCTAAATTGGGTAGGCGAGTGTAGGGTGTTTATAATAAGTAGCGGTATAGAGATACTTTCAAGGTGTCAAGTCGGGGAAAGGTGGGGGTGTCAAAAATGAAACGGAAGATGTATTGGCCATCGTCTAGTTTGCTTGTCTATGGAGAAATATATATATATATATATATATATATATATATATATATATAAATAATTAAGTTATGAAAAACTTGGTAATCCGTAAGGGTAAAAAGAGTTCTGGTGAAATAAATTATTATAATGGAACTTTAAAGTGGTCTGTTTTTCTTTATATATATATATATATATATATATATATATATATATATATATATATATATATTTTTGAATAAAAACAGACCACGTTAAGTTCCACGTTTCGGCAATTTTTTCACCATAACCTACTAACAGGGTTCTGGATCATCAAAACGTGTTCCTTAAAAGCTGAAATGAAAAATGAAAAGAAATTTTCATTTTGACGGACCTTTCAAGTAAACGTTTCGATGATTTTACGAACCCTGTTAAAGGGGTTATGGTGAAATAGCTTATTACATGGAATCTTAACGTGGTCTGTTTTTTATTCAAATATATATATATATATATATATTTTGTTTGAATAAAAAGACAGAAAGGGGTTATGGTGAAATAGCTTATTACATGGAATCTTAACGTGGTCTGTCTCTTATTCAAACATATCTGGTCTGAATTTTACATTGAGCTCTCTGGATATCATCCTCCTCGCGTCTACCCATACGGATTAAATAAGTTTGCATAAACTAAATATATATATATATATATATATATATATATATATATATATATATATATATATATATATATGTCACCAGTGTAGATATGCGTATTAACACTGGTTGTCCTGACGATTGTGTTTAACCAGAAGACAGACTGCTGCCATCCAGTGTTGATACCTATGTCTACAGTGGTTATATTTTTTATACGTTCTGTCCCTAATATCAAGCCCTTTTCTCCAATACATATAGCATACCTTAAAACTCTCTCCCCCCCTCCCCCTTTCTCTCAATACACATATATATATATATATATATATATATATATATATATATATATATATAGTATTGTCTTGTCTACTTTGTATTGAGCACTTATTTTAAAAAAAATGAATGCTTCGAACTGTGGATTTTTTTACTTTATTTTTATCAGTTCTTACTCTTATTTGTATATATATATATATATATATATATATATATATATATATATATATATCCTATCCTACATCCTCAACCCATCATATGACAAACAATAATTAGTGATAAAATAGAACAATTATAACAATATACAGTAAATAATGTTATTTGACGGATAGAATATTCGTTCTTACCGTAGATCTTGTTAAGCTCACTCAGAGATTAAAAATATAAATTAATAATAATACGGTAATATTTAATAATTAACAATAATACTACAGTAATAACAAACTATTATAATAAATATTGAGTGATTGATAGAAGATTCGTTCTTACCGTAGACCTAAGCAACCCCCTGGTTATAATTTTTATTTGAGAACTTACACTTTTTTTCAATTCAGGGAAGCCCTTCACGACATCTTTAGATATGCGAGCATCATTATTGTAAATTACGATCATTAAGTAAAATGTCTACTTCTTGACCTCGATGTCATTATACTCCTTGTGTGGGGCTGAGGACCAAGGGGCATAAGTCGTCGGTAGTTGTGAGAGAGTTGACTACAGATTCATTTATTAAGTCAGGTCAGTCATTGTAAGTGTCATAGAGTGGAAGACAGATGTTATGATTCAAGCAGACAGAAGTTTTTTTTTTTTTTTTTTTTACTTCTTTTCATTATTAATCGTATATAGACATATTCACAGGAAAGAAATAGTGTCCAGTCTCCGCTGGGAACAATTGCTTGAAACCTTTCCCATATAATAACAAACTGTCGCATATATAAAGCTTCCTCCACCCCAGTGTAAATGTACGCATTGTAATGAGGTAAACTTATCAGTGAGAAGTAATATAAATACAAAAAGCCAAACACACACACGCATACAAACAACACACATACACATATATACACACACAAATACACATCTGAATTTCTGAGAGGGGGAATTATAACTATTTACATTTGAAGTAATGTTCTTTCTTTTGTTGTTGCTATCACATTTCGGCCGTTGTGCACTTCGGCCTTCTTCAGGTCTCTGTCGATCAGTGTAATCTAAAACGAATTTCGAACTTGACTCCGTTCAATCTACGCTTGTTCATGATTAATGAGTGACCAAGAGATTTGCCTATCAATTAAACTGTCGTCCGAAAGCAAAACAAACAACATTCCTTAGTTCCACCAGTTCTAACCTTCGCAGCTAGGACCTGACATGCCACGAACCATGAGGCCTCATTCCCTTCATATTCCATTTGTAAGAAGGAAGTTCCAATTAAACAATTTCGTCCGACGAGCTGCTACTTTGTAAAAGCGACTCCCAAGAGGATGTTTTCGAACCACTACCTACTTCAAATCTAGAATCAACAGTTATCTTCTGCAGATATTTTTAAAGCATTTCCCACGAAGAAAAGTGGAAGTGTCACTAGAAAGGGGTTACAGAGAGTGAAAGTAAGACTAAAGAGGAGTATAAAAGGAGAATAAAGAAACGGACGGGGATCAAGACCAAGACATCAGAAGATGTCGATTGATATTACATTTAATTTTTTAAGATTATAGTTATCAGGGGAGCAAGTAAGAGGAAGAAAGTTCTACTGTCGGGAAGTGCGAGAAAAGAAGCTGCTGGAGAAGAAGAGGTGGTTACCTTTAACTGTTTCGACAGTAAAAGGGTGGGACCGAAATGCCAACCTAGTAGCGCGCTTAAATTCATGCAGTTGTGGCACCAGTGAAAAATAGTTCGTCAGAGCAATTGCCATGAAAATATTTGTAGAAATGACAAAGGGAAGCTACATCACATCTGTAAGAATGTAACTGGAGATGGGATCCCAGGTCAGCACCGATCACATTGGATAACCGTCTTTGGACTTTGTCGAGAACCTTGAGATGAACAGCGGGGGCACCAGACCATATATGGCAACAACATTCAATGGATGGACGATTGGTAGATTTGAAAGATGGATTCAGACGAAAAAAACCTTCTGGCGCGATACAAAGAACCAACTTTCCTTGCAGTAGATGTTGCTATTGATTCAATGTGGTTGTTCTAAATCAAATCAGTGGGAAACGTGAGACCACGCCACATATTCTCATAAACTCCGCTTGCTGCTGACCCATCATAAAACCTCCTTCAGTATCCTCTACCTTGAGTAGCTCTTGAGCCGTGTATAGGGTGAACATAACCTTAAGAAAAATGTTAGCAGAATCAATGGCGGACAAATGCTTTATCAATTTATTTAATTTTTAGTTTTACATTTTTCTAAACTGTCAATTTCGAAATAAGGACGCCAACACATGAAGTTGAATTTCACCTAGTATATTAATATATCCCATCATGTATTTGTGTTTAGTGTAATGACCAGGCACTCAGTATGAGAACTCGTGTCATCCAGTTTGAATTCTGACCGACTTTGTTACATTCACTGTTGCACAAAATGCATTTGGGGAAGTTGGGAATTCCTCTCTCTCCCAACTAGCTATAGCTTAATTCGCACCTTGTATATAGACAGACATAAAAAGTGTGGATATAGAAATCATCACTGCATGGCGACTATCAGTTCCACCTCTCGAGCGATCTTCATTATCATGTATATATTGTGATCTCAAAATCAATTAACTGCAAGTTATCTGACAATTCTTCCAGTGAAACCATCTTCAACAAGAAAGATTATATAACATCCTTAGAAGATGAATTTTAGGTAATATTCATATACACATCATACAGCACAAAAACGCCAACAAGAAAGGAAACATAATATGGTTCAACCGACCGTATAACAAAAACGTAAAAACAAACGAAGGAAAATTATTAATTAAATCCATGAACAAACATTTTCCTCTATCAAGTACTTCCCACATGTTATTCAACAAAAACACAGCAAAAATCCACCACAGCTGCACTGAGAACATGACACAGATAATAAAACAAATACAACAGGATAACAACCAACAAACCATTCGCACAAATCAAATCCACGTGTAAATGTTAGAACAAAGAACCAATGCCCCTTCAATGTCAATTGCTTGCGAAACAATGTAATATACCAAGCCGTTGTAAAATCCGCAGATACCGAAGATAAAATATACATAGGAACAAATGAAGGATCCAGGAAACAAAGAAATTATGCATACAAAACATTCTTTACAAACAGTATATACGCGACCAGCACAATGATTTCTAAACATATCTGCGAAATTAAAAACAAAAATAAAATCACTCCAAAAATATCATGGAAAATAAGGAAAACTGCATCGGCCTACAGCAATAAATCCCAAAACTGTAAACTTTGTATGGAAGAGAAAATACGTGTAATTACCTCCCGACACTAATACAAATTACAAATAAACGATTAAAACTCATCTCAAAATTTCGACACGAAAACAAATTTTTACTACGTTACTTAAATTTGAAAACTAAAAACGAACAAGAAATAAAACAAATAAATAAAAAAAATTAAAAATATATAAATAAAAATAAATAAATGAATTAATTAATTCAAATCAATAAATAAATCAAATATGTAAATAATAAACAAATTAACAAACTACGAATGCACGCATAAACACGAGTAACTTTAATAAAAACAATCAACGACAAATAACAAAGCAATTAATAATAAAGTTAACAAACAACATTATAAAATACCACAAAACTATATTCGGATTAACAGTTATTTCTACTCAATAACACCGAGAATAATTCCAAACATTACCGTTACCGCTCACCTAGTAACCGTTATAATTATACAATAGACTTACTCATAATACACTACTGACTAGCAAATATAAATAGTTGAGTCAACAGACAACACACATGGACTGACAATTGCGTTTAAGCTGGATGTTGACCTCAATGTAGGGTAGGAGTGCATTTTTCAACGAATTTTGACATCCGTTCAACGCATGTCGTCTGTTTTTTTGTTTTTTTTTTTTTTTTTTTTTATCGACGACAAAAGGTACTTCTTGTTCGTTTTTAGTTTTTCGAATTAAACATAAAATTCATTAATTGCTTATATATATATATATATATATATATATATATATATATATATATATATATATATATATATATAATGCAATGCAGTCGAATAGGGTCACCCATGGTGGTTAAGATTCGAGGAAGTGACCAGTGGCCGGTGGGTAGGCGGTCAAGTCCTCATTTTGGCATAGAGCACTGTCATCTTGACAAGCTGCCATCTTCAATTTGTCTGTCAATACCTGGTTTGCCTCAGCGCATAGTGTCAGCTGAAGTGTGTCTGCCCATGGACCACCTCAGAAAATTCGCAGCCAAAGCTTTCATCCTCAAAGATGTTTTTTCTTCTCATGTTCAGATGACAAACAGAAGAGACGAAAAGAGTCCAAAAAAAAAAAAAAAAAGGCAGAAATCGCCATCTTCTGGACCCTTCTAACCGAGCATGAGGCGTCTGCGGACGTCACTTCAGATCCAATATAGGACTTCTTTCAGCCAGAAGGAAATGTTGATAGTCACCCCAATAGTCGAAAACGACTCCCGCCAACGACTCCCGCCAACGACGACAAAATATAAAAGTTCAGATCGCTATTCGAGTTTTTTTGCTAACGATCGCGGTAGCAAGAAACAGTAGAAAAGAAGCTGTTTGAATCTTTTTTGTGTGGTACGTCGCGAGGTACGCGTAATTGCGGATCCTTTGTAATTTTGGTATTCAGCACTGTCTATAATTGTATAGGTAGGTGTTTGTCTTTTGGTATTTCCGTCTCACTATATATCCCCTTTTCCTTTTTTGGTGGCGTTTCTCTTGATTTCTTGATATATTGGGTTTGTTTTACCTTTTTTTATTTATTTTGGTCACTTGTATTGGTTTTCAATACTTCAGTTGAAAACGACAGTCAAGGTACTACGGTTAAGCTTTTTATTTAATTCTTCTTGTGTTCGAACAAGAGCTTTCTTCTTTAAACACACACAAATTTATCAGACTCCATTAGAAACATACTAGTAGAAAACACAAATATATTAACTGCATCCACCTGCAAAAAAGATTAAAAATAATGGAAGCTTTAATAATAAAAAAAGAAAAAGCCAAATCTTAACAATATTAACTACGAACAAAGCCACAATGTGCTAACCGTATTCGGAAATTAAAATCATCCCTATAACACACTAAAACATACACAGAACGGACACACTCAATTAAACTGAAAAATCAAATAATCCATGATAATGGCTAAAGGTATAGACGAAAGCGCTCGAAAATAAAAAACATTTGGACACTTCTTACACACCCTTTGTGCAGAAAAGAAAGCTCTTGTTCGAACACAAGAAAAATTAAATAAAAAGCTTAACCGTAGAACCTTGTCAGTCGTTTTTTGCTGCCTCATTCTTTCGAATAAAGATAGCCCAATGGTTGAAACTCTGACACCAAATCGTTTAGGTTTCAATTGTGGTTTGATGTATATATATAATTCAAAGAAAAAACAGACCACTTTAAGGTACCATTGTAATAATTTATTAATCTCTGGATCTTCAAACTTCACTTTCAAGTTTTTATATATATATATATATATATATATATATATATATATATATATATATATAGTCATCCATATACAAGACTGTTTTACTGTATCACAGCTAATCAGTGTGGCTAGACATCCGATTGTTTGAAGCCGGGATCGATACTCGACCGATTTGGCATCAGAAGAGATTCTACCCCAAAGATATCTGTGCACGCTCAAAAAAAGGGACATTTTTAACGTATTATATACGTGATGTATACAAAAGCAAGTAACCAAGAGCGCTCAATTCATAACTGAAGAGCAATGCATTAATAGCAGGAGCAGCCACTGATTTTTAAAATTAACCTTTCTCTAGAGTGCTCAATCAGGAAACAAAAAAAAAGCTTGTGATTATCTGAGGATAAGTGTGGGACCATATATATATATATATATATATATATATATATATATATATATATATATATGTGTGTGTGTGTGTGTGTGTGTGTATGTGTGTGTGTGTGTGTAATATTTATTTAAAAATTATAGAATAACATCACTACAAAAATACCCGTTTTGTTTCAACACTTTTGATGTTTTGTCAATTGATGGTGTTGATAGTAAAACGGATTTGTGTATATATATATAGATAGATAGATAGATAGATAGATAGATAGATAGATAGATAAGTGGACATTGAAGACAGACAGACACACAGACACACACACACACACACACACACACATATATATATATATATATATATATATATATATATATAGCATGCATATATTCTTTTCAATGTACTATATATATGTAAGGGAAATATGCTCAGCATCTCACAGAAGAAACCGGTCCTCCCCAGTTCTTTTGCATAGGTTTTACTTATGTGTTTCTTTATTTAATTTCTATTTTAGAATTACAATTTTTAATTATATATTTTGCAGCCCGCCGATATTTTTTTAATTAAATACATAGGCTGACTTTGAAGGAGTGATGCCACAGCTGTGAAATCTTGCATGTATTTATTTTAACTCTTCTTAGTAAGAACTCCATTGTCTCTTTCCTGGTAACCTGATTGTTCAAAGAAGACTATTCCCGTTGATCAAAAGTCATTCACAACAGATATGACGTCATCATCACAGCGACATTGGTTCTCAGCCAACAGTTTTTTTCATATTGGCTCAAAGTAATGAACACGACATTTATCAAGGGTTCAAGGAAACCAGCTGTATCTATCTCAAAAAAATGTTAGACTTTCCCGTGATGTGATCGGACTGGTGGGCTTTTGATCAGGGGTCAGAAGATATGATAATAGCATTGGCTATTTGATTTCTAGTCAATTGTCTGTCATCCATCACCATGTAGTGAACACAATCAATATTTTCCTCGGTGGTGGCAGTTGCAGGACGTCCAGACTTTGGATCATCTTCAAAACTCTCTAACTTTTTCTGGTAAATAATTTTACCATAGAAATGCACTGCTAATGTATTTTAACGTAGAAATGCATTGTAAATGATTGAATATTGAATTTTAATGTAGAAATGGATTGTAAATGATTGAATATTGAAATAGATTGTAACTTATTTTATTATGCAAATGTGTTTGTAATGATTTACTATGGAAAGTTATTTTCAATGAACAATTTGAGGTTTCAGTAATTAAAGAAAGAACAGACATTGAGAAGACAGAGAATAATGATTGACATTGCACTTGAAATTGTTGAAGATCAAAGTTGACTGAAAATCAAGAAGTAGGAAGAGAATTCCACAAGTGATAATTGCGAGAGAAGAAACTGTTAGCATAGAACTTACGGTTGCATATATATATATATATATATATATATATATATATATATATATATATATATATATATATATATATCAGAACAATTATCATAAGTATATATTTATAGAAGAGGCACAGGGAAGCTACGTTAAGGCAGGAAAGTGACTGACAACGTGACTGAATCTGTAAATACGAAGCAGAAGCACCAGACCAGATGTGGCAGCAGTCTTCAAAGCAAGGACAAATAGTAGAATTATCAGCCATGCTAATAGAAACCAAAAATAGGTTCTATTAGGCGATTAAAATAGAGGTTTCATTTTGGAGGCGTTAGCATTATCAGGCTATTTCTTGCCCCAGTTAACAACAAATTGTTGGTCATTTTGGAAACCAGCTGCCGATCTGACCTTATCGAACCGATCAGACTTAGTATTAAGCCAGGAGAAAAATAATTGTCATCAGCATATATAGCGAATTACAAACTGTTGCTCAAGGTTCTACTATAGAAAGGAATTTAAAAACAATGAAGATACAGATAATCAGTAATCAGAAAATAATACGAGAATTAAAGGCAGGATTATCTTTCGCGTTTCAAATAGACGTGTAGTGACGGCTATAATTTCTAGAGGTAAATTCGACCAGTACAACCTTTTTGTAATGAACCCTTTTGTCAAATTTACAGGAAATTTCCTCTTAATTTAGTCTACGTGCATTCGAGAACAAAGACTGATTGTTTTTTGTTAGCTAAAAAAAAAAAATCAGCAACCCCTTTTATTCTAACCACCACGTCTATTTGAACGTCAAGTAAATTATTATATACCTCTGATTTGAGTATAAATGTTTATTGCGAATCAAGAAGAAAAGCATTATCACTGATCAGAAATTAATGTAAATTGTAAATATTACTGACAGAATAAATTTATTATATGCATTACGAATTATTTGACGACAGAAATACTTTGATAGTCATTTTAATATATGAACATTATAAAGAGTTATTATAGTTTACCAGTTGTAACGCTTATCAGTGTTGAAGTATACAAACCTTTTTGAAGATATATATATATATATATATATATATATATATATATATATATATATATATATATATATATATGTGTGTGTGTGTGTGTGTGTGTGTGTTGTTTGTGTGTGTGTGTGTGTATAAATATATATATAATTATTTATATATTATATGCGCGGTACTTATTAGAAATCGCTCAATATATATATATATATATATATATGTGTGTGTGTGTGTGTGTGTGTATGTATGTATGTATATATGTAGATAGGCAGAAAGAGGGATAGACAGAGTGAACAGACTAAGATAGAAAATGAGAGGACAACAACAAAGATATCGAGCTAGCTAGATAGATAGATAGGATAACAGACTGCTACACACACAGACACACACACACACACACATATATATATATATATATATATATATATATATATATATATATATATATATCAATCTGTTCGCATAACAGTCCTAATGTCTGTCTGTCTTTCTCAGCGTGTTTATCTCTCTTTCTGTTTTCTTTTCTTGGCCTGTTCTTCTCTCTCTCTCTCTCTTTCTCTTTATATATATATATATATATATATATATATATATATATATATATATATAGATAGATAGATAGATAGATAGAGAGAGAGAGAGAGAGAGAAATAGTGAGAGAGTGGGAGAAACAAGAACACAAAGACAGAGAAAGAGACAGACAGACAGAAATTTGGATTGTGATGCGAAAAGACTCATAGATAGATAGATAGATAGATAGATAGATAGAAACATCCTATATTATAAGCCAATCGCCAAAGATAGGTAGACAGTCACCGTTTCCGATGCGAATATCAGATGGTGTTCCGGAAAATAAGATTTAAAACGGGATTACCTATTTCCGGATATTTAAACATTACCTTCGCAATTTCCTACATTAAAGAAGTCTAACATATGGCTATACACCAGCCATTCTAAGTGAACTCAAAGAACATTCCACAAGTGCAGGGACAAAAAAAAAAAGAAGATGATCATGGCGCCTGCAGGCACAGAATGTCAAATCACTTTATAACTTTCCAAGATTATGGATTTTTCTTATCAATTCATCTCTCGAATATGTAATTGGAAAATTAACACGTCATGACACGTGATTGGGAAATATCCATTACTGAGATTATAGATTGAAACACATATCTACATGAGAGAGAGAGACAGAGACAGAGAGATAGAAAGGGAAAGAGAGAGTGAGAGAGAAGGAGAGTGTGAGAAAGAGAGAGGAAAGAGAGAGAGTGAAAGAGAAAGAGAGAGATAGAAAGGGAAAGAGAAAGTGAAATAGAGAGTGAGGGAGAGAATGAGAGTGTGAGAAAGAGATAGGAAAGAGAGAGAGAGTGAAAGAGAAAGAGAGAGAGATAGAAAGGGAAAGAGAGAGAGTGAAAGAGATAGAGAGTGTGAGAGAATGAGAGTGTGAGAAAGAAGGGAAAGAGAGAGAGTGAAAGAGAGAGTGAGAGAGAGAATGAGAGTGTGAGAAAGAGATAGGAAAGAGAGAGAGTGAAAGAGATAGAGAGTGTGAGAGAATGAGAGTGTGAGAAAGAGAGAGGAAAGAGAGAGAGTGAAAGAGAAAGAGAGAGATATAGAAAGGGAAAGAGAGAGTGAGGGAGAGAATGAGAGTGTGAGAAAGAGATAGGAAAGAGAGAGAGTGAAAGAGAAAGTGAGAGAGATAGAAAGGGAAAGTGAGAGTGAGTGAAAGAGATAGAGAGTGTGAGAGAATGAGAGTGTGAGAAAGAGAGAGGAAAGAAAGAGAGTGAGAGAGGGAATGATAGAGAGAGAGTGAGAGAAAGAGAGAGAAGGATAAGAAAGAAAGCGAGATGAATGTTTCTTGGATGAAACAATTGTCTTGACAGTGCTAGGTTTTCTAGTCCAACTAAAAAAGTAGGAATTTGACTGCTTATTTTCAAGGCAAACCGACCTTTTGGGAGACTAGTGGACGCAAGATTCAGAAACCTATTCTATATGATTTGGCCTTTAGCTGTATAAAGTTAATCCTTACATTTTGGGGGGACATTCACTTTAGAGATTACACAGCTGACGAAAAGACTTAAAGCGATAGAGATGACGTTCAACCGACATTGCAAATAAGCAACAAGAAGGTCTTAAGTAAAACAAAAGCGACAAAGAAACTTATACTTAAAATCTGAAAATGGCAGTTGAAATTTTGGTAATAATTATGAGGAAAGGTAGTCTAGAGAATTTAACACTCACTGAACATACTAAAGTCAAAAGATGCAGGGGAAGACAACGGGTAAACTACTTCACGACCAAGGACAAAGATGAATGGGAAAAGGGTAGAACATTAATCTAGTCTTAATTCTTTTTCCGGTACTAGATTCTGCTTATCGATGTGTCGCTCGCAGTTGTTAATGGAAAGTTACCACCTGATAAGCTGTAAGTAGGGAATATACAACATTGGAATTCTAAATTTAAACACTTAGGAATATGGTGGGTGTGCTTGCCTCTTGGCCAGGATAAATACGTGTTTTTTTCTTTTGTTTTTTTTTTTTTAGCGGTGTTAGTTATTGGTATTCAAATTCTTGCTATTAGACATATAGTATGACTTCACTCATTATAGTATGACATATAGTATGACATATAGTATGACTTCACTCATTATGTTATCGCTAACAGCGAAGATATTCAACTTACGGATGCTTATCCGGGGCATTTTGATATCAGGCTGGTCTTGGCTGTCAGACGAGAAGAGCTTCAAACATAGCCACTAGGACCAAGCATGAGGTCACCAGTTATCACAGACCTGGTTAAAACACAACATCCAACATAATGTCCACAACTCTGCCCTAGTTGAAAGATGATTACGAAAACCACATAGAAGATACTATTCACTGTACTGTTCGTTAAGCGGCACCAGTCATTGAACTATGAAGTTGAGCGGTACCAGCCATGTAATTTCATGCAGTGATTCACTTGTTCGATTGGTTATTATACTTGTCCCTTGCTACCGGCCACATTCGCTCATATTCTCAAGAACTGTTTGTGCCTAGTTATCACGCGCTACTGATATCTATTGGAAATTCACATGTTGCTAGTATGACCTTGTTCCTGATGTTCAGTGAAAACTATTGCAACATTCGTTATAAAACTCGACAAGTTACTGTCTCCCATATGCAAAGTGTGTTAAATTCTGCCTGCATCAAATTATTGCCACAGCTACAATACATTTTTACCTCTTATGCTCACAAATACGATCCAATTGAGTCTATTCCTAACTAGGGGTAATGGACAAAACCATAGCCCATCATATAATATTGTAGAATCAGACCGACTCCGTAAGGAATGTAAAAACCTTCCGAAATTTGGTATTTCTGAGTTTTCATTACTGCAAATGTTCTCGGCGATTTTTTTACATGATTTTTTTCAATCATTTTTTTTCTTTGTACGAAACTTTTATAACTTGGAAATAAATTTGAGAATAATTGAGATTAATTGCGAAATCCAGCGAAAGGCACACATGAAATAAAAATAATTATACGTAAAGTAAGGATCTACGTACATCAAATAGTATTTAATTTATGTGGCGTCAGAAGAATTATCGTTTATCTTTTAAAAGGGAAAATTAAATATTAATGCATTACTTAAATGCAGCGATCAATTTTGAGTTCTTCTGCAGTTTATTGTTGCCTATCGCATACGGCAGCAGATTGCCTGGTAAAAAGAAATCTCCACCAACAGAGGACCAGATTTATCAAAAAGAACCAAATCTGCAGCGAGGAAAAGAAAGTTCCGTGCAAATGAAAGCCCAGATCAAACGATAGACAAGAGAGCTCCCAATGCTGAGAATGTGCAAGTACATAGGGGCTCTCAAACTCCTGAACAAGCCGAAGGTCTAATCAAGAGCTCTCCGCAGGAGTTAGCTTAAATGCCGACCGACAAGCAAGCAAACCCACGCGCGCATACACATACACACACAACACGTACACACACACACACACACACACACACACACGTATATATATATATATATATATATATATATATATATATATATATATATATATATTATTAATGGTGAATATACATTTTCTTCGCCGTTTGGCACAACTCTGAGTTTCATGCACGCTGTATTTTTAAGATATATATACATACATGCATACATACATACATATATATATATATATATATATATATATATATATATATATATATATATATTCTTTCCTTCATGATACCTAGACTGGTGGTAGGTCTCATCTTACTGTTGAAATGGCTAGATATAACCGTAAGTTCTATGCTAACATTTTCTTCTATAACACTTCTCGCCTGTGAAACTCTCTTCCGGCTTCTTGCTTCCCAGTCAAGTTTGATCTTCAAAAATTTAAATGCAATATCAATTGTTATCTTCTGACTTTTATTGTCCACTCTCCTTAATAGTAGTTTTTCACATATTCTCTAACCCTCAGTAGCCTCTTGCTTCTTAGTGACTTTATTCCCTTGCTTGCAGTGAAATGATTACATACATACATACATACATACATACATATATATATATATATATATATATATATATATATATATATATATAATTAACTGACTTGATTTTCTAAAAAGAATCCTATTTTGGCTTCGTTTTGTGTTTAATAGAATATGGCGAAATTATTTTTCATTATGTCCTTCGTCGAGTACATATCAAGGTAAATGAAGTGACTGGAAAGCGATGAAGGCGAGGACGATTCGATCATTTCCCACTAATTAATGATTATAAGAATCAACATGGCAACCGGCGTCTATTGTGCAAAAATGAGTGAGGCAGCAATCAGTTGAATATAAATATTATTTCTTAGCAACAATCTCTATTCTTGGCAAGATTATAGTCTTCAATCACTTTCTGTCTGTCTGTCTGTTTCTGTCTGTCTGTCTATCTCGGTTTTCACATCTATCTATCTATCTATCTATCTATCTATCTATCTATCTATCTATCTTATACTTTTCATATCTGTATTATTGTGTTCATATCTATCTCAGCATATCCTTTTTCTCTTTCTCTGATAAACTTGATGCTTTTTAACCTCTCTCTCTCTCTCTCTCTCTCTATATATATATATATATATATATATATATATATATATATATATGCGTTTCCCTAGCAATTCTGATGGTGGACATAATATGCGTGGGCCAAAAAATACGTCACCATGTCCTTGATTTTGTCCAAACTTTTCCGCAACTTGTTCGGATATGCAGATTCAGGCGATTCTGTTGGCGAGTCTGCGTATTTTCTTCAAGATCAGAGCTGTGAACCCCAAGCTCATCTTTAGTTTTCACCTTCTTAATGAAATCACGGTCATTGTCAGCCATTTGCAAATTATGTCCGAAATTCCTTTTGTTTTAACAGATGTTGTGGAACCAAGTTTTCTAGGCCAGTCGTTCTTACGTCGAAATCTTTGAACCAGTTAGGGCAGTTGTAGCGTTTCGGCAAAGACTAGACACCAGATTCGTTCTCAGGATGTAGCTTCTCCCAGCCAGACGCTTGTGGCTTTAAAAATATCACTTTGGCCATATCGTCACCCAGAAAAAGAAAAACAATGAGAGGATTATAGCTGTAGGCAAATTTATTACGTACTAACTTTCTGCTGTAGACGAGCAAAGCAGAGATGAGGCAAGTTAAGGGAACAAAACGTCTAACGGCCGTGCTTTCCTTTCATTGAGTGAGCAAATGGTCCCTAATCTCTCTCTGCTCAATCCATGTGTCCTTCCTTTAGGGGGCACTCTCTTATAGAGAACCGTTTTCTGTCATGCCAGCTTTATATTCGGCAAGAACTCAGGTACTTGCTTCACTCAAGGACCTGCTTTGTCAGGATCATTTGACTTGTTCTTGGGAGATCCAGTCGATTAAGCTGACATTCTTTGGCAAGACAAATAATTGTCAAAGCGATTTATGTGATGCGTTGCAAGTTGGCTCTTAGCAAGATGTTAAATGATATCGCTATAGAATCCACAAAGCTTCTTTGATTTTTGCAGAGTCACAGTCAGTCGTTGATTACTCCTTGAAGGTCTCACGCACATAACATTTTCTCCCAGAACGAACATTGATTAGCAGCCAATTTTCAAGCATTTAGACCGAAATTTCATTCCCAGAATTCTTCTTAATCATTCGAATAATTTCTGCGGATCACTCTCCACATTTTAAACATTTTCGAAGCATTTCCACTTATCCATCGCATTTTTATTGGGACTGTCACACAGTTTAATTCAGTGGTGTCTCTCAATTGCATATCCCAACGGGAGTGTGTCTGTTCGAGCATGCTCAGTACGTGACCCAATTTACAGCAAAGACACGCAAAGAGTTCTCGAGATATTCAAAATGGATGAATATTTTCCGGCTGACCTCGTAGTTTAATAGCTATATAGTATTTAATTAAATTTTCTACCCTACGCCAACTAGATTTTTTCTTTTTTTTTTTACGATCTAGCAGAGAAAGAATCGTCCAATGGAGTCATAAGTATAAGCCTTTCAAGAAGAAGGAAAACACACGAGAAATCATTGGCTGTTTTAGATTTTTTAAATTGTGGGTAACGAGATTTACTGGACATCAGAGTAGCCGTAAAATTTGGCGAGATTCCAACCGATTGATTGAGTGCGTCTCGCTTGGGAGTCAATTTGACCTTAACGGCTGCAGTTAAGCCTAATAATTTATAGAAAGAAACGAAAGAAAGAAAGAAAACAAAATGGCTGCTCGAAAATCGTTTGGAATTGACAGCAACAGCAATAAACTTCAAAATAAAACCAAATAAAATGTAATAGACAAAATAGGTAAGAGAATAATAGATAGAATTAACTCGGATCAAATCATGAAGTTCGGAATAAACCAGTGGAAAATTACAAAAAGAAAATACAATTTTGTTCTGCAATATAAAAAGATATCTATCCTTTGGTATATGCAAGATAAAATTGTCTCCCTAGCTCGGAAACACGTAAAAATAAACCGAGACTAATTAAAAATAACAGCACTGCAGAAAATCATTATTATTCGACAACGAAGTTGTTTAGCGTTACAGCTCACACCAGACACCACATTCATTCTCAGGGTGCAGCTTCTTCTACTCAAGCGCTTGTGACTAAAAAATAAAAATAACCCGTCTATATTTCTGAGATGAGGTATTATGTACACTATTTACAGTTCGACATTCCAACCACCTGAAGAAGGCCGGAGCGTACAACGGCTGAAACGTTGTTATAAACATGACGACAAAGATGAGGACAATAGTCCGAATAATGTAAATAGTGTAAAAAGATAACCCTTCGGCCACATAGTTACCCACGAAATAAAAACATGAGACAACTGTAGCAATTTTCTTCATTTCTAACCTTCTGTTGTAGACGGGCTAGATAGAAATGAGGCAAGTTGAAAATAGTTGAGGGGGCAAACTGTCTAACGGGCGTGTTTTCCTTTTCGCCTCGCAGCGAGTGGTCTCTTCTTCCTTCCTCTTCTCTCTGCGTTTTGCTGCTAGGAACCACTTTCTTATAAAGTACATCGTTCTTTATCTTGTTAGCTGTGTCTAAAAAGTTATTCAGCAAATATTTGGCTTCACTCACTGACCTTCTTTGTCAGGATCCTTTGACCTGCTTCTTGGGAGATCCACTTTATTAAGTTCACCTGCTTTACCAAGAGAAATAATTGTCAAATCGATTACTGTGACGCGTTTCAGGTAGGTCCTTAGCAGGATATCAGCTTATATTTCTAGAATTGCTTGGTTAAAGAAAGGGACAGAAGAGAATTTTGACGTTACAATGTAAGTTTTCCTGAAGCCGAAACCTGCGAGATTATTTGTACAACATGAACTAAACAAAATAATCAACAGAAATGATATAAGCCTCTAGAGGGACGACTGTCTCATAATCCTAAGAAACTGTAACAGACAAAAAAAAAAACACAGACAAAACAAGGAACGTAATCACAACAAAGTTCAAAAATATAGGATTTGGCAGAGAAAAATAAACAATAGAAGTAGATTTATTAGACATCACACTCAACTGCCGAAAAGGTATATAGCAGTCATATATAAAAGATAAACTCCTTTACATGTACACATCTTCCAAGCACCCGGAAATAATAATCATGCAGGTTAATTAACAGTATATTATCTGACAATTCTTCTAATAAAAATGTATTTAAAAAAAAAAATAATAGTCCTAAATGATAGTGAATTTTCGCCAACACTCATATATACAGCATCCAGTACAAAAATATCAACAGAAAAGGAGACATCAATTAATTTACCTAACTGTATAAAAACGCATATAAACTCGTTATTCATTGAACTCATCAACAAACATTTTACTGCCCCACCAAGCTCTATCCATAAGATTTCAACAGAAGTACATTAAAAATCAACTACAGTTGCACCAAGAATATGATAAAAATAATAAAAGAGCACAGAAGAACGATAACCAACAAATCACTAACACCAACCATATTTGCTAGTAACTGAAGAGCAAAACTTGAAAGTCATTTAAACGGCAGATGCCTGCAAAGCAATGTAATATACAAAGCCAGATAACGAAGAAAAATATACATTGGAGTAACTGAAGGAAACTTTATACAGAATACCTTTTCACAGGAATAAATACACGAACAGCAAATCTCTTGTTATATATATATATATGGAAAGTAAAAACAAATAATCAAAACAAAATACACCAAATATATAGTAAATAAAGAAAACAGCATAAGCCTACAACGATAACTCCAAAAAACTTTGTCTGGATGAGACAATAGCTACAATAACCTTCTCAGATCATCACAAGTTACACTATAAAATATGAGAACTTAAAAAGAAAAACGATTTTACTACGTAATTTAAACTTGTAAATATTCACGAAGAAAAATATAAATTTTCTGCATTATATACAACGCAGATAACGTAATATATTTTAAGCAAAAAAAAAAAAAATTTCTGAGTGACACTGAGAAGATAGGCTCTAGGGCCTTCTTTCTTCTTCTCTTTATGTACTTACAACAACTTCATTCAGTAACCATCTACCTTGAGTGGCTTTTGGGCTTTGTATTAAGTGAATCATAGCATCCAAAAACAAATTGTAAAATGTATTTTTTGGCAATGATATTTTCTATGTAATCAAAAAGTTTAAGCAGCCATTACTTGAAAGCGGTCTTTGTAACATATTCGGATATCCGCCATATTTGATGCTGGACAGCATATGATACAAACCAAATAGTTGGAGTGCCAATGTTCTGAACTATCAGAGCAAATGAGGATTTATATAAATTCATGAATGTTTGCCAAATGTTCAAGAGTCTTTCCGCCATTTTAATTGATTACTTTGGCTAAATATTCTGCTCTAATAACGAAAATACTTTCAAACCCCCAAAAAAGGATCTGCCTTGGTACTGCTCCAATTCTCACTTTCCAACCTCGACAGAGTTCACATAAGTCTACTCAGCCTTGTGAGAGATGAATTGCTTTCCACTCTACAAACCCTTTCTCGGAAACAAAATTTTAGTAACCTCGACTCTATCGCCATTCTCATGTTAAGCCAACTACACATCTTAGTATCTCCATATCATACAGTTAAGACAAGCCATGCCACGTAGTGTGTCAAATTCTCCCCATTCCCTTTATATTCCAGTTGCGATGAGAAAGTTCCACACGGACAGCTTCTTACCCATAATCGTGGCATTAGGAAATGAACTTCTCAGAGGATGCTTCCACGACCGCTATAATCTTAACATTCAAGTCGAGGCTCAGTCCTTGTCTATCCTACATATTCTCATAATATGCACGCTTTTCTCACTCACTGTATGCGATTACAACAACCTTCTTTAGTGTATCTCTAGTTTGAGAGACTCGTGGGCCTTGTTTTGAGTGAAAAATAGCGCAAAAGAAAAAAAGTCTAATTTAGGCACATGCAAACCTGCTGCCCTGAAATTTGTATCTTTTATTGTCAGTTTCTTTATTCATTGCCTGAAAAATAGTTTTTGATGGCCCAGATTGAGAACAAAAATGAAGTAGTTTCCTTTTATTTTTAGTGCATTGTAAAAAAAAAAATCGTTTCACAGTTGAGATAGAAATTTCCGATTTCGATGCTTTTTTCCCCCGATACCAGATACTAATGGTTATCACACTCAACTAGTAAAGAAGGAGACGAGGAAATGAATAACAATGAAGAGGAAGAAAAAGAAGACTAACAAAGAAGAAGAAGAAAATAAGCAGAAGAAGAAAAAAAAGGAAGACGAAGGAGAAGAGAAATTGACAAGAAGAGTCATAAAAACAATTCAGAAGAAAAAGACAACAGCAATGGTGACGATGAGGACAAAGATGAAGAAGGAGGAAGAGGGAAAGAGGAAGAGGGAAAGAGGAAGAGGGAAAGAGGAAGAGGGAAAGAGGAAGAGGGAAAACGACGACAATTGCAATGATGATAAAGAAGAAGAAAAAGACAACGGTGCAGAAGATGAGGACTAACAAAAAGAAAGAGTAGAAGAAGGAAAAGACGACGGGAGGACTGAAGAAGAAGAAGAAGAAGAAGAAGAAGAAGAAGAAGAAGAAGAAGAAGAAGAAGGAGGAGGAGGAGGAGGAGAAGAAGAAGAAGAAGAAGGAGGAGGAGGAGTTTGAAGAAGAAGAGAAAGAGGGGAAGAAGTGGAGAAGGAATAGGAGGAGGAAACGAATTTTTTTTCAAGGTTATAGATTTTTACATATCAGCATTCTCGGAAATTATTGAATAGTAAACAAAATTTCATTGAGCACTGGAAATGTCACCGGGAACCCCACTGATGGGGATCATGTTTAGGATGGAACAGGAGTAGCGAGTAAGAGTGGTAAAAAAAAAAAACTAAAAAGTGATATGTCATTTTTTTTAAAATTGTTTTTTATTTGCATTTCCGATCAGTCTATAACGACGACGACGACGACGACGATGATGATGGTGATGATGATGATCAAAAAGGAGGAAGCAAGTGAAGAGAAACCAATGAACCAAAAAAAAAAAAAAAAAAGGAAAGGTGCAAAAAGGAAATTGAAAAGTAAAAACATAATGGCGAGTGTTCAAATAAAAGAAGAGCAAGGAGGAATTGGAGAGCCAGGAAGAGTTAAATGTGAGCCGGTGTCGATCACTCGGGAATTATTTCTTCGTTAATGTACATTTTTGACAGTGATTTCTCGGAGGAAAGAGAAGAGGAGAGATAAAAAATAACCACGAAATGCAGTCATGTGCATTTGTGCGCGCTGGTAACTGCACAGATTTTTAATGCATCCGTGACACTAAGTGTGTGTACATTTGCTTGTTGACGGCGCCTGATCGTATATTTTACTAGCAACAGTACCCAGCCTTCTCCGGGTTTATAAATACCAAATATAGATTCAATAAGATGAATTCGCGAGACTTCATATACATTTCTTTAAATAGATGTCGAAGTATTTACTTGTCATGATATTTTTACTGTGAGAGAGTATATCGAGAAAACTTCTTTTTCTTTCCTTTTATGTGCTTTGTCCTTTCGGGACGTAGGCGGTCATGGTTCTCCAGTTCCCGCTATCCTTTGTAGCTCTCAGCATCCTTCTGTAGAACCACATCATCGCTGCCTTGGGTCCCTTCTTCATCTTTGAGGAGACCGTCCAACATTCGCTGTCGTATAGGAGGACAGATATCACGTAACAGCTCACTACTCTTTTCTTTGTTACCAAAGAAATCCTCCTGTTTCGCATTACTCTGAATGCATCCCTGGCTATCCCAATCCGTCTTCGGATTTCAACGTCGCACCTACCGTCCTCCGTGAAAATACTTCCCAGTCGAGAAAACTATCTTTCTGTTTCCATTGGATGTCCTATAATTGTTATCTTGTACCAGACTAAACTACCGAAAACTGCGGCGAACAAGTCGAGTTATCGGATCTAAGAAATGTTTTTGGGTCGAGTTATCGGACCTAAAAAAATGTTTTTGGGTCGAGTTTTTAAATCTAAAAAATATTTTTGGAGCGAGTTTCCAAGCCTAAACAATATTTTTGAGTTGAGTTTGCACACCTAAAAAATATTTTTGGGTCGAGTTTCCAAACGTAAAAAATATTTTCGGGACGAGTTTGCAAACCGAAAAAATATTTTTGGGACGAGTTTCCAATCATAAAAAATGTTTTGGAGACGAGATTCCAAACCTAAAAATATTTTTGGATTGAGTTTTCAAACCTAAAAAATATTTTTGGCTCGAGTTTCCACACCTAAAATATATTTTGGGGGCGAGTTTCCGAACCTAAAAAATATTTTTGGATCACAGATTTGTGTCACTGGTAGGCTACTGTATATATGGGGGGTTAACATTTACAGTAAGTATAAGCCAAACAGAGAATTTTGATCTAAAAATCTTCAGGTTCAACTTATACACAAGTTACGGTAAAACATGGATTTTTTTTAATTTAAAAAAACTAATGAAATCTATCCCTAAAATATATTCTGTCCCCACCCATCATGTTTGTTTGGTGATTTATGATTTGCGATGCTGAATATATTCGCAAAACTGATCAGAGGCTGGAGGCGAGGATTGAGCACCACATGCAAGATATGTAGAGGATAGTAGGAAATTTTCGATGCGCTAGTCAATGTATCAAAATCTGCGTTTGCAGAACGCCTAACAAATAATCCAGTTTGTGCCTCGTCCTTTACTAGAAGTGTTCCCTTTTAGTCAGCAGAACTCGTCTAGATTAATATTTGATAGTGCATGGGTATCTATATATTAAGTCTTAGCAACATGCTCTTTCTTAGTTATTATGTACATTATTTTGTCTTCGATTGACTTCTGAAGTGCGAAAAACATTTTTGCAGTCCTTTTTGTTATATTTTTCTGTTCGCCACATTACGGTGTGTAATAATTTTTTCTTTATCATCGCCCTTCTTTCACCTTTTTTAAAAAATATATTTGTATATATTATGTGAATATATAGTTTTTAAAATCGCCGTTTTTCAAGCCATAATAAAGTGGTGTACCCTTGACAGGTTATTTAAGCCTGGTAAATATTTACAGAGGAAATGACATCTTTTGCTGATGAATCAGATATGCATATGTTTTAAATTAGTATGAGTGTAAAAATAAAATAAAAAATTGTGCGTCCGCTACAGTAAAAATATGTCCCTATGTACCCGCCTTAAAAGTGAGGTTGTGTGTTTCCGCATCCGCGCATATCCCCACCCCCGCACGACTTTCTAACCTGAGTAAAAGTTAATATTATCTATGCTGATTTTTACAAGCAGATAATACCTCCTCACATGAAGGATTGGCATAAAACAATCTTTCTCACCCGTCTTTTTCGTCTGGCCTTGACCCACATTAAGCTGAGTTTTGTACATATCTATATGGGACACCTGTCGAAGGGTGATGAACCGCAGTGTAATCTCTGGAGCAAAGGAATATGGGTTTGATCTTTAGTTGATGTTTATATAAGCAAAAGAGAACCCGTCGTTCCCAGTTTCCACACAATTTTGTTTAGGTTAGGCAAAGCAAAATAATATAACATTAATCACCTGTCAAATAACAGCTATTAGCGAATGAATCCCAGAAAGACAATGATTGTAAGTTCGATTCTGCATAGAATATAATCATTGTATTAGATATTGCACAGTTTGTGATGGCTATCTGCTTTCATACAGAAAACGTAAAGTAATTTTTAAATGGATTTTAATCCGATATTATGTTTTATTTTTTGTGCGTACACGTGTTTGAGTTGACATCGCTATGATTTAAAAAAAAAAAAGAAATTAATTCCAACCGGCCTAGATTTTGAGCTCCTTATTCAAGAAAATGTGCTTCCCGACAATAATGGAAGTTATATTCCCTTTTTCTCGTCAGAGAAACAACTTTAATCGATTCCTACCAACACGATCACAGGAAACTATCATAACAAAGAGATGCTCAATTGCTGACTTGAGGGATGCAAAGTTCTCGCTACGAATTTTCGAAGTCTATATTTTCTACCTTTATTTTCGTATTCGCAACGTAAAATAAAAACAGGTAGCTTGTTGGAAATCCTCCTTTGTAGTTCCTCGCTTTAACAACACTGGTGAACATTCTATCCCCTCGAATTACTGCCGCATTAGACCCTTTAGACTAGAGGCTCCAATCAACGTCAAATTGGTTAAGCATATCACTTCACACGGTCTTTTTTCAGATAAACAATATGGCTTTCGTTTCTACAGGTCTACCTTCGACGTGATAACGGTTATTATTGAATATGTCTATCAGGCTTTAGATAAGAACGACAAAGATCGGGCTGTGGTTTTAGATATCTCGAAGGCCTTTGACAGGGTTTGATATACTGGTCTTCTTCACAAGCTCAAGGGTTATGGATGAATATTTGGCTTAATCCAATCAGTCTTAACAAATCGTGTAATGAAGGCTGTGTTAAACGGGCCTGTTTATAGATCAGTTCATATTAATATGGGCTTTCACCAGCGCTCTATCCTTGGAACTACGTTTTTTCTCATCTTCATCAGCGACCATTCCGATGTTATCAGTCCCCACCTAAGAATTTGTTACTAATGAAAGGACTGTTTATCGCTGTTTTAGCACCATGCCCGACAAAGTAAAGCTGCCAGTTTCTATTGAACATGACCTCCAATCAGGCAAAGTATTGTTATAAATTTTAATGCCTCCAAAACAAAAGCGATTTTATTTAATCACCATAGAGAACCATTTCTGAGTGACATCAGGATGAAGAGCAAAACTTTGCACCTGCTTGGACTCAGGCTTTCTATTGACAGGAATTGGAGGGCTTATATTGAATCGCTTGTTAGGTCTGTATCACTGTATAGGGCCAGACAAATTTGATCTGGTCGGAATCTATTTTGCACGTTTATAAATCTACCATCCATCCGTGGAGTAATGGCACTGATTAAAGAATCGTAGAACCGAGTTCGAATTCCAGTCGAATCCTTTACATTCACTTACGTGCTAATACCCTTATGAAAGATATGAATCCTCTTCTTCTCTCCAGCAGGAATGGGTAAATAAAATAGCAGGACAGACCGGGTTCTACAGACTTTAATGGCAACTGATCTACCGCTGAAATAAATGGCAACCTACTGCGGGAAAAAATGTCATGCCTCGTCTGTCATGTATCGAAAGATACATGATCGCTTAGGCGTATATCACGCATGGCACCTAACTGAATGATGTGCTAATACTCTTGGGAAAGGTATGAATCCTCTTCTTCTCCTCCCCAGCAGGACAGACCGGGTTCTACAGCCTTGGACGGCAACTGGTCTACCGCAGAAAGAAATGGCAACCTACTGCGGGAAAAAAATCTGCATCGTCTGTCATGTATCGAGAGATACGTGATCGCTTAAACGTGTATCATGCATGGCACCTAACTGACTGATCCATCCGTACATTGAATATTGTTGCTATATCTTGGCCAATCCTCTTATTATATATCTCGAGATTCTTAAAAAGATTCAAAGGAGGAGGTCTGTAATCAATCTTGACTTCGCCTCTCGACTTCAGTCACGCTGTGATGTGACGTTCTTCTTTCTTTTCTACAAATATTTTCATGGCAATTGTTCTGATGAGCTTTCCTCCTTGGTGCCTCGAGTGCATGAATTGAAGCGTACAACTGAATTGGCCATTAGGTCTCACCATTTGACTGTTGAACTAATTAAATGCAACCGTGTGTCCTATTCAAATAGTTTCTTTTCTCGCACTTCTCACATGTGGAACTTCTGATTTCTTCTTTCCCTGACACCTACAATCTTCAAAATTTAAATGCTATGCCAATCATCAACTTCTCTCTTCTTGAAACCTGTTCTTTTATTGTCATTTTTCATCACTTTATGTTTTCTCATTTCCTTTTCACTCCAAGTAACCCCCCTGTATCTTCGTGGCTTTATCGCCTTCTCTGGGATGAAATGATTAAAAAAAGTAATGTTTCTTTAATGAGCTCTTGATAGAAAGTTCATAGACCATTTTAGAAATATGACCTCGCTTTAGATTTACCTTGCAATACCATGCATATATTTTTAAACGTTTGTGCCGTTGTTTAATGCATCTGGTTCGTAAAAATGCTTTGCTGTGTGTGTATCAACTACAAGGTGAGAGCTGAAAAGCATGTACGTGCGAACAAATGCTCCTGCGTACGCACATGTGTATCTGTCTACACATGCGCACGCTGATACGCACTCAGTTGACTTCCGGTATCAGTGGGTTGGTCTAGTGCTAATCGATATGATTTATTGATACTTCTGATAACGTGGATGATTTAAGCACAGTTCTGAGCGCATGGGCCACATGTATTTGTATACACGTATCCAGAGTAAGGAAATCAAGTTATTACGTGCACGTGTAGCTAAATGCACAATCATCTGTATCATAAGATATTTGGATTTACATTTTTGTCTGTAACTCTTTGCTTCAAAGGTACATACACACACACATACACACACACACACATATATATATATATATATATATATATATATATATATATATATATATATATATATATATATATCATTCCAAGGTTTGAATAAGCAGCTCGAAATAGAGTCTGCCCGAAATTAACCTGGCATAAAAGTGCTCTGTGACATAAAAGTGACAGGGCATTTGAATATTGCTTCAATAACCAGGTAGGCAATGACTTTACTACTTTAACTTTCCTGTGTTTTCACTCAATCTTCAGGTAGCCAGTAATATTTACCGACCTCCCTATGAGGTAGGATGTGCCACAAGGCCGAATTTAATGTGGGGCGATCCGAGCCCACAGGCTCGGAAAAAATTCACCGAAGAAAAAACGGGGTTGGGTCTGTCTGCCTGCCAGGACGAGATTCTGTCCTTCGGCATAGCCTCGTCCAGGCTCCTCTCTGCCCGAAGGCAGAGAGTTTGAAAACAGCTAAGAGCTGAGCACGCGTCCAGTTCCTGCTGCCTAATTATCTGATCTTCAGGTAGCCAGTAATTTGCCGTAATAGGATGTTTACATTATATACCACCGGACGAGTACAATTTGACAAGCAAACTAAACTTGCACAGTGGGTAGGGTACATCTTCTAACCAAGATCTAAAATGACAAAAAAATCAACCTGGAACGGCTCGTCAGTATAGCGTATAGCAAAAAGCGCTCAATAACAAGAGAAACTGGTAAGCCCCAAAAGTTCCCAACAGGACCAGACAACCAAATTCACTATATATATATATATATATATATATATATATATATATATATATATTCTTCTCCCTCCAGCTATGGGTAAATAGCAGGACAGACTGGGATCTATAGCCTTGGATGGCAACTGGTCTAGGAGAAGGACAAATCTGAATTCAAAACCTGCGGAGGGTCGTTTGGAGACCCTGTGGCACGTAGTGCACCAAGTCTCTGTAATCGACCCTTCAAAAAGTGTGGCTGGTCCTGCACGAAACCTTCACCACTATAATCAAATCTCATGTGCTGTTGTCGGGCTGTCGGTTTCCTGGCAACTGATCTGCTTGACCCTCATACGTCGAATTCGACGGGAGAGTCGACTATATATATATATATATATATATATATATATATATATATATATATATATGAAACCTAGAGAGCCAAACAAAACTACCAAGGTTTCATCTAAACGGCTCGTCAGGGAAAGCTGACTTTGTTTGTCTGGCTCTCTAGGTTTGACTAGGTCTGCTCTACTTTTGTATTGGGCACATTTTCAGTTGTTTACCCGTATCGTTTTTTTTTTTTCCTTTGGGCTTTGGACCTGTATGCTGTACAATTATTTTCGACAGACGTTCATGTTCTTAACTCTTTCTTTTTTTAAAACCTTTTTTCCTTCGAAATTGATTTGACCATTAGCAAATCAAGAAACTGAAGTTTTTCTGAGACCAATGTAGTTACCTATATATATATATATATATATATATATATATATATATATATAAGAGACAGTGACATTTAACTGTCAAAGTGGTTAAATGTAACGTCTCTTCTTCTCAAACAGCTTCTTCTTCCGCACTTCCTGTCTGTGGAACTCCCTTCCCCTTACTTGTTTCTCCAGTGACTATGATCTTCAAATATTCAAGTGTAATGTCAATCGACATCTAACACCTTGAGCTTCTTCCCCGTCCTTCTCTCTATCCTTTCCTCAAACACGCCTCTTTACTCTTGTTCTCAATCCTCTGTAACTCCTTGCGTGTTAGTGGCACTCCCGCCTTGCTTGGGGTGAATTGTCTTCAAAAAAATGTTGCTGTGTTACGCGAAACTAATCTAAGCACAGCTTTTCCATATTTCATTTATTTATCTCCTATGCTAAATTTGTTATAACTAATCCATACGCCGAGGTATCTGAAGTATTTACTAATGCAATCACTGCTTTCATTCCAATTCTAGATCATAGTTTCTGTTTTGGAAAGGTTCATCTTGGTAGAGGATGCTGATTTCTTGTTTAAGATCTTTCTCATCCCAACTATGTATATAAGTGTGTCCTCAGGATATAGTTAGCGGCACGGAGCGAGAAATCAAGATTCCGGACTCGAATTCTAGTTGGGTTCGTTATAGTCATTTTCGCGCAAATATAATTAAGAAAGGTATCAGTTTATTTCCTGTTCCGCAGCTACGGGTTAAATCAGCCTTTTCAGCCTTGGTTGACAACCAGTCTAGGAGAAAGACAACTCTGAATTAAAAACTGCTTGTGCATGAAATTAGCATTTCTACTCGGTTGATAACCTTACTGCCACAGAAAGCACGACGACAACATCTAGTGCGTTGAAAGGTGTTCTCCTATGTTCCTCGGTGATGTCTACGGGGCTTCACTGACAGAATGAATGAGTATGCGTACCTCAAATGTGAAAACCTTCTAATAATAATAATAATAATAATAGTAATAATATATATATATATATATATATATATATATATATATAATCAGTTTTGTAATCGTCTCCAAGAAACGAGAGCAAGATCTAAATGGCCAGTTAATCTAACAGTGATCTCAGCTCACAATCCTCACACTTGCTCCATATGCGGCCTCCTTTGTAAATCACTAGCGGGTCTTAAGTGTCACTTAAGATTATCGCACAGAATTTCATAACTGAATCAATTAATTTGTCAGATCCTCACACGTCGTAAACGACGGGAGAGTCTATTATATATATATATATATATATATATATATATATATATATATATATATGCCAAAAAGCCATCATTGTAACTCAACACAGTAAATCATAACAAATGTTCAAAATGTTCTTCTCTTGCTTATACACACGGATGCGCTTGTCTTATCATTGACTGTCGGACCCTTTCAAATACCCTCACACGGTGTCGAATGATTTCACAGGCACCCATTACACGTTGATGAAGCGCCTCTGCATTATTAATACCTACTGCAGAAACCAGTTGTTTTAGGTGGACCCACAGATAAAAATCAAAATCATTGTAGTCGGGGGAAGGTGCAGACCATGGAACCGGTTCTCCCCTATCTATCCATCTTTTATTGTAGATGTCAGCCCGTGCACAATGTGACTAAAATGTGCTGGAGTCTCATCATGCATGAACTACACGCGTCTTCGTTTTAGCAGGGATACATCTTCTAGCAGGTTTGGAAGTGTGTTCGAAATAAAGTCCTTGTAAACAGCTCATGTAAGACATGCTGGAAGAACATACCTTCCAGCCCACACATTAATAGTAAACTGACACTGGTAACTAACCTGTATTGTATCATGGAGATTCCGATCCATTGGTTATGAAATTTTGTTATTCCATCTCTTCTAAATATTGCCTCATCCGTAAACAAGACTGAAGAGACAAGCAACGGATCAGCAGTTTGTGCAATAATCAATCGGCGAAAGTCCTCCCCTGGTTAGTAATCTGAGGGTGAAAGATTCTGCACACGTTGCAAATGATACGGATGCATGAGCTGCTCTTGTTGTACCCTCCATGCTGTACTATGATATGTACTAAATGCTGGAGCCACTTAACGTGTGCTTATAGGTGTTTCCGACAGCCTATGCAATGTGTTCGTCGTGGTCAGACGTACGGTCCCGATTCAGCAACGTGAAGATTAACAGCATCAAAGGTTGGTTGATTCAGCTTCCTACGGTTTGGAAACGCACTCTGATACAGCCGTGCAGCCTCGCGCCCATTACCACGCGCGGCCGGATGTAATTATCATATCTGCTAGTTCATGATATGAATATCTTGCCATTGTTAAACGGAACGCGTCTCAGTTAACTTACTACTGAACACTTTAAACGTTCAGGTCAAACTAGCCACAAATGTACACAAATGACAAATGTAAAATAGTCTATATGACAACACAGCGCCATCTAGAAACTTATCTTTCTTTAAACTTAACTCAAAAAACGAAGGATTTGCATACATCTTTATATGGGCATTTGTTCTTGTTTTAGTGTGAGGAACTAGTCCCCAAATTTCAAGGACACAGATGATATCGATTGAGGTTGCATTTAAATGTTTATAGATTGTAGTTGGCAAGAAAGCAAAGAGCTTAATATAAAGAAAAAGAAACTTTTAGCGTAGAACTTATGGATACATGGAGTAATTTCAACATTAAAGTGATGAGATATAGATGCGAGTTTAGCACTGTACTTAAATTCGTCAGTTCAAGAAACCCCAGAGGAGAGTGTCGCAGAACAATTGCCATGTGTGGCTCTTGATAACTGATTTAGCTTTTTTTATTATATTAAGTTTATACTAGCTTGTTAACACTTTTTACCCATATTTTACTCACTTCTTTGATATTTTGATTCGTTGTTTGATTTTATTTAGCGGCATATCAACGCCTCTATGGGTCATTTGCTACCGAAATCGAATATTTTGAAGGCAATTGTATCACTTCAACTACAGATAAAATGTATTGTTGGTGATTCTACTGTAAATATTGTACTGATGTTAATTCATATATTTTGTTACACCCTGTATATATGAGATAACGATATATGGTTTTATATATCAAGAACAATATTGGGGGGAAATGTATGACAAAGTGGAAAAAAGTTTTCGCGTGACGCGTTTCGTCCTTTAGGACTTCATCGGACTAAATTTGTTATTTTGATACAAATGCGCATGCACACGAACAAAAAATAATCTCACCGATTTCATTTAGATTCTTTTAAAAAATAAATTAAGAATATAAATTCCCAGCATCCTTTATTTGTGCTCATGTGTACGGGCTTCAAAATACACCGACTCCACCGCTGCAAAAGAGTAATATCCCCCCCACACACCAATGAGGCGTCCTGGGTGTGACGATCAACAACCTCCGTGTCCTAGGTGTGACGATAAACTACATCCGGTAGCAGGGCCTGTGATCACGAGATTTTGAGGGGAATGGAACCACATCTTAAACTCTGGTGTTTCCAAGTTCACTCTGACCCGGAGTGGTAGCATCTGTTAGGGTTCCAACTATGGGCAAATTGTTAACCCCCCCCCCAAAAAAAAAACTGGGTTCAAAACACTATGAAATTGTAAAAATAGGTTTTAATACCAGAAATACATTTTTAGAAAAAGTATTACCAGCAATAGATTATTACCAGCAATAAGTTTTTGGGAAAAAATATTATCAGCAATACATTTTTGGAAAAAAATTATTACCAGCAATACATGTATGGAAATAAATATTACCAGCAATGCATTTTTAGAAAAGAAATTATTGCTAGCAATGCATTTTTTTAAAAGAAATTATTCACAGCAATACATTTTTGTAAAAACAAAATATTTCCACCAATGCATTTTTGGAAAAAAAAATTATTACCAGGAATGCATTTTTGTAAAAAAAATTATTACCAACAATACATTTTTGTAAAAAAAATATTTCGGCAATGCATTTTTGCAAAAAGAATATTACCAGCAATGCATTTTTGGGAAAAAAAAATTATTAAAAGCAGTGCATTTTTGGAAAAAAAAATTATTACCAGCAATGCATTTTTGGAAAAATAATAAATATTACCAGCAATAAAAAATCTTGTCAACATTAAATAACCCATTGAGGTGTTGATATGCCGTAAGACAAAACAAAGCAAACCTAGAGTACTCTTCATCAAAGCCTCGAGAGCACAGTCGTTTGTTTGACATATTTTAATTTTTGTTACATTTTGTGTTTCGTATTTATTTTATTTCTAAAGGCGAAAGTCTCATTCAGTCATGAGATTTTTTTTAATCAATTCACCCCAAGCAAGTGGATAAAGCCACTAAGACGGAAGTGGGGGTAGGGTATGTAAAACTACTAAGACGAAAAGAAACTTGGAAAAAACGTTATTGAGGAGAGAGGACAACAGAAGAGCAGCTTTCAAGGACACAGATGATATCGATTGAGGTTGCATTTAAATGTTTATAGATTGTAGTTGGCAAGAAAGCAAAAAGCTTAATATACGGAAGAAGAATCGTTTAGCGTAGAACTTATGGATACATGGAGTAATTTCAACATTAAAGTGATGAGATATAGATGCGAGTTTAGCACTGTACTTAAATTCGTCAGTTCAAGAAACCCCAGAGGAGAGTTTCGCAGAACAATTGCCATGTGTGGCTCTTGATAACTGATTTAGCTTTTTTTATTATATTAAGTTTATACTAGCTTGTTAACACTTTTTACACGTATTTTACTCACTTCTTCATGTTTTGATTCGTTGTTTGATTTTATTTAGCGGCATATCAACGCCTCTATGGGTGATTTGATACCGAAATCGAAATATTGTGAACGCAATTGTATCACTTCAACTACAGATAAAATGTATTGCTGGTAATTCTACTATAAATATTGTACTGTTGTTAATATATATATATATATATATATATATATATATATATATATACATATATAATGTTTGTAATTTATTTAATCAGACATACCTAAAAGAGAATTTTCTGGCTAAACTCACATACATATATATATATATATATATATATATATATATATATATATATATATATATATATATATATATATATATATATTTAGAGAATAAAAAACATGTTAAACCACATACAAAAAAAGAAAGATAATATGGTTTAACCCCACTTTCTGTAAGCTATCGAATGTAATTATTGGCAGATATTTCTTAAACTTGGTCGACAAGCACTTTAATCAAAATAACACGCCACAGAAAATTTTCAATAGAAAAACTCTGAAAATGAGTTATTCCTGCACCAAAAAACACATAACAGCCAAATACTAAAATCATTCTAAGACGGCAAAACAACAAAAATCAAACCATCTTGTAACTGTAAAACCGGGACCGATTGCCCAGTCGAAGGTACCTGTAATTCGAAAAATGTGGTATATCAAGAAAACATTAACGACAACATACATAGAGATATCAGCTGTAAACTGTAAACAGAGACTGTACAGTCACCGATATTCCTTCTCCAAATCTTCCTTGGGAAACCAAACTACTCTATCCATACATTATTGGAAGATTAACGAGAGCGCTTTCACCCCACTAATCAAATGGTAAATTATCTGTCAGTCTCAAACAACTTCTGGGACAGATGCGATCTGTGTATACAAGAAAAAATTGCAATAATCAAATACACAAGTGCTAACCAGTTGTTAAATCAACGAGACAAACTGATCTTCAAATGTAGACATAAGAAGAAATTTAAAATCCTCTGAAAACGTTTATTGTTTTTGGTGGTGGGGGGGAAATACACACTTTCAAATTTATTCACCGTTCTCGTGATGATTCGCGAATGAAGACGGAATCAGAATTATGAACGTTGGTACCATTACTAAAGTCCTGAATGATCTTTTTCCTCTCACCTTACCCAGTTGGGAAGACAGTGAGTCTGACATTGGGTCTGACACAAAACGATTTTAAGCTGTTTTATTTCTAGCTGAATAAATCAAAGAGATTTTCAATGATCCTTACGAAAAATAGTGTCACGATGGTTATACGTCTCATCTGAAAACTTGCAAAAAGGAAACTCAATTTGCTTAGTGTTTTTTTTTTTTTTTTTTAGATATTTAACATTTTGTGGGATGGGTAATTATGCAATTACAAGATTTGGACAATTTTGCTGTTACACACGGTACACACACGCACACACACTCACACACACACACACACACACACATATATATATATATATATATATATATATATATATATATATATATATTGTCATCCACAGACAGACCTTTTCGCTGTATTACAGCTCATCAGTGTGATTAGACGTCCGGTTGCCTCTGGCTAGGATCGAAACCCGGCTGGGATGAAGGTGAATTTAAGCGTATTTATTTTTAGATAAGCTCACTGAGAGAACTCTATTCGTTTTATAGAAGAGCATTGCATTAGTAGCAGTAGTAGTCACCGTTTACAAACCCACACTTCCTCGTCCGAGAGCTAAACTGAAATAATTTTTCAGGGGCATATGTATGGTCATCCACAGACAGACCGCTTCGCTGTATCACAGCTCATCAGTGTGGCTAGACGTCCGGTTGCCTCGAGCTAGGATCGAAACCCGGCTATCTCTCTCTCTCTCTCTCTCTCTCTATATATATATATATATATATATATATATATATATATTATGCCGATGTAAGTATGGATCAATGAATCTGTTTGTGTTGAGGAATGAGTCTAGATTGGGGTAGTTGAGCCTTGCAGCATAAATCGTCGAGTTCCTCTCATTTACTCTCGGCAGCTTTGAAACTTGTGATGTGTTAGCGTTTATGCCTTTCAATTGCATCCAGAAAGAGAAACTGGGAAATATTTGGTGGTTATGAATACAAGGTTTAATAAAGAAAGACCGAAGAGAAATAAAGAAAGAAAAAAAAGAGCCTATTGGGAATGAAAAGCAAATAAGAAAGAAAAAAGAAAGATCACCAGCAATAGGAAGCAAAAAAGAAGGAAGGAAGGAAGGTCTGGAGGAAGGAAGGGAGGAAGGAAGGAAGGAAGGTCTGAGGGAAGGAAGGAAGGAAGGAAAGTCGGAAGGAAGGTCTGAGGGAAGGAAGGAAGGAAAGTCTGAAGGAAGGAAGGAAGGAAGGAAGGAAGGAAGGAAGGAAGGAAGGAAGGAATGTCTTAAGGAAGGAAGGAAGTAAGGTCTGAAGGAAGGGAGGAAGGAAGGAAGGAAGGAAGGGAGGAAGGTCTTAAGGAAGGAAGGAAGGAAGGAAGGACGGTCTGAAGGAAGGAAGGAAGGAAGGAAGGAAGAAAGGAAGGAAGGAAGAAAGGAAGGAAGGAAGGAATGTCTTAAGGAAGGAAGGAAGTAAGGTCTGAAGGAAGGTCTGAAGGAAGGAAGGAAGGAAGGAAGGGAGGAAGGTTTTAAGGAAGGAAGGAAGGAAGGACGGTCTGAAGGAAGGAAGGAAGAAAGGAAGGGAGGTCTGAGGAAGGAAGGAAGATCTGAATGGAAGGAAGGAAGGAAGGTCTGAAGGTAGGAAGGAAGGTCTGAAGGAAGGAAGGAAGGAAGATCCGAAAGAAGGAAGGAAGGAAGAAAGAATTTGAAATAATTGAGAAAGAAAGGGAGACAGATCATCGACAGTGAAATGCAAATTAAGGACAGAGATATCCGAGAATTAAAAGCCAAATATAATTAATTAAAGAAAGAAAGAAAGAAAGAAAGAAAGAAAGAAGAGATGAGAAGAAAATAAAGAGAAGAGTGAAGGACAAGAAAGATCGGATTAAAATAGATATTCTGGAATTAATGTCATAAGGAAAGGAAGAATGGAAAGAAGAAATGAGGTAAAATGAAGAAAACAAAAAGAAATACGTGGAAGGTGGGATATGAGTATAAACAAAGAAAAAAAACGAGAAAGAAAAGAATAGAAAAAGAAAAAAAACGAAAATGGGGAGGAGGAGGATAGAAGGAGACAAAAAGTCAGGTGTGAGTGTAAGAGGGTACATGCATGCAAAAGTGCACACGTTTGCAACATGTACCACAATGCGCATTTTCTGCAAGACTGCGTATGCACACAGTAACAATAACAACAACAACAACAACAAATCCCCACCATTCCAGCGGCGCCAAATCTCACTCAACGCCAGCACCACCACTGCCTGGCAGTCAGTGCAAAATGCAAATGCCGGTTGTCCATAGCGAACGGGTATACGCAGTAGACTGCGTCGATCTGTAGCACCGGTTGCCCTGCTGACGAAGGCATTGTAGGAGAAAGCCGAGCAGGGCGGGGGAATGAAGAATGGTGGGGGGACTGGTTTGATGGGAAGGTGGAATGATTACTAAAAATATCGAAATGAAAGATAAACAAAAATTTAAAATTATAGAAATGTTTCCGAATGCATCAGGATGGTAGGGTGGATGTCTGTTGTGGGTGCAGCTGGAATTGCACGTAACACTGTTGCTATTGTTACCATGTTTGTATTAACCATCTTTCGCTTGTGTTTCTATATACGTCGACATCGCTTACTCCACACGCCACCCTTGCACATCTACACGCACCCTATACTGCACTCTTGCGCGTCTTATCCAGTTAATACCATAATCAAATGCTACTAGTACAACTACTACTAGTAGATACAGACATAGTAATAGAAGTACAACTATAGCTTCAGCTCCCGCTTAAAAGACGGCAATAAGATTAAGAAATAAAAATAATGATTATTATTTTGGTATCTCTACTGCTGTTATCTTCTTATCATCACCATTTTTATTTATAGGTATTCAAAAAGCTAGCATAGTCTGACACAAGGACACAAATATAGAGCACCTGATTTATAGTCTGGGAAACTAGTTTGATGATCACTATACCACTGCAAGGAATAAAGGCGTTTTTGTTTACTGCGAAAAATAATTGTTTTACCAGAAAAGGTATACAAACAAATAGTGTAACCCGGATATAAGAGAGTTGTCGGGACCGGAGAAGATGTCTCTTATATCCGGGTTTCTCTTATATCCGGGTTTGGTCTAATTTATATACATTAACAGAGGTTCTAATTTGGGACCAGAGAAAATATCTCTCTTATATCCGGGTTTCTCTTATATCCGGGTCTCTTATATCCGGGTTACACTGTATATGCTAATATTTTTTTTAATTACTAGTTTAAAAGCTGCACTATTGGACGATATTTAAGCTAGCTCCTGTGGAGGGTTCTTGATTGGGTCTTCATCGCAATAGGTAGGGAGGAGATAGATACGATAATTAATAATAAAAAACAGAAAAACTCAAAACTGATCGCTGCATTTAAGGATTATATTAATATTTAAGCTTACCTTTTAAATGTTCAACGATATTTCTTTTGTCGTCACTTGATTTAAAGACAATTTGATGTACGTAGGTCCTTACTTTCCGTACAAACAATTGTTCGGTGACTTTCGTTGGATTTCGCAATTAATTTCGATTATTCTTATATTTATTTCCAAGTTGTAAAAAATATGTCGCAAAAATTCACGTAAAAAAAAAGTCACCGAAAACAACCGCCGTAATGAAAACTTGAGAATCCAGTATTGAAAGATACATGATCGCCTAATCGTGTATCACGCATGGCACATAACTGACTGAATAATCTGTCACTAATGCAACGTTTTAGTGACTGAAACAATTAAAACACTACAGGTACTAAATCTGTGGAATATGAAGAATGTAGAAGACACCTTCCATCCTAATGATCTTATTTTCCCTGCTATGTTTTTTTTTTTTTTAAAGACCTTTTCCTTGTCATTTTTTACCGTAAGATTCGCCCTATAGACGGCCAGAGGAGCACTCGAGGTAGAGGGTTACGTTAAGGTGTAGTTTATATGGATAGAAAAAGAAGATAACATTTAACAGATAACTTAAACAGGTTATGGCTGTAGTGATCAGGGAGACATCCTCATGGTAGTCTTGTTCCACACAGCAGTTGTTCTTGGAAAGAAGCTGTTCGAGTGGACCTTGTCGATAATGGAATACCGAGAGAATGTGTGTGGTTTGCTACTATCTAAGTGGCATGGTGGGTTCCAACCGTGAAGGTTAGACCTGGTGGAACCCAAGAATGTAGTTCGTCCGAGCCCATACCATCGTAGTAGCGATAAACCTGTGAGAGACTCGCAGCATCCCGCCCGTGAGAAAGAGGATGGAGTGTGGAAAATAATTAATTTCCCACAAGAACTCGGAGACGCTTTTGAACTCTATCGAAACTGGAAAGTGAAGACTGGCCAGATCCCGCCCAAATATGACATCAGTACGCCATTTTTTTTTACCTGATCTGGCTCCTATAAAGGTAGAGAATACCATGAGGAGTCAGGTACGCGGGGGGGACATGATCATTTTAACTGCCTCTTTAGCGATTGATCGAATATAAGAATTCCACTTGAGGTCGAATGTAAGTTTGAGGTTCAATATTCTCTCACGGAGCCTCTTTGAGGGGACATTCGTCAATGGTCACTGGCGGTAATTCCGGGTTTCATCAGCGGTGATAAAATGTAACCAGTTTGGTTTTCGAGGCATTGAATGTAACCAGACAGTTTTTCCCATTAGGAAGCATGTTTTTTTGTTTCCCAAAGTAAGACACTTTTGGCGTAATGCTGTTTGATCCGTTCAAGTTGATAGCAATAAACAGCTGCAATGTTGGTCGTCCCATGTTCCAGAAGTTCCCAAGAGGTGGCGTTTTCCATATTCTCCCAGAAAAAAAAACAAAAAAAAATCAAGGATTTCTGTGAATGGAGTCCTGGTTTCAATTTTATCATAACCCCCGTCTTTATCGTTTTCTCTTGACATGCAAAAACCTCTTTTTCATCATGTTTTAGAGTCTGATGCAAAAATAGAATGTTGGCATTTTTGGTTAAATGTCTGCTGCAGATGATGGAACGTTGTGTTCGGTTCAGAATTGAAAGATAATGAGGAACCCAAACTGCTTTGGAAATTTTCCGACTTTGCTTGCAGACATGAGACATTAAGGTTTTGCGTCAAATCACAGCTTTCCGAATCCTCTGCACTGTCCTCAGATCGACACCAACACACTCTGATATGTTCGTATTGGAGTTTCTGGAGCGAATTCTAAGCAATACAACATGCCGTTTCCAAATTCCTGACGGAGTTAATTGCGTCATGGTGGTCTTTTTCTCACAGAACTGACCCCTACTATATTGTGCAGTCAGCAAAATCAGAAAAAAAAACAACGCGCATGCGCATAATAAAATATAATACAGCGGTAATTTACCCATCGCACCCTATATATATATATATATATATATATATATATATATATATATATATATATATATATATATATATATATATATATATATATATAATAATAATAATAATATTATTTACTTTAACTCTTTCACAGTGATTTGTGGCATGGTTTATGTCAATCCGTGCAATTATTTTCGGCGCGCACCTACAGAACTATGATATGCATAATCTAAATACGATATATTTTACTATAGAAATGCACTGAAATATTTTACTATAGAAATGCACTGAAAATCAGGAAGAAAGACGATCTGGCTGTTCAGATTAAGTGATTGATTTGTTTTTTTACGGCTCATCAACATTTTACAAATTATTTAAAGCCGGGGAATTTTGGGGGGTAATCATTCACCGATACAAGTACTAATAATTAACCCATACATGAGGGGAAAATAATTGTCTTCAAAGCGTTCCAGACCTTATTTGAGCGTAAGTGAATATAGTAAAAACGACTGGAATTGGAACTCGGCTCGCCGATATTCAATTCTGAGCTGTTATTCATTACACCACCCGAACAGCCAAGCTTACAGTACATGGTATTCCCAGGCAGCCACCAATCTAGGTACTGGGCGGCAAGGTCGACGTTGCGTAACTTCAGTGGTCCTATGAGGATCGGTGTTTCAACGTGATATGATCGTAAGCACGATTGTTCAAAAATAAATGCAAGACTTACAGAATAGGGCGATTAATGATGGAATTTAATGGATCCTACAATTTCTACTCCATTTGGACCAGTGCCAAAATGAAGTAAGCAACATCGATATCTTTTGGCAGAGAAATTCGTCGAGGTACGTGTTTCTGCATTATTTATTTTACATTGGTGGTAGATTTGGATTTATTTAAATAATACTCTATACAGCTACTCTTTTATTCGTTCGAACAAGAAGTTACGTTATTTCTAAAAACACTCCTCTGAAGGTAATCACGATTGATTAATTTTTACGGTTTATCAAGTTTTTAAAGGTTATTTAAAGGCGGAAAATATTTATAGATTGTAATAATTCTTTTGAGATCAAAATGATTTACTAACAAGTCATACGAATTAACCTATAGTTGGGAGGAGAAGAGGCGGGTTTATACCATTTCTAAGGATATTTGGGTGAGTGAACCCGACTGGAATTAGAACTCATTTCTCTGAGTTTCAATTCAGAGCATTATCCAATACACTAACCGCACATCCAGCACTTGAAATTCCCAAGCGGTCATCCATCAAAGCACTGACCAAGTTTGATGTTGCTTAACGTCTGTGATCGTACGCGAACCGATGTTTCGACGTGATATGGCCGTAAGTTCAGTGTCGACCGTCATCTATTTTTCATATTCTCATACAACCCTATTAATAACACTCTATCTTGAGTGGCTTTTGGGCCTTGAGTTGGGTGAAAATAGTTTCCATAGAAAAATGTATAGAGAGGTGTTATCGTTTTCATTGCACTTTGTCCAAATTAAACAGCAGTCACTATTGATATGAATTCAGCAATTTTTTATGATTTTAGCAATTTAAAAATTTCCTCAAACAATTCTGCGTGTACAATCAAGAAAAATTAAAGCAAACTTCAAAGACACTTTCAAGTTGTCCCTAATATTAACGCAGTGTGGGGGGGGGGCATTTTGCCTCAGCCTAATAGTTCTATAAAAACGTCTAAGAAAATAGAATTCATGGTCATCAGCAAAAAGATGAACCCGAAATGCGATTTACAGAATGGGGGCACTAAAATCAAGCATGTGCAGAAATTTAAATATCTGGGAAATGTTCTGTCGGAGGACGGTAAATGCGACACTGAGATCCGAAGATGTATTGGGATGGCCAAAAACGCATTCCAAAAGCTAAGCAGAGTATTACGAGACAGGAGGATTTCGTTGGCAACCAAGGAAAAAGTATTGAACTGCTACGTGATATCTATACTTCTTTCCGACAGCGAATGTTGGACAATCTCCTCAAAGATAAAGAAGAGACTCGAGGCAACAGACGTGTGGTTCTACAGAAGGATGCTAAGGATTACCATGGACCGAAAATGGGAGCAACGATGAGGTTTTGGAGAGAATGCAAACAAAGGGGAAACTTAGCATCAGGAAGAGGCAGCTGAAATTTCTAGGACACGTAATGAGAAAGGAGGGCTTAGAAAATCTGATACTCACAAGGCCGATAGAAGGAAAGCGGGACAAGGGAAAGCAACGCGTGACATACTTAACGGACTTAAGCAAGTGGATAGCAGAACAGAGTCGGTGAGAAATAACAAAAAGACAAAACATTGAGAGCTACTAGGAAGAGGAAGAAGTGGAGATCCATGATCGCCTACGTTCTGAAGGGAGACGGCACATAAAAGAAGAAAGAAGAAGTCAATTGGCCTTTGTTAACAGGATAATGAAAATAAGAAAAAGAAAGCACCTTTGATATGATATTCGTGACAACCTTGGTATTTCTGTCAAACTCAAAAGAATCTCAGCTCCTTTTTTTTTTTCTTTTTTTTTAAAAAAAGTCCGAAATCAGTGATACCATAATACGTTAAATCGAGGGTCTGCTGTATTTTGGAAAAAGAAAAAAAAAGAAAGAAGATTGCTATCAGGTTTAGAGGCACTTATTATTTCCTGCTATTCCAGCAAATTGAAAACCTGGCACTCTCTTGCACCGACAAGAATCAGAAGACCTGGGTAGCGGAGGAGAGAGGTCGTGTGTTGCAGAAGCGTTGTTGTAGGTCTCGCGCTTCCGCGTTCCACGAAACCATCGCCATCTTCGTCGTCATCGTCTACGTCTCCTGCAGTGAGCCGTAACGTAGAATTCCCTTGTCGAACAACTGGTATCTGGTTTCTATCTCGGAGCAATGGGCAAGACCATTTTAAGTAATAACGCAATCACTTGCAATGATTTCGCAATGGGATACCGCCTCGTTCGACTCCACAACGATTTTATGGCGTCTCGAGTAAACGAAGCAGTTACAGCCAAAAAAAAAAGAGAGCAAATATTCAAAACATTTAGCACATCCAACTTGAAAAGACTGTGTTTTAACAGGAACCTGTTTATCGTCGACTTTATATTTACTTAGGTAAATCATTAAGTCTATAATCTAATGATGAAAGAACTTATTACTGAAAAAGATTATATATATATATATTCCTATATATATTACCCCCACACACCCACATACACACACACACATATATATATATATATATATATATATATACATATATATATATATATATATATATATAAACACACACACACACACACACACACACACATATATATATATATATATATATATATATATATATATATATATATATATATATATATATATATATATACAAATATTAATGCTCTGTAAATTTACATTGAGCACTATTTTGTAAAAAATAAAAATATTTATAACACCGGATTATATATCTTACTGTTCTTTTTTTATTATATATACATATATATATATATATATATATATATATATATATATATATATATATATATATATATATATATAATCTTTTTAATATTTTTTCAATCTTTTAAAAATGTCCTTTATATATATATATATATATATATATATATATATATATTTCATGTTCCTTGCTAATGCACTTAATTCAGTACTCAATATTTATAGTAGGGTGAAATCTGTTAAAAATTCAAAAAGCTTCCCGTTCATATATATATATATATATATATATATATATATATATATATATATATATATATAATACCGTAATTCCCCCATGTATAATACGCAGTCATCAATAATATGCACACATATTTATTTATGCTGAAAGTGTGGGAAAATGTTTCTACTCACGCATAATACGCACCCCTAGTTTGGCAACCAAAGCCTATAAATTGTACCTCTTCAATTTCATTATGACCTGTGTTTCCTACTTTTATTTGTAGAAAATGGTTTAAAACATAGAATAATATTATTCTAATTTAGTTTTATGATAATCCTTATTTTATTTTACAGCAATTTTTTAAAGATTTTGGTAGCTGTGCATAACACGCACTAGTGATTTTTCTTATGATTTTTTAGAAAAATGCGTATTATACATGGGGATTTACGGTAATATATATTAAGCTTTATAATAAAAAAGAAAAAGTTAACTCTTAACAAGATTAACTACGAACAAGGCCGCATTGTGCTAACCGTATTCGGAAAGTAAAACCATCTCTACAACACACTAAAACCTACACATAATGCACACCCTCAATTAAGCTGAAAAATCGAATCATCCTTGATAATGGCTAAAGGTATAGCCAATAGGGCTAGGAACTATAAAATATTTGGACAGTTTTTACACTCTCTTTGTCCAGAAAAGAAAGCTCTTGTTCGAACACAAGAAAAATTAAATAAAAAGCTTAACCGTAGTACCTTGTCCGTCGTTTTTAATGAAACATAGATACATACATACATACATATATATATATATTTGTGTGTGTATGTGTTTCTGTGTGTAAAATGTTATATATGATTAAAGGACAACATGAATACTAAACATGTTATAATAAGATTCCGTCTGGCTAAACAGGGTACTCATTCTACATAAATATTTGGAGAAATAGTTCTTTTTTCTACACTTCTAAAACGGATGCTTCGATGAAGGGCATAACGGATTGCCCGAATATATAAGACGCACTTTCAAAAAGAAAATATTCTCCAAACGTCACAATTTACTCAAGTGGTAGAGAATGCCAGTACAAGGGTCATGTTTAAACGTACCTGTTTGACATCAAAAAGAATATTTCTTTAAGAATCAACCAGTATCATATATCCAGATGGTTGTGTTGATATACCTGAACTTACATCTAAACATCCTTATTCCATCTAGTCCTCTGATTACCCCAGAAGAATACATACATACATACATACATACAGACACACACACATACATAAATTTGGCAAATTTAGTGTTGACTGGTTCACCGTGTTGGCCCAGTCTCACTCTTTATTTCATCTGAAGGTTCTGGAGGCACTTTACATCGGGTCCCGCAAGCCTTCTTTGTGCAAACAAAGTGAGGGTTTGCTGGGACTCGCTGTCATTTGTCTCTAGTTGCTCCGGTTGCTTCCCCCTTGTTGTTTTTTTTTTATTTTTTATTTTTTTTTAATATGTCTTGTAATATTAAATTTTATTATTAAATTATTATTAAATTTTATACTTTTATTTCGATCATTAAATTTTGTACCTACAAAATATCTTTAAATATATATATATATATATATATATATATATATATTTCTTATATATATATTCTTATTTATTATATATATATATTCTTATATATTCTTTCTTCTTTATACTTTATATATATATCTATATCTATCTATATATATATATATATATATATATATATATATATATATATAAAAAATGTGAGTCAAAATTATGTTAGCACTAGTATGAGAGGAATCATTTATTAAGAGTTTACTTTAAAACGTTTTTTGCAATACCCGCGATCCTTTATCCTACCCCATAACCAGAAATCACAGGGTGTAAGATCACGGGCGTGTGGTGGGCATGCCAACGGTCTGCTGCGACCTATCCAACGATTTGGCAAAATTTGATCGATGTAAGCGCGAACAGTACAGGCAAAATGAGGCGGTGCACCATCCTGTTGGAAATACCCAGCTCGTCTGATAAGTAAGGGGTAGGTTATCAATGGCAAACTCTTGCAGCATTTATAAGTAAGCATTTGCAGTCAACGATGGAGTTGTAAAGAAATATGGGACAATTACACTCAGTGTCTTCTGGATATGAGGGTAAACTGTGAATAAATGATTGCTCTCATAGTTTGTGCTCACATAATTTTGACTCACCCTATATATATATATATATATATATATATATATATATATATATATATATATATATATATATATAAAAAATATAGATTTAAGGTGTGCTATATTTTATGGGATAAAGTGCTCAATATCAGAGATAGAGTGTATGTAAATATAAATATAAAAAGTAAACTCTGAAGTCAACACTCAGAGGCGACAGGCTGTTTCATGCTGGACCCAATCTTCAGGTCGAAGCCTGACGATTGCATCCACCATGAAACAGCCTGTCACCTCTGAGTGTTGACTTTTATTTATATATATATATATATATATATATATATATATATATATATATATATATATATATATATATATATATATTAGAATTTGTTAAATTAAAAACAAAAATGATGTAAAACAAACAGAAAACAGTGCATTAAATTAGCATCTAAACCCATGTTTGATACACTTAGCCCCTGATGAGCTCAGCGATAAATATATGCTTATAAATGACTAAATAATGATTGCAAAAAGAAATAATGTTAAATTATAAAATATAGTATTAAACCTGTGACTAAATACTGTTTGATACACTCGTACCCTGATAACTCTCTAATAAAATATGCAATATTATAAATTACTAAATTACACTTTCATATCGAAATAATATAAAAATATAAACCGGAATTAAACTAGCAGCGAAATACCTCTTTCGACGCACTCTTCAAATAATGAAACCAGAAGGAATTATATATAATCAGAAATGGTTAGAAAGGAAAATTGTGTACACTATTTACCTTATTCGGACTATTGTCCTCATTTTTGCCGCCATATTTATTACAATGTTTTACCCGTTGTACGCCCCGGCCTTCTTCAGGTGGTTGGAATGTCGAACTGAACTCTTTATTTCGCTCAAAAATTGCAATATGAGTTCTGGTAAAAACATGCAATGATAACAGCAAAAATTGCAATATGAGAACTGGTAAAAATGGTTGCTGATGACATTAAGTTTATAATACCCAGAAATTCATACGCGGATGTACTTGGCACAGTAGATAAAGGCGTTAGTTAGATCCAGTAACAACGCCTAAAGAGTTTGCGGTTCAATACCCGGTTAAGGCAGTGGAGAACTTGGAGAAGGGAGTTAACAGGAGATAACTGACATCCGTTAAACATGGCACGTGATTCGACGTTCCGACCACCTGACGAAGGCCGGAGTATACAACGTTGTAATAAATATGGCAACAAAGATAAGGACAAATGATGTAAATTGTGTACATAATACCTCATCTCAGAAATATAGGCAGATAATGAAAATTGTTATCACTGAAAATTTAATCAAATGACATATATGTATTTTAAGATATATATTTTGTAGACCATAAAATGTATTGTTGAAGCACCTCGATTTGGTGTAATGGTTAGCAAGCTGATCTTACTATAACCATTACAACTGTGTAGTGAGTTCGATCCTCACTGGGTATGGGTGACCCATACTTTCGGCCTTGTGCCACATCTTAACTGCGCTTATAAAATAAAATATAATTTTGCTATAAAAATATAATTTTTATCATTTCACCCCAAGCAAGGCGGGAATTGCACCATTACGTGGTGGAGGGATTTACAGGGTGCGAAAATGAGTGAAAAGACTGACTATTGGAAGGATTGAGGAAAGGATAAAAGATGAAAGAAATTCAAGAAGATAGAAGATGGCGATTGACATTGCATTTATATTTTTGAAGATTGTATTTATCAGGGAAGCGAGTAAACGGAAGTGCGAGAAAATAAACTGTTGGAATAGAAATGGCAGTTACATTTAAACTATTTCAACAGTAAAAGGGCCGGATCTAGATGCAAATCTAGTAGCACGCTTAAATGCATGTAGCCAGGGTACTAGGGAAAAAGCTGGTCAGGGCAGTTTCCATGAAAATATTTGTAAAAAAAAGACAAAGGGAATCCACGTCACCTCGTTGAGAAAGTGACTGAAGTCAGGAGCGATTACAATGTAGATACTTCTTTGGATCTTTTTCTTGATAATTTTATCCTAAAAATATACTGTTTGCCAATCCTGGGAGGCTAATGGGTGCTACTACCCGGGTTTAGGGTGAACCTGGGAACATATATATATATATATATTAAGATATGATTCCACGTTCTTCAAAACCTCCAATCCCCCGATCAGAGTCCTTGCTGCCGAGTGTAGTTCATATCATACTCAGGACGACATATTTTTTAGTCTGTCTGCCTCGTCTTCTTTTGCCTAAGTTGTTACCATGTAAAATGGTAATGAAAAAATTGATGGCTATTATGACTTTTCTTGGACGTGGATATGAGATCTTCGAACGGGCCTCTTTCTTGTCTGATAGTGTCTCGCACTGCGCCACTTGTAAAGAAGTCTGTGTTGTGATCAAGTAAATGGTTAAGTACACCAGAAGTGTATCACAAGACTAGTAAGAGTGTATCGAACGAACTAGCGCTCAGTCCATTCACTGATCCCTGTTCCCCGAACCTTCTCTCCTACTAAACTTATAGTAGGCGGAAGAGTCTAACGTAGACTCTGAAAAGGAGGACACCACAGTCTACATGGAAGATATCTGGTATGGTTCTGTAGCACCTCATTTCTAATTTTTATTGAGTTGCTAATATCCAAGATTCTTAACTATTCGATAATAATATTATTAATAACTTTTTACTAATTTGTTTTTAGTGTCTTTCATGCTTTTTCATCACAGTTGTTAAGCAAACACCATAAACCGAAAATGAAAATAAGCTTCTATGTGTTTTGAACTCGAATACTATATCCTTGGAAAATTGTCTAACATGGACGGCGCCTTTATCGAGTTGATCATTGAAACAAAATCTACTTTTATAGCTATCATTTCTTACATGTTTCTCGCCGGAGTCAAATTACAGCATAGTCTGTCGCGTTTACTTTCGTGCTAATACCCTTGGGAAATGTAAGAATCCATCCCTTCTCCCCTAGCTATGGGTCAAATAACAGGCCAGGAAAATAACTACTCTGAATTTCAAAACGGACTTCTTATATCCACTGTTATTGCTCTTTCTAGTATTAAAGGTAGTTTCCTTTAAGCCTTTTGTCTCAGGTACTGCGTGAAGTTGATTTACATATTTATTTCCCTTCTAGTTGCATTGCTACCAATTTTTGTTATTACTTCTGTTGGAAGTCTTTATGTGATGTGGTTGTTATTTGGTATGGCTGTCATCGTCTTCTTAGAGATCTAAGACACTGTGGCTCGAACTTTTCTTCTTTGTGACCCATTTGTGGTGTCCAAAAATATCAGGGTCAAATAAGTACAAATAGAAATTCCATGTAACAGGATAAATACAGATATAATACAGATAATGTAATGCTTTCAAATATTAAAATAACATTTGTGCTAATTAATTCTGTCAATAACTCACATTAAATGCATAAACAATGTGGTTCTGAAATAAATGAAAAATAAATTTAATTAACAGGAAGTCTTTCTAAAGCCACATAATAAAACAAAAAATGTTTCAAATCAATTTGGAAATATAATTTATTATAAGAAAACAGGAGGCGCGGTATGAATCGTAGAGCCGAGTTCGAATTCCAGTCGAATCCATTACATTCACTTATGTGCTAATACCCTTGGGAAAGGTATACATCCTCTTCTTCTCTCACCAGCTATGGGTAAATAGCGGGAACTGGTCTACCACAGAAAGTAATGGCAAACCTACTGCGGGAAAAATCTGCCTCGTCAGTAATGTATCGAAAGATACATGATCGCTTACGCGTGCCACATAACTGACTGATAAGAAAACATCGAACATTTTATTTAAATATTTGCTGATTTATTTACCTTTAAACTCTTCTATGTGACTTCAGTTGATGTACAAAAAGTTTATCCTGGCACTGAAGATGCCTCTGACCCCTGAAGTATAGTTTTCTTAGATGTTGTCATATCCTTCTATGGCAACAGAAAACAACTTTGAGTAAAATTAATATCAAGGATACTGAAACTGAGGGACTTTGCAGTGAGAATAATATTAATAATGCAGAGTGCTAAAGGTAATTAATGCTGTTTGCGTTTTCATAATTTTACGCCAGTGGGAAAAAATAGAATTGCAAAGCCCACTTATTTTCCTTGAGTCAACACTAGGCCAATTTTAAAAAAATTCTTCAGACTCATTTGTGAGCATAAGAGTTCAGGTTGGGAATACCTGATCTAAAGGAGCCATTCGCTTGAAGCCATTTTTTTCTCATTGATCTGAGAAGACGCTTGTATGCAGCTGATAGTTTAAGACGAGTTGGTCGCCATACATGGCATTCATATTAGAGTCAAATTCTGACAAAGTTATTTAATAAAGTAAATGTAATCTATGGAAAGCTGTGATCGCTTACGTCCTTAAGCGACATGACATTTGAAATAAAATTGAGGTCATCTTAATCTTTAAGTTGTCTATCTTTTTAGATGAAGCATTGTTACTAATTATTTTTACTACCTTTTATCATATTTATTGTTACTTTTGTTAATACATTCAGCGCCAGCAAAGTAAGCGCCATAAATCTGAAAGAGTAGATGCTTGTTATCCAAATCTAAGATATTTAGAATTAGCTCTCTAGCAATATAATTGATAAAATTGACAAAAGCTGTACGAAACAGACATGAGAATCAAATGTCGAAGACATCTGACGTTGAATAAGTGTTACTATCATCTAAGTTCAATCCATGTGACATTGAATATAAAAGGCTCCAGAAATATGCTCCTTCCTTGAAGTCTATCCGGATTGAGGCTTAGTGGATGTAGAAGTTACTATCATCTAACGATGGTAAGTTTAACCCATGCATAAGTTAGAGCAGTGGATTTTTTTTACCACTTTTATAGTTAATTTCTTTTAATGGAACCCCACAACAATTCAATAAAAAAACTTCTTTTATTTATTTATTGTTTTTTTTTTGTTTTTTTTTTACTAATAGATGAGTTTTAGAATTCTATGATAGAATGAGTAAATATATATACTTTATTTTGAAGTAAAACCAATTTAATGAAAATAAACTTGTATTAACAACTAAATTCTATGGAACATTTATATATACTAGTAAAATAACACATAATAAATAAATATTTTAAAATTTGTAATTGATGAATTTAAAAGATTGCAGATTTATTCGATAAGATCCATGGTTGGGTTTGCTCTGAGAGTTTTTTTTTTTTATATATATATTTGACTCCATCGATATGAATGATAGTCAAAGATCACACCTTTTTACAATGTCAAGTCTATTACTATATTAATTAATTTATATTAATATACTAGCAGTAGAACCCGGCGTTTCCCGGGGATGTAACAGTAAGACATAGATCAACTATCGACCATCATAAAGACTGAAAAATAAAATTGACAAATATTATTGTTTAAGGTTGACGGACACGCATGTCTTAATTATTTTATTTTTTTTTTTTTTTTTTTACGAATTGGTCAAACCCAAACTCAAACAAAAACATTGTTTTCAATCGTTAGGAGTCTACCAATTGAATAGAATTTTATTATAAACTATTGTCTTGTAAATGGAATTTTTAAAGCATTCTGAATGTAAAAATAAAGAAAAAAGTGTGCAAGTTTTGTTGAAATCGGTTGAAAATGTAGGAAATCCGATCCAATATATAAACGTACACACACACACACACACACACACACACACACACACACACACACACAACCTGGGTTTTATAATAAGTATGATTAATATTTTATTTTATTAACATTTAAAATTAATATTATTATTTATCATTAATACATAAAATAATTTATGTAATAAGTTATAATCTTTATATAATCCTTCCTTTATATATTCTTCTCAATTTTTGTTCAACTTTTACAATGAAAACATCTTGAGTAAAAGGAAAGTTATCCTACTTTTAATATTTTAATATGGCGTAGATTACTGTAGAAATTCCTATTTTCATTTGTAACAACCGTTCCGAAGGGAAATTGCACTGTGGGGCGCTAAAATATTACCGTGGACCCACGATTTGTTATTTTTTTGTGTGGACCCCCAGTAATGATGCATGGGGTCCAGAGTCCATATGAAACCCGGTTGTGAACCACAGAGTTAGAGAAACACTTTTTCTGAAGGGACGAACAAGAATCAGTAAAAGGAACAAATGTTGATGGTGAGAATAGCCGTTTCCATACAAGAAACATTCGGTATTTATTAATCGAAAAGATAGCGTTACTGTCGTTTAGAAATATTTTTTGAGCCCATTAACTGTCATCGTTGTTTAGATAACAACAGTTATTGGGCTCAAACGATAGACGATAACGATAGACGGGGATTTCTGTCGTAACTTTTGATTTAAGGAATTCTGAAAAGTCAACGACTTCTAATGTCATTATTATGTCTATTAATTACATATGATAACCATTTAAATACTGTTCCTCATGGCGGGGGTTTACTATTTTGTAAATTTATTTGTTTGTGATACTATAGCGCCAGTCTCTGAATTCTGACAATGACTGGTCTTTTTTAAGGCCTACATGAGTCATTTACATAAAAATAATACAATAATCAAGATATATCATTTATAAAGCCAAACGATGGACACGTGAAAGTTTTCCTGGTCATACGTTCTCTCTATAATAGCATCTATTACAGTATCTATTATAATAGTATCTATTATAATAGTATCTATTACAGTATCTATTATAATAGTATCTATTATAGTATCTATTATAATAATATTTATATAGTAGTATGTGTTATAATAGTATCTATTATAATAGTATCTATTATAATAATATCTATTATAATAGTATCTATTATAATAATATCTATTATAATAGTATCTATTATAGTATCTATTATAATAATATCTATTATAATAGTATCTATTATAGTATTTATTATAATAGTATCTATTATAATAGTAGCTATTATAATAGTATCTAAGACAATTAACGAACTAATTAAAGTATATTGACAATTTCACATCTCAAAAAAAAAATAATAATTACTGAATGAGTTCTCTCCCCCTACTTTAATTTCTAACGAGCTCCTGTCTCCCCAACATGGGAATGGCTTTGGACTCAGCTTAAAGATTAAGCTCTAAAATTAGTGAAAAATAAACAACTACCTTATCATTCAAACTTATCACAGTATTTTTTTTTTTTAGCATAGGCGAAAATGAAACCAGAAAAATAGATTTATTACAATTAAAAGCGCCTTCAAAACCATAGCTCTTATCTGTCTGGTGTCGAACACTGATCTTTGATACTCTGACCTATTTCCAGCCACGTGACAAGCAACAATAGTCGTATCAGTACGTTTATGATGTCTAAAAATGGACGAATGTTTGCTGCCGTATGACGTTGAAGTACCGATTCTCGCCCGCTCACCGAAGTTAAGCAGCGTTGAGCCTGGTTAGTAACTACATAGGTGACCGCTTGGGAATACCAGGTGCTGTGAGTCCCTACCAACACGCACTGGGCCAGCGCGGTTGGGTACTGATTAAGAAAGCTGAATTTTTTTTTTTTTGCATGGTGTTATTGGTATGTCTGTTACTAGTTTGGGTAAATATTAGTCACCATTGTATTTTGGGAATACTTTGGATCGTAAATATTTACGGGCTCCCGGAACAGTTTTGCTGCATACAATATTGTCCGACTCGATGTGAGTTCAGGTAAAATGAGAAACAAAACAAAATATATAAAACAAACGACAATGTTACATTTGATATAGACAACTGTAAGGAAATGAAAAAAAAACATTAAAACACGTTATAAGAAGAATGTACTTGTATGTGCGTGTGTAATAAACACGTGTGTGTATATGTGAGAGAGTCCAAAAGTTAATGCAGAGAAAACCATAAAAACGACCCTGCCATTGGGGTACACTTTACTCACGTGTGACTACATTTGACAGCAAGAGCTGAAAAGAGCAAAAAGAGGGTAAGCGAGAATATCATTGCCTATTCATAGGCTTAAAAAGCGCCCTTCTAGCGAGCGCTTGGTACAGTTAAGTGGGCTAAGTCACATGTCCCAATGGAAAATAGTCCCTTTCGGAGGAATCGGCACTCTATGATCCGTTAAACAAACCCGATCCGCTGTGTACCTGTTACCTACCGTATGAATTTAATAATATTATTAAATAGCATTTACATTTTTCCTTGAAGATTGTTACGTATATATTAAAATATGCTGTTTGTGTTTAATCTATTTAATTATGAATAAAAAGAGTATATTATACACAATGAAGAATATGTATAAAGATCAGTATAAATCATAAAACTAAGTTTACATTAGAAGTCGGAGTCTACCAGATAGGATGTGAAAATGTAAAAAAAATGTACCCCAAAGACAGCGGCGTGAAATATCCCGAAATTTAACGAAAAAAATGTGAACATAAAACAGACAATTACGTCTGAGTTTTGAGTTTGATCCTAAATCGTGTTCCACATTTTCGGCCTTGTGTCTCGTCTAAGCTACGCTTATAAACTCATTTTGGGCTCCTCGACGTGGTGTAATGGTTAGTAAACTTGTCTTCCGAGAACAATTACGACTAAGTAGTGACATCGATCCTCACTGGGTACTCCATACTTGCGGCCTTGTGCAACATCTAAGATACACTTGGGAAATCTCCAGCTGGGCACCTCGATGGACTGTAATGGTTAGCAAGCATGTTTCGCTTGAACATTTACGAATGAGCAGTGAGTTCGATCCTCACTGCATGCCCCATACTTTCGGCCCTGGAAAATCATCATTAAACAGACTAAAAATTAACAACGTACTCAATGAATTTGTAGGTCAATGGAATATTTGTGGACACAATTTTCACCTGTAAATGTTTTTTGATAAAAGGAAATGAATGTAATTGACTTAACCGAAGTTGCATTGGAAGTAACATGATCTAAGAGATTTTCTCTCTCTTTTTTTTTGGGGGGGGGCTTTATCTTTGTTCCTTAACCACAGAAGGAGTCTCCTCCATCTGTCGCAGTCGTGTATGGTAACCCTGGGCTACGGCCGATCCGGTAGAAGTTTGTTTCTTGGTTTGCTCACCATGTGACGTATTTTGGGCGTTTTAACCTGTCGCGGCCCACCTCTCTTCAGGTTAGAGCACAGCCGATGTCCTCCGCCCTGGCCAGTGACCTGCGTCGAGGTGATCCTTTGCCCAGTGGTTCCGTGTTAACACCACCCCATCACGTGAGTTTAGCCCGCTAACTGAAGCGATTTACCGGGGCATGGAAACTTGGAGCCATCACGTGAGAGATTAAGGAGATGATCGAAAAACACAGTTATGTCCGTTCACCTGAAGGCACAATGTGCCTGATATCAAACGTACTAAACTACTATGAATTTACGACCAGTCTGTTTCATTTTATCGCTTGTTCTTACCAAATTACTAATGAAACATAGTAGGGGAAAGGCAACCTTAAAATAAAGGAATATATACCTAAATACAAATAAATTCTGAGTTGAAGTTATTTACATTCAAATTTCTATGAGGATACATTTAAAGTGAAAATCAAACGCTCATATGCTTGGCGCGAATTAGATCAGTTACCACTGGATGCACCATACTCACTCGATGCTCCGCACTTTCGGCCTTGTGCCACATCTAGAACACACTTACAAAACTGCCATATGCTTAGCGTGAATCATGTTTTGTCTCAGTAATGGAGATTTTAAGTTCTTTTTTTTTTTTTTGTTGACTCCTATTCATCAGCGAAAAATGTCAAAATACGAGCTTTCCAAATCATTTTTTTATTATTCGGTCGAGCTAGCTCACACATACATAAGTCTATCACGCTACTGCCTCAAAGTTGGAAGACCATTAGGGTAGCATTCAATTTCGTAACATCTTATCAATTCAGGTGGTTGCTGGGTGACCAACCCGTCTTGCTCCATGTTTAGGTGTCCAAAGCAGCAAATCTATTCCGAGTTCTTGTGTTTGCTCGCCAGCAGTGTCCTGCAAAGCGCATTCTGCGTTCGCGTAAGACTGTAGGGATGGGTGCATAGAGTTGGAATTTTGTTGGATGTTGTCTCTAAGAGTTGTTAAGTATAGCTCAAAGCGTAGGTTCCATTAAGCTTAGACACTAGGGTTTTAGTTAATGTCGAAGCAGAGGCACCCTATATTAATACTGTCTCTAAAGAATGTCCGCTTGATCAGATTTCCATATTACTTCTATTTTATTCAAGGCGGCCCAAGCTTTAGCTATGTGAATTTTCATATCCTTTTCACATGAATTTATTTCGCTTCAAGAGTATGTAAAGCATTAGACAGATTATATTGGTTCACTTGAAACAGTTTGTACTGAGCCTTGCTGGTTCAAGCCTATGAATTCACTTTTAGAGACATTCGTATACAGTCCAACATCGTTGGCAGTATTTCGTAGATGATGTAGGAGAACTGTTTCATTGGTAATGGTGTCTGCAGTGATAGCTCGGTCATCTGCATACTCAGTATTTGTCAACTATCTTGCAGGATATTTACTATCTACAAACATATTAAAATTGCTTTAATTTATTGTTAAAAAAATGATTAACAGTCATCATTTATGAAATATGCTATAGATGGAATAAAGAAATGAGTCAGAAAAAATATTTACACATACGAAGAACGAAAATTAACTCCCTGTTTCAAATCCCAGAAGGATATTCTGCTTCAACACTTTGGCCCAACATACTGATGTGGGAACATGCTTTCAAAGATGAAGCCTGCAAAGTCTGCTAATTAGTTGGTTTTAACTGGTAAACATTTAAAATAAGTTTTGGTGATTAAAAAGTACAAGTTATTTACATTATTTACAGGCGGGTCTATTTTCCCCATTTTTGTTGTTATTATCAAAACACTTCGACCGTTGTGCCCTCCGGCTTTCGTCAGTTATTTGCCGATTCGTGTAACCTTCAGGGCATTTCGAATTTCGCTGACCCTCTCTGGGGATATTTCGTTTAGTTCTTAAGTAGTACAATTCAGTTATTGCTCGTCTCCTTTCAACTGAGACCTCCCCCTTCTAAAAAACGAAAAAAATAAAGAGTAGTGAATCTGTTGATAAGTGACAATTTCTCCCGAAAGACCGATTTCAAGATTTTTCTTTTTTTTGATGTTCATTCTATACAAGCTACAAGAGCCACTCAAGATAGAGCGTTACTGAAGGAGGTTGGTGTATGTGTGTTTAGAGTAAGAGGTAGGAAGTGCTATTTATGAAGGTATGTGGGAAAGATAATAGTTAATCCTAGACTTGAATGGGTTCAGATCACAGTCGTCGGGAAAGCATCCCCTTGGGAGTCGATTCTTGAAAGTAGCGGTTCGGGTGAAGAAGTTGTTCAAGTGGAACTGCTTTCTTACTAATGGAATACGAAAGGAATGAGAATTGTTGGACCCAGTGCCCGGTGAAATCATGATTAAAACGTTGGTTCGCGTTTAACCACCAAAGTTAAGCAGCGTTGAGTTTGGTTAGTACTTAAATTGGGGACCGCTTGAAGACACCAGGTACTGTAAAGCTTGATAAAAATAGCCCATCATTTTTTTCTGTTTTATTTTTGCTTTGTGAAACAGATTCCTGTGGGGATGCTTCCCCCAACTTGAAAATCTTAACATTTTCATATCGAGGGTCAGTCACCTATCATCCATATCTTCATAAACTTCCCTTCCTACTCTTACATTCATATCACACACCTCATTCAATAAGTCTCAAGCTTGAGTGGCTTTTAAGTCTCCTACTGGGCGAAAATTAGTAAAAAGAAAATCTGCTGTTGATGGCATTTTACTTTTTGTTCAGGAGATTGATTTTTACGAATATTCCCACAATATATGTCTCGAGAACCACTCAATGTAGTGGCTTATTGGATGAGGTGTATAATACGAATGTTATAGTAGGAAGTGTACAGGGTGTCTCTAAAGGCTGTTTTCAAGAAATGAAATTTTTAACAACATTTTATAGAATTCGAATATTAACAAATAAAATCTTCAATAGGATTACCATCATTTATGGTGCAAATGTTGATGTGCTTTGCAAGATCCATGTGGACTCGATGCAATAACTCCACATTGCCGTGAATTTTATCACATTCACTTTTTATATGTTCAATCAAGCATGTTGCATCTGTGATTTTCATTGAGTACAACTTCCCCTTTAGCATAGCCTAGAAAAAAAAATCATTTCTTTCGACAAAACCTTGTTTAATCTTTGGAGGTAAAAAGAAAAGTTAATGAGAATCCCTATGTGTGCAGACTTTAGGGACATCGTCTTGTTTATGAATTTACTTATTTATTATCAAATAACTTCTGGAAACTAATGTCAACTCTATATACTAAAAGTGAATTTTTAAGTCAAAATATATTTGTAACTTAAAGAATGTAGAACTCGATCTCTGTAAATGTGCATCGTCATCTCGCCGAGATATCGGCAAAGCTTAACATAGAACGAGTTGACTAGCCAGTGAGAATCAAACTTACGCTACTAACGAACGATTTATGAAATAAGCGTACACTCCATTGCTCTAGAGCAGTCGTTTTAGACAAGTGTTTACTGAGGTTTGTTTAACCAGGAATATGGCCTCATTATTGAGTCGCCGCTTTAGGATCAAACATACTTCACTAGCGAGACAACTGTGCCAACCGATCGTTCTACGGCAGGCGCCGTATAACAAATCAGCTAGCCAGAATAGCAAGATATCTGCGAGCTCTTGTGCATTAATAACCGGAAAACTTCTGCTGTTAGTACCTTTTTCATTTTCTACAATCGATCTCACTGATTTCTATTTTGCTTTTTGTCCCCTTTTTAGAATATCGAACAAGCTGTGAAAAAAAAGGCCATCTGCATCAATAGCAGAGAAAAAAAATGGAATCAAACAAAGAAAACTTAACACAATGAAGAAAAGCAAAGGAAAGAAGGGAATGGAAGATGGACGACATTTTTTCTTAGCTAGGAAGCCAAAATTTAACAGAATGGGAAGGTTGTTTTAAGAAGGAAAACAAGAAAAACTTGCCTCGAACAAAGATGCATAAGAAAACAAGGAGAAACATTAAGAGAGATTGGAATCAAGAGAAAGAGAGAAAAATACCCAGGAAAAGGGAGAAAGAGATGCCAAGAGATAGAGAGAGAGAGAAGTCGGACGAGAGAGAAAGGGAATTAGAGTGTAGCAAGATGTTAAGAGAGAGAGAGAGAGAGAGACAGAGAGAGAGACAGAGAGATGTCGAGAAAAATAAAAGAAATGTGATGTCAAGAGAGATATAAGTGGATAGAGAGAGAAAAAGATAGAAGTCATGAGTAAGAGAGAAAGAGATGATAGAAAATAGAATGAAGCCAAGAGAGTATTATAAATATATATATATATATATATATATATATATATATACAGAGAGAGAGAGAGAGAAAGAAAGAGGGAGAGATGCCAATATATGTGTGTGTGTGTGTGTGTATCTAAAAAAAGAAAGATATAGAAGAGAGAGAGAGTCCGATATATATATATATATATATATATATATATATATATATATATATATATGGAGAGACATCCAAGAAGATACAGAGAATGAATGAATGAATGAGAGAGATGTTGAAATGTCGAAAGAGAGAGAGAGAGAGAGATGAAGAGAAACAAGGCGAGAGAGAGAGAGAGAGAGAGCAGATGAGAATAGAGAATAGATGGAGAAGAGAAAAATGTTGAGAGAGAGAGAGAAACCGTAAAAGAAAGCGAAAGAGAGAGAGAGAGAGATCAGAAAAAGAGAGTCAAAGAATAAATAAAGAAGAGAAAAATGCCAGAAGGAGAGAGAGGGAGGAAATACCGAGAGAAAGAAGACGAGAGAGAGAGAGAGAGAGAGAGAGAGAGAGAGAGAATGGCGTGTAAGAGAGTGGAAGAGAAATATAACGAAATTAAAACAAGAGAGAAAGATTGGAACCAAAAAACAAAAGTGGAATCCGGAGCTTAATCGAACGAAAAAGATGCCAACGTCGGTGGCGGCTAAGGTCTTCTTTTGGTGGGGTGGTGGCTGGCGATGAGCGAAAGGGAACGAGTGTGATTAGATGTGTAAAAACAAAAAACAAAAAACAAAAAAAAACAATGTGAGAGAGAGAGAGAAAGAGAAAAGAGTGAGGAAAGTAAGCACGTGCAAAAGGGTAAGTTGACTTGGTGAACCGCATTAAGAAACGAGCACCTGGGAAAGTAAGTTCTACCAAATTAGAAACGACTAATCGATAATGCTCCCCCCCGCCCCTCCTTTTAATTCTGATTGATTGGGTTAGGTTGGCGAAGGGATTTTTCTGGGTACAAATGAGTGCAGCTATCTGGATTCCGTAACCGACCTATCCCCACAGTCGTAGAGTGGTGCGTTTTCTGCTGGGCAGGAGGTTAGGTCAGCGCGTCGCGCTCTGTGAGGCTTATGGCCATATCACGTTAAAACACCGGTTATCGTACGATTACCAATGTTAAGCGACGTGGAGTCTGGTCAGTATCTGGATGGGTGACCGCTTGAGAATATCAAGTGCTGTAATCTTGGGTGTGAAGACAGTGTAATTGATAACGCCTCGGAATTAGAAATAGCCGAGTTCCAATTCCAGTCGGGTTCCTTATATTTACTTACGGGCAAATAGCTTTGAGAAACGTATAAATCTGTTCTCCTCCAGATATGGGTTAATTAGTAGAACTTTTATCAGTAAGTAAATATTTTCTGACATTAAATAACCTTTATAAGTATCTGTCTATATTTCTGAGATGAGGTATTATGTACACTATTTACATTATTCGGACTATTGTCCTCATCTTTGTCGCCATATTTATTACAACGTTTCGGCCGTTCTACACTCCGGCCTTCTTCAGAATGTCGAACTGAACCCTTTATTTCGCTCACTGGAGTAGACTGTTCTAGTTCCACGTGCCATGTTTAATGGATGTCAGTTATCAGTTATCTCCTGTTAATTCCCCTGTCAAAGTTTTCCACTGCCTTAACTGGATATTGACCTCACACTCTTTGGGTCCCGTCACTGGAACTAACTAACGCCTTTATCCACTATGCCATGTGTCTTTGAGGAAGAAGGCCGGAGCGCACAACGGCTGATGCGTTGTAATAAATATCGCGACAAAGATGAGGACAATAGTCCCAATAATGTAAATAGTGAACCTCTGTAAGGTTGATAAACCGTAAAAAAATAAATAACCAATCTCGCTCTGTGCAGAGGTCGAGTAAGGCTGTGATAAATCGTATCGTATCGAATTTTTATTTTTTTGTTTTAACAATTTTCATCAAGTATAAGACTCAAGAGCCACTCAGTGCAGTGGGTTACTGAATAAGGTGTGTGATACGAATGTAAGAGTACAAAGTAGAAAATGAAGATCGTGAAGATGTGGAATATAGGTAAAGAGTAACACTTGAATTTTTGAAGAATTTTTTTTTGTAGGGTTCAGGGAATCATTCATCTGGGAGTGTGTTCCACAACAGAGCAATTCTTTGGGAAAAGCGGTTCTTTACAATTCGAATACGGAGGAAATGAGGTTGGTTCGATGCCGCGGATGTGGCATGCCTGGTCTTAGTTGTAAAGGTCTGAACTGGTGAAATGGAGCTCGTGCAAATATCTTCCTTAGAAATAGCTGCAAATAGCAATAGATTTGCGACGTTGCATCCATTGGACAGAGGCAAATATATCATCCCTGGCAAGGCTGCCTAAACCTCAAGGTTTAACAGCGCAGAGATGTTTTCAATAATCCATTTTTGGCTTAATCTGATTCTTTTAAAGACAGCGCATGGCAATTAATAACTTGAAGTGACGGCAAAATTATTATTACTACATCAACTATTATAACTTCTTATACTTCAATATCTCATATCCTTTGATGACTTGAGATATCATGAATCTCAACATCTTCCAATCTTTAATATTTCTAATTATTTTTGTTTTTTACTTCCCTAGTAGATATTTTCTGCTATCCATTTACACAAAATCGGTTTACAGGCCAATCGTAATTTACCCGCTGTATCTCTTGACTTCAATGATCCGTGGGATTCTTCACCCCCTGTATCTCTTGTCTTCAACGTCCCGTGTGATTCTTCCCCTCTGTATCTCTTGTCTTCTGTGTGATTCTTCCCTTGTATCTCTTTGTCTTCAATGTCCCGTGTGATTCTTCCCTCTGTATCTCTTTGTCTTCAATGTCCCGTTTTGATTCTTGATTCTTCCCTCTGTCTCTTGTCTTCAATGTCCCGTGTGATTCTTCCTCTGTGTCTTCAATGTCCCGTGTGATTCTTCCCCCTCTGTATCTCTTGTCTTGTCTTCCCTCTGTAATATCTTCGTCCCGATTCTTCCCCTCTGTATCTCTTGTCTTCAATGTCCGTGTGTTCTTCCCTTCTATCTCTTTGTCTTCAATGACCCGTGTCCTCTTGTCTTCAATGTCCCGTGTGATTCTTCCCCTCTGTATCTCTTGTCTTGTGATTCTTCCCTCTGTATCTCTTGTCCACTGTCCCGTGTGATTCTTCCCTCTGTATCTCTTGTCTTCAATGATTCTTCCCTCTGTATCTCTTGTCTTCAATGTCCCGTGTGATTCTTCCCCTCTGTATCTCTTGTCTTCAATGTCCCGTGTGATTCTTCCCTCTGTATCTCTTGTCTTCAATGTCCCGTGTGATTCTTCCCTCTGTATCTCTTGTCTTCAATGTCCCGTGTGATTCTTCCCTCTGTACTCTTCTTCTTATCTCTTGTCTTCAATGTCCCGTGTGATTCTTCCTTCAATGTCTGTATCTCTGTTTCTTCCCCTCTGTCTTTGTCTTCACTGTCCCGTCTTCCCTCTGTATCTCTTGTCTTCAATGTCCCGTGTGATTCTTCCCCTCTGTATCTCTTGTCTTCAATGTCCCGTGTGATTCTTCCCTCTGTATCTCTTGTCTTCAATGTCCCGTGTGATTCTTCCCTTCTGTATCTCTTGTCTTCAATGTCCCGTGTGATTCTTCCTTCTGTATCTCTTGTCTTCAATGTCCCGTGTGATTCTTCCCTCTGTATCTCTTGTCTTCAATGTCCGTGTGATTCTTCCCTCTGTATCTCTTGTCTTCAATGTCCTGTGATTCTTCCCTCTGTATCTCTTGTCTTCAATGTCCCCTCTGTGATTCTTCTTCCCTCTGTATCTCTTGTCTTCAATATCTCTATCTGTGATTCTTCCCTTCTGTATCTCTTGTCTTCAATGTCCCGTGTGATTCTTCCCCTCTCTGTATCTCTTGTCTTCAATGTCCTTGTGTGATTCTTCCCTCTGTATCTCTTGTCTTCAATGTCCCGTGTGATTCTTCCCTCTGTCTCTTGTCTTCAATGTCCCGTGTGATTCTTCCCCTCTTGTCTTCAATGTCCCGTGTGATTCTTCCCTCTATCTCTTGTCTTCAATGTCTCTTGATTCTTCCCTTCTGTATCTCTTGTCTTCAATGTCCTCGTGTGATTCTTCCTGTATCTCTCTGTATCTCTTGTCTTCAATGTCCCGTGTGATTCTTCCCTCTGTATCTCTTGTCTTCAATGTCCCGTGTGATTCTTCCCTCTGTATCTCTTGTCTTCAATGTCCCGTGTGATTCTTCCCTCTGTATCTCTTGTCTTCAATGTCCCGTGTGATTCTTCCCTTCTGTATCTCTTGTCTTCAATGTCCCGTGATTCTTCCCCTCTGTATCTCTTGTCTTCAATGTCCCGTGTATTCTTCCCCCTCTGTATCTCTTGTCTTCAATGTCCCGTGTGATTCTTCCCTCTGTATCTCTTGTCTTCCTGTGATTCTTCCCTGTGTATCTCTTGTCTTCAATGTCCCGTGTGATTCTTCCCTCTGTATCTCTTGTCTTCAATGTCCCGTGTGATTCTTCCCCTCTCTGTATCTCTTGTCTTCAATGTCCCGTGTGATTCTTCCCCTCTGTATCTCTTGTCTTCAATGTCTCGTGTGATTCTTCCTTGTATCTCTTGTCTTCAATGTCCCGTGTGATTCTTCCCCTCTGTATCTCTTGTCTTCAATGTCCGTTCTTCCCTCTGTATTCTTCCCTTCTGTATCTCTTGTCTTCAATGTCCCGTGTGATTCTTCCCTCTGTATCTCTTGTCTTCCCAATGTCCCGTGTGATTCTTCCCCTCTTGTCCAATGTCCCGTGTGATTCTTCCCTCTGTATCTCTTTGTCTTCAATGTCTCCGTGTGATTCTTCCCTTGTCTTCTGTATCTCTTGTCTTCTTCAATGTCCCGTGATTCTTCCCTCTGTATCTCTTGTCTTCCTTCCCCTCTGTATCTCTTGTCTTCAATATCTCATGTGATTCTTCCCTCTGTCTTCTTGTCTTCAATGTCCTGTGATTCTTCCCTCTCTCTTGTCTTCTCTTGTTCTTCCCTCTGTAATGTCCCGTGTGATTCTTCCCTCTGTATCTCTTGTCTTCAATGTCTCTTGTGTTCTTCCCCTCTGTATCTCTTGTCTTCAATGTCCCGTGTGATTCTTCCCTCTGTATCTCTTGTCTTCAATGTCCCGTGTGATTCTTCCCTCTCTTGTGTCTTCCTCTGTATCTCTTGTCTTCGTTCTTCCCCCTCTGTATCTCTTGTCTTCAATGTCCCGTGTGATTCTTCCCCTCTCTATCTCTTGTCTTCAATATCCCGTGTGATTCTTCCCCTCTGTATCTCTTGTCTTCAATGTCCCGTGTGATTCTTCCCTCTGTATCTCTTGTCTTCAATGTCCCGTGTGATTCTTCCCCTCTGTATCTCTTGTCTTCAATGTCCCGTGTGATTCTTCCCCTCTGTATCTCTTGTCTTCAATGTCCCGTGTGATTCTTCCCCTCTGTATCTCTTGTCTTCAATGTCCCGTGTGATTCTTCCCTCTGTATCTCTTGTCTTCAATGTCCCGTGTGATTCTTCCCCTCTGTATCTCTTGTCTTCAATGTCCCGTGTGATTCTTCCCCTCTGTATCTCTTGTCTTCAATATCTCGTGTGATTCTTCCCCTCTGTATCTCTTGTCTTCAATGTCCCGTGTGATTCTTCCCCTCTGTATCTCTTGTCTTCAATGTCCCGTGTTATTCTTCCCTTCTGTATCTATTGTCTTCAATGTCTCCTGTGATTCTTCCCCTCTGTATCTCTTGTCTTCAATGTCCCGTGTGATTCTTCCCCTCTGTATCTCTTGTCTTCAATGTCCCGTGTGATTCTTCCCCTCTGTATCTCTTGTCTTCAATGTCCCGTGTGATTCTTCCCTCTGTATCTCTTGTCTTTGTCCGTTCAATCTTCCCTCTGTGATTCTTTCCCCCCTGTGATTCTTCCCCTCTGTATCTCTTGTCTTCAATGTCCCGTGTGATTCTTCCCCTCTGTATCTCTTGTCTTCAATGTCCCGTGTGATTCTTCCCTCTGTATCTCTTGTCTTCAATGTCCCGTGTGATTCTTCCCTCTGTATCTCTTGTCTTCAATGTCCCGTGTGATTCTTCCCCTGTGTCTCTTGTCTTCAATGTCCGTGTGATTCTTCCCCTCTGTATCTCTTGTCTTCTTCTCGTGTGATTCTTCCCCTCTGTATCTCTTGTCTTCAATCCGTGTGATTCTTCCCTTTATCTCTTGTCTTCAATGTCCCGTGTGATTCTTCCCTCTGTATCTCTTGTCTTCAATGTCCCGTGTGATTCTTCCCTCTGTATCTCTTTTCAATGTCCCGTGATTTTCTTCCCTCCTGTATCTCTTGTCTTCAATGTTCGTGTGATTCTTCCCCTCTGTATCTCTTGTCTTCTTTGTTCTTCCCCTCTGTATCTCTTGTCTTCAATGTGTGGATTCTTCCCTCTGTATCTCTTGTCTTCAATGTCCCGTGTGATTCTTCCCTCTGTATCTCTTGTCTTCAATGTCCCGTGTGATTCTTCCCCTCTCTGTATTCAATGTCCCGTTTCTTCCCCATCTGTCAAATGTCCCGTGTGATTCTTCCCTCTGTATCTCTTGTCTTCAATGTCCCGTGTGATTCTTCCCCTCTGTATCTTGTCTTCAATATCTCGTGTGATTCTTCCCCCTCTGTATCTCTTGTCTTCAATGTCCCGTGTGATTCTTCCCCTCTGTATCTCTTGTCTTCAATGTCCCGTGTGATTCTTCCCTCTGTATCTCTTGTCTTCAATGTCCCGTGTGATTCTTCCCTCTGTATCTCTTGTCTTCAATGTCCCGTGTGATTCTTCCCCTCTGTATCTCTTGTCTTCAATGTCCCGTGTGATTCTTTTCCCCTCTGTATCTCTTGTCTTCAATGTCGTCGTGATTCTTCCTCTCTCCTCTCTTGTCTTCAATGTCCCGTGATTCTTCCCCTCTGTATCTCTTGTCTTCAATGTCCCGTGTGATTCTTCCCCTCTGTATCTCTTGTCTTCAATATCTTCCCTCTGATTCTTCCCTCGTATTCTTCCCCTCTGTCTTCAATGTCCCGTGTGATTCTTCCCTTCTGTATCTCTTGTCTTCAATGTCCCGTGTGATTCTTCCCTCTGTATCTCTTGTCTTCAATGTCGTGTGATTCTTCCCCTTCTCTCTCTTGTCTCTCTCTATTCCCGTATGTCCCGTGTGATTCTTCCCAATCTGTATCTCTTGTCTTCAATGTCCCGTGTGATTCTTCCCCTCTGTATCTCTTGTCTTCAATGTCCCGTGTGTCGTTTTATTCTTCCCCTCTGTATCTCTTGTCTTCAATGTCCCGTGTGATTCTTCCCTCTGTATCTCTTGTCTTCAATGTCCCGTGTGATTCTTCCCCTCTATCTCTTGTCTTCCAATGTCCGTGTGATTCTTCCCTTCTGTATCTCTTGTCTTCAATGTCCCGTGTGATTCTTCCCTTCTGTATCTCTTGTCTTCAATGTCCCGTGTGATTCTTCCCCTCCCGTATCTCTCTTGTCTTCAATGTCCCGTGTGATTCTTCACTTCTGTATCTCTTGTCTTCAATGTCCCGTGTGATTCTTCCCCTCTATATCTCTTGTCTTCAATGTCCGGTGTGATTCTTCCCCTCTGTATCTCTTGTCTTCACTGTCCCGTGTGATTCTTCCCTCTGTATCTCTTGTCTTCAATGTCCTGTGTGATTCTTCCCTCTGTATCTCTTGTCTTCAATGTCCCGTTTGTTCTTCTTCCTCTGTATCTCTTGTCTTCAATGTCCCGTGTGATTCTTCCCTTCTGTCTTCTCTTTCCCTCTGATTCTTCCTTCTGTCCCGTTGTCCCCTCTGTATCTCTTGTCTTCAATGTCTCGTGTGATTCTTCCCTCTGTATCTCTTGTCTTCAATGTCCCGTGTGATTCTTCCCTCTCCTCTTGTCTTCAATGTCCCGTGTGATTCTTCCCTTCTATCTCTCTTGTCTTCAATGTCCGTGTGATTCTTCCCCTCTGTATCTCTTGTCTTCCCGTGTGATCCCCCTCCTTGTCCCATTCTGATTCTTCCCTTCTGTATCTCTTGTCTTCAATTCAATGTCCTTCCCCTGTGATTCTTCCCTTCTGTGATCTCCCTCTATCTCTTGTCTTCAATGTCCCGTGTGATTCTTCCCCTCTGTATCTCTTGTCTTCAATATGTCGTGTGATTCTTCCCCTCTCTATCTCTTGTCTTCAATGTCCCGTGTGATTCTTCCCCTCTGTATCTCTTGTCTTCAATGTCCCGTGTGATTCTTCCCTTCTGTATCTCTTGTCTTCAATGTCCCGTGTGATTCTTCCCCTCTCTATCTCTTGTCTTCAATGTCCCGTGTGATTCTTCCCTTCTGTATCTCTTGTCTTCAATGTCCCGTGATTCTTCCCTCTGTATCCTTGTCTTCAATGTCCTGTGTGATTCTTCCCTCTGTATCTCTTGTCTTCAATGTCCCGTGTGATTCTTCCCTCTGTATCTCTTGTCTTCAATGTCCCGTGTGTTTCTTCCCTTCTCTTGTATTCTCTTCTCTTGTCTTCAATGTCCCGTGTGATTCTTCCCCTCTGTATCTCTTGTCTTCCAATGTCCCGTGTGATTCTTCCCCTCTGTATCTCTTGTCTTCAATGTCCCGTGTGATTCTTCCCTCTGTATCTCTTGTCTTCAATGTCCGTGTGATTCTTCCCCTCTATCTCTTGTCTTCAATGTCCCGTGTGATTCTTCCCTTCTGTCTTCTTGTCTTCAATTCCCGTGATTCTTCCCCTCTATCTCTTGTCTTCCGTATGTCCCCTGTGATTCTTCCCCTCTGTATCTCTTGTCTTCAATGTCCCGTGTGATTCTTCCCCTCTGTATCTCTTGTCTTCAATGTCTCGTGTGATTCTTCCCCTTCTGTCTCTTGTCTTTGTCTTCGTGTGATTCTTCCCTCTGTATCTCTTGTCTTCAATGTCCCGTGTGATTCTTCCCCTCTGTATCTCTTGTCTTCAATGTCCGTGTGATTCTTCCCCTCTCTATCTCTTGTCTTCCAATGTCCCGTGTGATTCTTCCCTTCTGTATCTCTTGTCTTCAATGTCCCGTGTGATTCTTCCCCTCTATCTCTTGTCTTCAATGTCGTGTGATTCTTCCCTCTGTATCTCTTGTCTTCAATGTCCCGTGTCATTTCTTCCTTCTGTATCTCTTGTCTTCAATGTCCCGTGTGATTCTTCCCTCTGTATCTCTTGTCTTCAATGTCCCGTGTCTTCCCTTCTCTATCTCTTGTCTTCATGTCCCGTTCTTCCCCTCTATCTCTTGTCTTCAATGTCCCGTGTGATTCTTCCTTCTGTCTCTCTTGTCTTCAATGTCCCGTGTGATTCTTCCCCTCTGTCTTCTTCCCTCAATGTCCCAATGTGATTCTTCCCCTCTGTATCTCTTGTCTTCCAATGTCTCGTGTTTATTCTTCCCTTCTGTCCTCTGATTCTTTCTTCCTTCTGTATCTCTTGTCTTCAATGTCCCGTGTGATTCTTCCCCTCTGTATCTCTTTGTCTTCAATGTCCCGTGTGATTCTTCCCCTCTGTATCTCTCTTCATGTCCCGTCTTCTGTATTGTCTTCAATGTCCGTGTTATTCTTCCCTTCTGTATCTCTCTTGTCTTCAATGTCCCGTGTGATTCTTCCCCTCTGTATCTCTTGTCCCGTCTTCCCCTCTCTATCTCTCCTTCAATGTCCCGTGATTCTTCCCTCTGTATCTCTTGTCTTCAATGTCCCGTGTGATTCTTCCCTCTGTATCTCTTTTATGTCTTCCCTTCTGTTGTCCCCAATGTCCCGTGTGATTCTTCCTTCTGTATCTCTTGTCTTCAATGTCTCCTTCTGTATCTCTTGTCTTCAATGTCGTGTAGTTTCCCCTCTGTATCTCTTGTCTTCAATGTCCCGTGTGATTCTTCCCTCTGTATCTCTTTGTCTTCAATGTCCCGTGTGATTCTTCCCCTCTGTATCTCTTGTCTTCAATGTCCCGTCTTCCCTCTGTATCTCTTGTCTTCAATGTCCCGTGTGATTCTTCCCCTCTGTATCTCTTGTCTTCAATGTCCCGTTTGATTCTTCCCCTCTCTCTCTTGTCTTCAATGTCCCGTGATTCTTCCCTCTGTATCTCTTGTCTTCAATGTCCCGTGTGATTCTTCCCTCTGTATCTCTTGTCTTCAATATCCTTGATTCTTCCCCTCTCTATCTCTTGTCTTCAATGTCCCGCTCTATTGATTCTTCCTTCTGTATTCTTCTTGTCTTCAATGTCCCGTGTGATTCTTCCCTCTCTATCTCTTGTCTTCAATGTCCTGTGTGATTCTTCCCTCTCTCATGTCTTCATATCTTGTTCTTCCCCTCTGTATCTCTTGTCTTCAATGTCGTGATTCTTCCCCTCTGTATCTCTTGTCTCTCTTCGTGTCTTCAATGTCTTCAATGTCCGTGTGATTCTTCCCCTTGTCTTCATCTCCCCTTTGTCTTCCCCGTGTGTATCTCTTGTCTTCAATACCCGTGATTCTTCCTCTGTATCTCTTTGTCTTCAATATGTCCTGTGTGATTCTTCCCTCTGTCTTCAATGTCCCGTGTGATTCTTCCCTTCTGTATATCTCTTGTCTTCAATGTCCCGTGTGATTCTTCCCTCTCTATCTCTTGTCTTCAATGTCCTGTGTGATTCTTCCCCTCTGTATCTCTTTGTTCAATGTCCCGTGTGATTCTCCCCCTCTGTCTTTTGTCTTCCAATGTCCCGTGTGATTCTTCCCCTGTGTATCTCTTGTCTTCCCATCCCCTCTTCCCTATCTCTTGTCTTCAATGTCCCGTGTGATTCTTCCCTCTAGTGTCTCTTTGTCTTCAATATCTCGTGTGATTCTTCCCCTCTATCTCTTGAATATCATGTCTTCTTCCCTCTGTGTCCCGTGTGTCCCTCTGTGTCTTCAATGTCCCATTTCTTCCCCTCTCTATCTCTCTTGTCTTCAATGTCCCGTGTAGTTCTTCCCCTCTGTATCTCTTGTCTTCAATGTCCCGTGTGATTCTTCCCTCTGTATCTCTTTGTCTTCAATGTCCTGTGATTCTTCCCCTCTTCTTCTGTCCCGTGTAATTCTTTTTCTTCTCTTCAATGTCCCGTGTGATTCTTCCCTCTGTATCTCTTGTCTTCAATGTCCCGTGTGATTCTTCCCCTCTATCTCTTGTCTTCATGTCCCGTGTGATCCGTCTGTCCCCTTCCATCTCTTGTCTTCAATGTGTCCCTCTGTTGTTCTTGTCTTTAAGGTTCTTGTCTTCCAATGTCCCGTGTTTCTTCCCCTCTGTATCTCTTGTCTTCAATGTCCCTCCTCTATCTCTCGACTTCAATGTCGTCATTCTTCCCTTCTGTATCTCTTGTTTCTTCGTGTGATTCTTCTTTATCTTCATCTCTTGTCTTCAATGTCTTCTTCCCTTGTATCTCTTGTCTTCCAATGTCCGTGTGGAGATTCTTCCCCTCTGTATCTCTTGTGTCTCTGTCCATTTACTGTCCCTCTGTATCTCTTGTCTTCCCCGTTCTTCCTCTGTATCTCTTGTCTTCAATGTCCCGTGTGATTCTTCCCTCTCTCTTATCTTCAATGTCTTCCCTCTGTATCTCTTGTCTTCATTCTACCCCTGTCTCTTGTCTTGTATCTCGTGTGATTCTTCCCCTCTGTATCTCTTGTCTTCAATGTCCCGTGTGATTCTTCCTCTGTATCTATGTATTCAATGTCCCGTGTTCTTCCCCTCTGTCTTCTTGTGATTCTTCCCCCTCTCTCTTGTCTTCCACTGTCTCGTGTGATTCTTCCCTCTGTATCCTCTTGTCTTCAATGTCCCGTGTGATTCTTCCCCTCTGTATCTCAATATCTGTATCTCTTGTCTTCTTGTCTTCCAATGTCTCGTGATTCTTCCCTCTATCTTGTCTCTGTGTCTCTTCCCTCTCTATATCTTGTCTTTTACTGTCCCTCTGTCTGTCTCTTGTCTTCAATGTCCCGTGATTCTTCCCCTCTATATCTTGTCTTCCTCCGTGTGATTCTTCCCCTCTGTCTCTTGTCTTCCAATGTGTGATTCTTCCCCTCTGTCTCTCTTGTCTTCAATGTCCCATGTGATTCTTCCCTCTGTATATCTTGTCTTCAATGTCTTGTGATTCTTCCCCCTCTGTATCTCTTGTCTTCAATGTCCGTCCCTTCCCCTCTGTATCTCTTGTCTTCAATGTCGTGTGATTCTTCCCTCTCTTGTCTTCACTGTCCCGTGTGATTCATCCCTCTATATCTTGTCTTCTTCCCTTCCCCTGTGTCTCTTGTCTTCAATGTCCGTGTGATTCTTCCCTCTGTATCTCTTGTCTTCAATGTCCCGTGTGATTCTTCCCTCTGTATCTCTTGTCTTCAATGTCCCGTGTGATTCTTCCTTCTGTCTCTCTTGTCTTCCTGTCCCAATGTTCTTCCCTGTAAAGTCTTCAGCTTCTGTTCTTCCTCTGTATCTCTCTTGTCTTCAATGTCCCATTGATTCTTCCCCTCTGTATCTCTTGTCTTCACGTCCCGTGTTCTTCCCTCTTCTTGTCTTCAATGTCCCGTGTTATTCCCTTCTGTTGTCTTCAATGTCCCGTGTGATTCTTCCCCTCTGTATCTCTTGTCTTCAATGTCCCGTGTATTTTGTCTTTAATGTCCCTTCCCTGTGTATCTCTGTCTTTAATGTCCCGTGTTATTCTTCCTTCTGTCTTCTGTCGTGTGATTCTTCCCTGTATGTCTTGTCTTCCAATATCTCGTGTGATTCTTCCCCTCTGTATCTCTTGTCTTCAATGTCCCGTGTGATTCTTCCCCTCTGTATCTCTTGTCTTCCAATGTCTTCCCTGTGATTCTTCCCTCTTCCCTCTGTATCTCTTGTCTTCCATGTGATTCTTCCCCTCTGTATCTCTTGTCTTCAATTCTTTTCTTCCCTCTGTATCTCTTCCATGTCCTTCCTTCTGTGTCTTTAATTCTTTCTTCCCCCTCTGTATCTCTTGTCTTCATTGATTCTTCCCCTCTACATATCTCTTGTCTTCAAAGTCCCGTATTCTCTGTCTCTTGTCTTCCAATCCCGTGTGATTCTTCCCTCTGTATCTTGTCTTTAATGTCCCGTGTTTCTTCCCTCTGTATATCTTGTCTTCAATATCTCCATTAATTCTTCCTCCTCTGTGTCCGTCTTGTCTTCCAATGTCCCGTGTGATTTTCTTCCCTCTGTATATCTTGTCTTCAATGTCCCTTCCCTGTGTATTCTTCCCTCTGTATCTCTTGTCTTTCTTCCTGTCCCGTGTGATTCTTCCCTCTGTATGTTGTCTCTCCCCGTTGTTCTTCCCCTCTGTGTCCAATATCTCGTGTGATTCTTCCCCTCTGTATCTCTTGTCTTCAATGTCCCGTGATTCTTCCCTCTGTATCTCTTGTCTTCAATGTCCCGTGTTCTTCTTCCCTCTGTATCTCTTGTCTTCAATTCTTCCCTCTCATCTCATTGTGATTCTTCCCCTCTGTATCTCTTGTCTTCAATGTCCCTTCAATGTCGTGATTCTTCCCCTCTCTCTCTCTTGTCTTCAATGTCCCGTGTGATTCTTCCCTCTGTATCTCTTTGTCTTCTTCCCTTCTATGTCCCTGTGTGTGATTTCTTCCCTCTGTATCTCTTTGTCTTCAATGTCCCCCGTGTGATTCTTCCCCTCTGTATCTCTTGTCTTCAATGTCCCGTGTGATTCTTCCCTCTGTATCTCTTGTCTTCAATGTCCCGTGTGATTCTTCCCCTCTGTATCTCTTGTCTTCAATGTCCCGTGTGATTCTTCCCTCTGTATCTCTTGTCTTCAATATCCCGTGTGATTCTTCCCTCTGTCCTTGTCTTGTCTTTCTTCCCCTCTGTATCCCTTGTGTCTTCAATGTCCCGTGTGATTCTTCCCCTGTATCTCTTGTCTCCCGTGTGTCTTCTTCCCAATGTCCCGTGTGATTCTTCCCTCTGTATCTCTTCTTCAATATCTCGATGTGATTCTTCCCCTCTGTATCTCTTGTCTTCAATGTCCCGTGTATTCTTCCTTCTGTATCCTCTTTGTCTTCAATGTCCCGTGTGATTCTTCCCCTCTATCTCTTGTCTTCAATGTCCCGTGTTCTTCCCTCCCTTCTATCTTTGTCTTCAATGTCCTGTTCTTCCCCTCTGTATCTCTTGTCTTCCAATGTCCCGTGTTATTCTTCCCTCTGTATCTCTTGTCTTCAATGTCCGTGTGATTCTTCCCCTCTGTATCTCTTGTCTTCAATGTCCTTGTGTGATTCTTCCCTCTGTATCTCTTGTCTTCAATGTCCTGTGTTCTTCCCTCTGTATCTCTTGTCTTCAATGTCCTGTGTGATTCTTCCCCCTCTGTATCTTGTCTTGTCTTCAATGTCCTGTGTGATTCTTCCCTCTGTATCTCTTTTGTTTCTTCAATGTCCTGTGTGATTCTTCCCCTCTGTATCTCTTGTCTTCAATGTCCCGTGTGATTCTTCCCCTCTGTATCTCTTGTTTTCCCTCTGTATCTCTTGTCTTCAATGTCGTGTGATTCTTCCCTCTGTATCTTCTTGTCTTCAATGTCCCGTTCTTCCCTCTGTATCTCTTGTCTTCAATGTCCCAGCTTCCTCTGTGTCTCCTTCCAATGTATCTTGTTCTTCCTTCTTTCAATGTCCTTCTTCCCTCTGTGTCTCTTGTCTTCAATGTCGTTGATTTTCCCCCACTGTATCTCTTTTTTCCAATGTCTCAATGTCCTGTGTGATTCTTCCCTCTGTATCTCTTGTCTTCAATGTCGTGTAGTTCTTCCCTCTATCTCTTGTCTTCCAATGTCGTTTCTTCCCTCTGTATCTCTTGTGTCTTCCCCTCCTCTTGTCTTCCAATGTCCCATTGTTTTTTTCCCCTCTGTATCTCTTGTCTTCACGTCTTCACTGTGTCATTCTTCCCCTCTGTATCTCTTGTCTTCCAATGTCGTGTGATTCTTCCCCTCTGTATGTCTCATCTTCACTGTCGTATTGATTCTTCCCCTCTGATTCTTCCCTCTATCTCTTGTCTTCCAATGTCCCGTGTGATTCTTCCCTCTGTATATCTTTTGTCTTCACGTCCAGTGATTCTTCCCTCCCCCTATTCTTCCCCTTGTCTTGTCTTCACTGTCCCGTGTGATTCTTTCCCTCTGTATCTCTGTATCTCGTGTGATTCTTCTCCTGTCTTCTGTCCCGGATTCTTCCCTGTATGTCTTGTCTTTAATGTCCTGTGTGATTCTTCCCTCTGTATCTTTGTCTTCAATGTCCCGTGTGATTCTTCCCCTGTATCTCTTGTCTTCAATGTCCTGTGTGATTCTTCCTCTGTATCTCTTGTCTTCAATGTCCCGTGTGATTCTTCCTTCATTATCTCCCCTCTCTGTATCTCTTGTCTTCAAAGTTTCTTCTGTATCTCTTGTCTTCAATGTCCTGTGTGATTCTTCCCTGTATCTCTTTGTCTTCAATGTATCTCCAATGTCGTGATTCTTCCTCTGTATCTCTTGTCTTCAATGTCCCGTGTGATTCTTCCCCTCTGTCTCTTTGTCTTCTGTCCCGTCTTCAATGTCCTGTCTCCTGTGATTCTTCCCTCTGTATCTCTTGTCTTCCATGTCTCATTTCCCCTCTGTATCTCTTGTCTTCACTGTCCCGTGATTCTTCCCTCTCTATCTCTTGTCTTCAATGTCCTGTGTGATTCTTCCCTCTGTATCTCTTGTCTTCAATGTCCTGTGTGATTCTTCCCCTCTGTATCTCTTGTCTTCAATGTCCCGTGATTCTTCCCTCTGTTATCTCTTGTCTTCAATGTCCGTTTTTCTTCCCTTCTTATCTCCTTCGTATTCTTATTCTTCCTCTGTATCTGTATGTCGTGTGTTCTTCAATGTCCTTTGTGTCGTGTGATTTAACTTCCCCTCTATATCTGCTTTAATGTCCCGTGTGATTCTTCTGTGTCTTCAATGTCCCGTGTGATTCTTCCTCTGTATATCTTGTCTTTAATGTCCCGTGATTCTTCCCTCTGTATATCTTCCTCTGTAATGTCCCATGTAATTCTTTTTGTCCCATGTTCCCTCATCTGTCTTCCGTAATTCTCCTGTGTCTATTTTCTCCTTGGTTACTTCCCTCTGTATCTCTTTGTCTTCAATGTCTCCCCTGTGACTTTTTGTCTTACCTCCCGTGTATTTCTTCCTCTGTGTCTTCAATGTCCTGTGTTCCCTCTGTGTCTCGATTCTTCCTTTTACCTCTGTGTCTCTTGTTTTTGTTCTTCACGTCCCGTCCCGTGTTTCTTCCCTTCATCTCTTGTCTTCAATGTCTTGATTCTTCTCTCTGTGATGTCCCGTTTCTTCCCCTCTGTATCTCTTGATCTCTTGTCAATGTCCCTGTGTAATTCTTCCCTCTGTATCTCTTTGTCTTCAATGTCCCATTGTAGATTCTTCCCTGTCGTGTGGTTCTTCCCCTTTGTCTTCAATGTCCTTTACTGTCCCGATTCTTCCCTCTGTATCTCTTGTCTTCTATCTCGTGTGATTCTTCCGTCCTTGTCTTCCAATGTCCCGTGTGATTCTTCCTCTGTATCTCTTGTCATCGTGTATTTCTTCTCTGTCTTTAATGTCCTGTGTGATCCTCTGTCTCTTGTCATGTCCCGTTTAATCCTTCTATGTCCTTCACTGTGTGATTCTCCCCTGTATCTCTTGTCTTTAATGCTCCCGTGTGATTCCCCTTCTTGTCTTCCACTGTCCCGTGTATTCTTCCCCTTGTATCTCTTGTCTTTATGTCGTGTGATTCTTCCTACTCTTGTCTTCCAATGTCCCGTGTGATTCTTCCCCTGTATATCTTGTCTTTACTGTCTCAATCTTCCCCCTCTTGTCTGATTCTTCCCGTGTGATTCTTCCCCTCTGTCTTGTCTTCAATGTCCTGTGTGATTCTTCCCCTCTATCTCTTGTATTCAATGTCCCGTGTCTCATTGATTCTTCCCTCTGTATCTCTTGTCTTCTATCTCTTGTCTTCAATGTCCCGTGTGATTTCTTCCTCTGTCTCTTCAATGTCCCGTGTGATTCCCCCTGTGTCTCTTGTCTTCCTGTCCCGTGTATTCTTCCTTGTATCTCTTGTCTTCCCGTGTGATTCTTCCCTCTGTATCTCTTTGTCTTCAATGTCCCGTGTGATTCTTCCCTTCTGTATCTCTTGTCTTCAATGTCCTGTGTGATTCTTCCCCTCTCTGTCTCTTGTCTTCCCTCTGTATGTCCTCGTGTGATTCTTCCCCTCTGTATCTCTTGTCTTCAAAGTCCTGTGTTCTTCTTCCCCTCTGTATCTCTTGTCTTCAATGTCCTGTGTGATTTCTTCCCTCTGTATCTCTTGTCTTCAATGTCCGTGTGATTCTTCCCTCTGTATCTATTGTCTTCAATGTCCCGTGTGATTCTTCCCCTCTGTATCTCTTGTCTTCAATGTCCTGTGATTCTTCCCCTGTCTGTTGTCTTCAATGTCCCGTGTGATTCTTCCCCTCTGTATATCTTGTCTTCAATGTCCCGTGTGATTCTTCCTCTGTCTCTCTCTTGTCTTCAATGTCCTGTAATGATTCTTCCCCTCTGTATCTCTTTGTCTTCAATGTCCTGTGTCTTCCCCTCTGTATATCCTTCACTGTCCTGTGTAATTCTTCCCTCTCTATCTCTTTGTCTTCAATGTCCTGTGTTATTCTTCCTCTGTATCTCTTGTCTTCAATGTCCTGTGTGATTCTTTTCCTGTATCTCCCCACTGTTTTTTTTCAATGTCCTGTGTGATTCTTCCCCTCTGTATTGTCTTAAATGTTGTTCCCCTCTGTATATCTTGTCCCCCGTGTGATTCTTCCCTCTGTATCTTTGTCTTTAATGTCCTTCAATCTGTCCCTTGTGTGTTCTTCCCCTGTATCTCTTGTCTTCATGTCCCGTGTGTTCTTCCCTCTGTGTCTTTGTCTTTTCTGTCCCGTGTAATTCTTCCCCTCTGTATCTCTTGTCTCACTGTCCCGTGTGATTCTTCCCTCTGTATCTCTTGTCTTCAATGTCCTGTGTGATTCTTCCCTCTGTATCTCTTGTCTTCAATGTCCTGTGTGATTCTTCCCTTCTGTATCTCTTGTCTTCAATGTCCTGTGTTCTTCCCTCTGTATATCTTTGTCTTTGTCCCCCCTTGTATCTCTTGTCTTCAATGTCCTGTGTGATTCTTCCCCTCTGTATCTCTTTGTCTTCAATGTCCTGTGTGATTCTTCCCTCTGTTTCTTGTCTTCAATGTCCTGTGTGATTCTTCCCTCTGTATCTCTTGTCTTCATCTTCAATGTCCCTTGTGTGTTCTTCCCCTCTGTATCTTTGTCTTGTCCCAAAGGATTCTTCCCTCTGTATATCTTGTCCTGTGTGATTCTTCCCCTCTGTATCTCTTGTCTTTTAATGTCCTGTGTGATTCTTCCCCCCCCTCTGTATCTCTTGTCTCGTGATTCTTCCCTCTGTATATCTTGTCTTCAATGTCCTGTGATTCTTCCCTCTGTATCTCTTGTCTTCAATGTCCTGTGTGATTCTTCCCCTGTGTATATCTTGTCTTCAATGTCCTGTGTGATTCTTCCCTCTGTATCTCTTGTCTTCAATGTCCCGTGTTATTCTTTCCCTCAGTATCTATTGTCTTCACTGTCCTGTGTTCTTCCTCCCTGTATCTCTTGTCTTCAATGTCCTGTGTGATTCTTCCCCTGTATCTCTTTGTCTTCAAAGTCCTGTGTGATTCTTCCCCTGTATCTCTTTTGTCTTCACTGTCCCGTGTGATTCTTCCCCTCTGTATCTCTTTGTCTTCAATGTCGTGTGATTCTTCCCTCTGTATATCTTGTCTTCACGTCCCGTGTGATTCTTCCCTCTCTATATCTTTGTCTTCAATGTCCTGTGTGATTCTTCCCCTCTGTATCTCTTGTCTTCAATGTCCTGTGTGATTCTCCTGTATCTTGTCTTCACTGTCCTGTTCTTCTTCCTCTGTATCTATTGTCTTCAATGTCCCGTGTGATTCTTCCCTCTGTATCTCTTTGTCCTTCAATGTCCTGTGTGATTCTTCCCTCTGTATCTCTTGTCTTCAATGTCCCGTGTGATTCTTCCCTGTATCTGTATATCTTGTCTTCAATGTCTCTTGTGATTCTTCCCCTCTGTATCTCTTGTCTTCAATGTCCCGTGTGATTCTTCCCTCTGTATCTCTTTGTCTTCAATGTCCTTATTCTGTCTTCAATGTCCTCTGATTCTTCCCTCTGTATCTTGTCTTCATCCCGTTAATTCTTCCCCCTGTATCTTGTCTTCAATGTCCCGTGTGATTCTTTCCTCTGTCTTCTTCTTCCCGTGTCCCTTGTATCTCTTTTCTTCAATGTCCTTTGTCCTGTGTGATTCTTCCCTCTGTATCTCTTGTCTCAATGTCCCGTGTTCTTCTTCTGTATCTCTTTTGTCTTCATTATCTCGTGTTCTTCCTCTGTCTGTCTTCAATGTCCTGTGTGATTCTTCCCTCTGTATCTCTTGTCTTCACGTCCCAGTGATTCTTCCCTCTGTATCTTTGTCTTCACATCCTGTGTGATTCTTCCCTTCTGTATCTCTTGTCTTCAATGTCCCGTGTGATTCTTCCCCTATGTATATCTTTGTCTTCAATATCCCGTGTGATTCTTCCCCCTGTATCTCTTGTCTTCAATGTCCTGTGTGATTTTTCCCCTGCATATCTTTGTCTTCAATGTCCTGTGATTCTTCCCTCTGTATCTTTGTCTTTGTCCCGTGTGATTCTGTCCTCTTGTCTTCAATGTTATCTCGATTCTTCCCTCTGTATCTATTTGTCTTCAATATCTCGTGTGATTCTTCCCCCCTGTATCTCTTTGTTCTTCTTCCCTTGTATCTATGTCCCCCGTGTGTTTCTTCTTCCTTCAATGTCCTGTGATTCTTCCCCTCTGTATATCTTGTCTTCAATGTCTCCTGTGTGATTCTTCCCTCTGTATCTCTTGTCTTCAATGTCCTGTGTGATTTTCCCCCTCTGTATCTCTTTGTCTTCAATATCCTGTGATTCTTCCCTCTGTATCTCTTTGTCTTCAATGTCCTGTGTGATTCTTCCCCTCTGTATCTCTTTTGTCTTCAAAGTCCTGTGATTCTTCCCTGTATATCTGTATCTTGTCTTCAATGTCCTGTGTGATTCTTCCCTGTATATCTTGTCTTCAATGTCCCGTGTGATTCTTCCCCTGTATCTTTTTGTCTTCCTAATGTCCCCTGTATCTCTTCTTCCTCTGTATATCCCTTGTCTTGAATGTCCTGTGTGATTCTTCCCTCTGTATATCTTTGTCAATGTCCCGTAATGATTCTTCCCCTGTGTTTTGTCTTCCTCTGTATCTATTGTCTTCAATGTCCTGTTAGATTCTTCCCCCAGATTCTTGTCTTTGTCAATGTCCTGTGTGATTCTTCCCTGTATCTCTTTGTCTTCAATGTCCTGTGATTCTTCCTGTATCTCTTGTCTTCAATGTCCTCGTGATTCTTCCCCTGTATCTCTTTGTCTTCAATGTCCTGTGTGATTCTTCCCCTTGTATCTCTTTGTCTTCAATATCCGTGTGATTCTCTTCACCTGTATCTCTTTTTTGTCTCAATGTCCTGTGTGTTTCTTTCCCTCTGTATTCTTTGTCTTCAGTAATGTCCTGTGTGATTCTTCCCTCTATATCTTTGTCTTCACTGTCCTGTGTGATTCTTCCCTCTGTATCTTTTGGTCTTCAATGTCCTGTGTGATTCTTCCCTCTGTATATCTTTGTCTTCACTGTCCTGTGTGATTCTTCCCTCTGTATATCTTGTTCTTCAATGTCCTGTGATTTCTTCCTTGTATTTTTGTCCTGTATGGATCTCTCCTTATTCTTTTGTCTTCACATCTGTGATTTCTTCCTCTGTATATCTTTGGTCTTCACGTCCCGTGTGATTCTTCCCTGTATCTTTTGTCTTCACGTCCTGTGTGATTTTCCTCTGTATCTCTTTGTCTTTGTAATATCCTGTGTGATTCTTCCTCTCTATCTCTTGTCTTCACTGTCCTGTAGATCTTTCCTCTCTATATTTGTCTTCACTGTCCTGTGTAATTTTTCCTCTGTATCTCTTTGTCTCTAATGTCCTGTGTGATTCTTCCTCTATCTCTTTGTCTTCAATGTCCTGTGTGATTCTTTTGTCTTCAATGTCCTGTGTGATTCTTCCCTCTAGAGTTCTTTTTGTCTTCAATGTCCGTGTGATTCTTCCTCCTCTCTTTGTCTTCAATGTCCCGTGATTCTTCCCCTCTGTATCTCTTGTCTTCAATGTCCTGTGTGATTCTTCCCCTCTGTATCTCTTGTCTTCAATGTCCCGTGTGATTCTTCCCCTCTGTATCTCTTGTCTTCAATGTCCCGTGTGATTCTTCCCTCTCTGTATCTCTTGTCTTCAATGTCCCGTGATTCTTCCCTTCTGTATCTCTTGTCTTCAAAGTCCCGTGTGATTCTTCCCCTCTGTATCTCTTGTCTTCAATGTCCCGTGTGATTCTTCCCTCTGTATCTCTTGTCTTCAATGTCCCGTGTGATTCTTCTCCCTCTGTATTCTTCCCGTTTGTCTTCAATGTCCTGTGTGATTCTTCCCTCTGTATCTCTTGTCTTCAATGTCCCGTTGATTCTTCCCTCTCTATCTCTTGTCTTCAATGTCCCGTGTGATTCTTCCTCTTGTCTCTGTATTCTTCCCCTTGTCTTCAATGTCCCGTGTGATTCTTCCCTCTCTTGTCTTCCATGTCCGTCTTCCCTTGTATCTATTGTCTTCAATGTCCCGTGTGATTCTTCCCTTCTGTATTCTTCCCTTGTCTCTTGTCTTCAATGTCCTGTGTGATTCTTCCCTCTGTATCTCTTTGTCTTCAATGTCCCGTGTGATTCTTCCCTCCCTTGTCTGTATCTCTTTGTCCTTCAATGTCCAATGTGTGATTCTTCCCCTCTCTATCTCTTGTCTTCAATGTCCCGTGTGTTCTTCCCTCTATAATCTTCACTGTCCCGTGTAATTCTTCCCCTCTGTATCTCTTGTCTTCAATGTCCTGTTCTTCCCCTCTGTATCTCTTGTCTTCAATGTCCCGTGTGATTCTTCCCCTCTGTATCTCTTTGTCTTCAATGTCCCGTGATTCTTCCCCTCTGTATCTCTTTTGTCTTCAATGTCCCGTTGATGTGATTCTTCCCCCTGTATCTCTTGTCTTCAATGTCCCTGTGATTCTTCCCTCTGGTATATCTTTGTCTTCAATGTCCCGTGTGATTCTTCCCCCTCTGTATCTTTGTTGTCTCTGTCCCTGTGTGATTCTTCCCTCTGTATCTTCTTTGTCTTCAATGTCCTGTGATTCTTCCCTCATCTCATCTTGTCTTCACTGTCCCGTGTGATTCTTCCCCCTCTATATCTTGTCTTTAATGTCCAGTGTCCCCTCTGATTCTTCCCTGTCCTGTGTGATTCTTCCCTTCACTTGGTCCTCACTGTCCTGTGATTTCTTCCTCTGCATTTTTGTCTTCAATATCCGTGTGATTTTCCCTCTGTATCTCTTTATTCTAATGTCCTGTGTGATTCTTCCTCTGTATATCTTTGTCTCACAATGTCCGTGTAATTCTTCCCTTCTGTATCTCTTTGTCTTCATCTCCTGTGATTTTTTCCCTCTGTATCCTTGTCTTCAATGTCCGTGTGATTCTTCCTTCTGTATCTCTTGTCTTCACTGTCCCTGGATTCTTCCCCTCTGTATCTTTTGTCTTCAATGTCCCAGTGATTCTTCCCTCTGTATCTCTTGTCTTCACGTCCTGTGATTCTTCCCTTCTGTATCTCTTGTCTTCAATGTCCTGTGATTCATCCCCTCTGTATCTCTTGTCTTCAAAGTCCTGTGTGATTCTTCCCCCCTTCTGTATCTATTTGTCTTCAATGTTCTGTGTGATTTTTCCCTTGTATCTCTTTTGTCTCAATATCCTGTGATTCTTCCTCTCTATCTGCCTTCAATGTCCTGTGTGATGTCCCTGTGTATTTCTTCCCCTTCAATGTCCTTGTATTCTTCCACTTGTATCCTTTGTCTTCTGTCCTGTGATTCTTTTGTATATCAATGTCCCGTCCCGTGATTCTTCCCTCTGTATCTCTTGTCTTCACGTCCTGTGTGATCTTCCCTCTGTATATCTGTTTTCACGTCCGTCTGTGATTCTTCCTGCTGTATCTTCTTTGTCTTCAATGTCCCAAAGTTATTCTTCCTTTCTATCTCTTGTGTTCAATGTCCCGTGTGATTTTCCCTCTGTATCTCCTTGTCTTCAATGTCCCAGTGTTTTCCTCTTACCTCTGTATCTCTTTGTCTTCAATATCTCGTGATTCTTCCCCATCTGTATTTTTGTCTTCAATATCCTGTGTGATTCTTCCCTCTGTATCTCTTTTTGGTCTCTCAATGTCCTGTGTTGATTCTTTCCCTTGTATCTATTGTCTTCAATGTCCTGTGATTTTCCTCTGTATCTCTTTGTCTTCAATATCCTGTGATGATTTTCCCTCAGTATCTTTTTGTCTTCTGGGTCCTGTGTTTTCTTCCCTCTGTATCTCTTTTGTCTTCACTGTCCTGTGTGATTCTTCCTTCTGTATATCTTTTTCTTCAATGTCCTGTGTGATTCTTCCCCTCTGTATCTTCTTGTCTTCAATGTCCTGTGTGATTCTTTCCCTGTATATCTTTGTCTTCAATGTCCTGTGTGATTTTCCCTGTATATCTTTGTCTCAATGTCCTGTATGATTCTTCCCTCTGTATCTTTGTCTTCAATGTCCTGTGTGATTCTTCCCTCTGTATATCTTGTCTTCACTGTCCTGTGTGATTTCTTCCTCTCATATCTTTTTCATCAATGTCCTGTGATTCTTCCCTCTGTATCTCTTTGTCTTCACTGTCCTGTGTGATTCTTCCTCTGTATATCTTTTGTCTTCAATGTCCTGTGATTCTTCCTCTGTATCTCTTTGTCTTCAATGTCCTGTGTGATTCTTCCCTGTATCTTCAATGTCCCGTGTGATTCTTCCTCTTGTCTTCAATATCCTGTGTGGATCTTCCCTCTGTATTCTTTTTGTCTTCAATGTCCTGTGTGTTTCTTCCTCTGTATCCCTTTGTCTTTAATGTCCTGTGATTCTTTCCTCTGTATATCTTTGTCTTCACTGTCCTGTGTGATTCTTCCCCTCTCTATATCTTGTCTTCACTGTCCTGTGATTCTTCCTCTGTATATTTGTCTTCACTGTCCTGTGATTCTTTCCCTCTGTATCTCTTGTCTTCAATGTCCTGTGTGATTCTTCCTCTGTATCTTATATCTGTCCTGTGTGATTCTTCCCTCTGTAATTCTTGTCTTCTGTATCTATTGTCTTCAATGTCCTGTGTGATTTTTTCTCCTCTGTATCTCTTGTCTTCGGTTATCTCGTGTGATTCTTCCTTCTGTATCTCTTGTCTTCACTGTCCCGTGTGATTCTTTCCCTCTGTATACTTTGTCTTCACATCTCGTGATTTTCCTCTGTATCTCTTTGGTCTCACGTCCTGTGTGATTCTTCTCCTCTGTATCTCTTGTCTTCAATGTCCTGTGTGATTCTTTCCCTCATCTTGGTCTTCTGTATGTCCCGTATATTTCTTCCCTTCTGTATTCATTATTCAATGTCTCTCAGATTCTTCCTCTGTATCTCTTTATTCTCAATGTCCAAGATTCTTCCTCTGTATATCTTTGTCTTCACGTCCTGTGTGATTCTTTTCCTCTGTATATCTTATCTTCTAATGTCCTGTGATTCTTTCCACTCTGTATCTCTTTGTCTCAATGTCCTGTGTGATTCTTCCCTCTGTCTCTTGTATTCTTCTTTGTATCTCTTGTCTTCAATGTCCCGTGTGATTCTTCCCTCTGTATCTCTTGTCTGTATCTCGTGTTTTTTCCCCTCTGTATCTCTTGTCAATGTCCGTGTGATTCTTCCCCTCTGTAATGTCCCGTGTGATTCTTCCCTCTGTATCTCTTGTCTTCAATGTCCTGTGATTCTTCCCTCTGTATCTCTTGTCTTCAATGTCCCGTGTGATTCTTCCCCTCTGTATCTCTTGTCTTCACTGTCCCGTGTGATTCTTCCCTCTGTATCTTGTCTTCAATGTCGTGTGATTCTTCCCTCTGTATATCTTGTCTTCACTGTCCCGTTGTTCTTCCTCTGTATCTCTTGTCTTCAATGTCCCGTGATTCTTCCCTCTGTATCTCTTGTCTTCAATGTCCCGTGTGATTCTTCCCTCTGTATCTCTTGTCTTCAATGTCCCGTGTGTGATTCTTCCCTCTGTATCTCTTGTCTTCAATGTCCCGTGTGATTCTTCCCTGTCCCGTGTGATTCTCTTGTCTTCAATGTCCCGTGTGATTCTTCCCTCTGTATCTCTTGTCTTCAATGTCCGTGTGATTCTTCCCTCTGTCTCTTGTCTTCAATGTCCCGTGTGATTCTTCCCTCTGTATCTCTTGTCTTCCCCTGTGATTCTTCCCCTTGTCTCTCTTGTCTTCAATGTCCCGTGTGATTCTTCCCTCTCTATCTCTTGTCTTCAATGTCCCGTGTGATTCTTCCCCTCTGTATCTCTTGTCTTCAATGTCCTGTGTGATTCTTCCCTCTCTTGTATCCCGTGTGATTCTTCCCCTCTGTATCTTTGTCTTCAATGTCCCGTGTGATTCTTCCCCTCTGTATCTCTTGTCTTCAATGTCCCGTGTGATTCTTCCTTCTGTATCTCTTGTCTTCCCCTCTAATGTCCCGTGTGATTCTTCCCTCTGTATCTCTTGTCTTCAATGTCCCGTGTGATTCTTCCCTCTCTGTATCTCTTGTCTTCAATGTCCCGTGTGATTCTTCCCCTCTGTATCTCTTTTCAATGTCTTCAAAGTCCCTCTGTGATTCTTCCCTGTGTATTCTCTTTCTCTTCAATGTCCCGTGTGATTCTTCCCTTCTGTATCTCTTTGTCTTCAATGTCCCGTGTGATTCTTCCCTCTGTATCTCTTGTCTTCAATGTCCTGTGTGATTCTTCCCTCTGTATCTCTTGTCTTCCCCTTGTGATTCTTCCTTCTGTATCTCTTTGTCTTCAATGTCTCGTGTGATTCTTCCCCTCTGTATCTCTTGTCTTCAATGTCCTGTGTGATTCCCTTCTGTATCCTTGTCTCTGTATTCTTCCTTCTGTATCTGTTGTCTTCAATGTCCCGTGTGATTCTTCCCTCTGTATCTCTTTTTGTCTTCCAATGTCCCGTGTGATTCTTCCCCTCTGTATCTCTTGTCTTCAATGTCCCGTGTGATTCTTCCCTCTGTATCTCTTGTCTTCAATGTCTCGTGTGATTCTTCCCCTCTGTATCTCTTGTCTTAATATCTCGTGTGAGTTCTTCCCCTCTCTATCTCTTGTCTTCCAATACGTGTAGTTCTTCCCTTCTGTATCTCTTGTCTTTGTGTCCCGTGGGGTTTCCCTCCTTGTCTCTTACATGTTCCAATATCTCGTAGGTCTTCCCCTCTGTATCTCTTGTCTTGCTGTCCCGTGTGATTCTTCCCTCTGTCTTGTCTTCCAATGACCCGTGTGATTCTTCCCCTCTGTATCTCTTGTCTTCAATGTCCCGTCTTGATTCTTCCCTCTGTATCTCTTGTCTTCCAATGTCCGTGTGATTCTTCCCTCCTGTCTTGTCTTCAATATCTCGTTGTTCTTCCTTCTCTATCTCTTGTCTTCAATGTCGTGTGATTCTTCACTTCATCTCTTGTCTTCAGTGTCCCGTGTGATTTCTTCCCTCCCTATCTCTTGTCTTCAATGTCCGGTGTGGTTCTTCCCCTCTGTCTCTTGTCTTCACTATCCGTGTGATTCTTCCCTCTGTCTCTTGTCTTCAATGTCTCTTCCCTCTGTCTTTGTCTTCAATGTCCCGTGTGATTCTTCCTCTGTCTCTCTTTGTCTTCAATGTCCCGTGTGGGAAAGTTCTTCCCTGTATCTTGTCTTCAATGTCCCCGTGTGATTCTTCCCTCTGTATCTCTTGTCTTCCAATGTCCCGTGATTCTTCCTCCCTATCTCTTGTCTTCAATATCTCGTGTGATTCTTCCCCTCTGTATCTCTTGTCTTCAATGTCCCGTGTGATTCTTCCTCTGAATCTTGTCTTCAATGTCTTGTCTTCAATGTCCCGTGTGATTCTTCCCTCTTGTCTTATCTCTTGTCTTGTCTTCAATATCTCGTGTGATTCTTCCCCTCTGTATCTCTTGTCTTCACTGTCCCGTGTGATTCTTCCCCTCTGTATCTCTTGTCTTCAATGTCCCGTGTGATTCTTCCCCTCTGTATCTCTTGTCTTCAATGTCCCGTGTGATTCTTCCCTCTCTATCTCTTGTCTTCTTCCCCGTGATTCTTCCCCTCTGTATCTCTTGTCTTCAATGTCCCGTGTGATTCTTCCCCTCTGTATCTCTTGTCTTCAATATCTCGTGTGATTCTTCCCCTCTGTATCTCTTGTCTTCAATGTCCCGTGTGATTCTTCCCCTCTGTATCTCTTGTCTTCAATGTCCCGTGTGATTCTTCCCCTCTGTATCTCTTGTCTTCAATGTCCCGTGTGATTCTTCCCCTCTGTATCTCTTGTCTTCAATGTCCCGTGTGATTCTTCCCTCTGTCTCTTGTAATGTCCCGTGTGATTCTTCCTTCTGTATCTCTTGTCTTCAATGGTCCCGTGTGATTCTTCCCCTCTATCTCTTGTCTTCAATGTCCCGTGTGATTCTTCCTTCTATCTCTTGTCTTCAATATTTCGTGTGATTCTTCCCCTCTCTATCTCTTGTCTTCAATGTCCGTGATTCTTCTTCTGTGATTCTGTGATTCTTCCCTCTATATCTCTTGTCTTCAATGTCCCATTAATGATTCTTCCCCTGTATCTCTTGTCTTCAATATCTCGTGTGATTCTTCCCCTCTCTCTCTTGTCTTGTCTGTGTGATTCTTCCCTCTGTCTCTTGTCTTCAATGTCCCGTGATTCTTCCCTTCTCTGTATCTCTTGTCTTCAATGTCGTGTGATTCTTCCCCCTCTGTATCTCTTGTCTTCAATGTCGTGTGATTCTTCCCCTCTGTATCTCTTGTCTTCAATGTCCCGTGTGATTCTTCCCTCTGTATCTCTTGTCTTCAATGTCCGTGTGATTCTTCCCTTCTCTATCTCTTGTCTTCAAGTCCCGTGTGATTCTTCCCTCTGTATCTCTCTGTCTTCAATGTCCCGTGTGATTCTTCCCTCTGTCTCTTGTCTTCAATCTCTGTGATTCTTCCCTGTCTCTTGTCTTCATGTCCGTTCTTCTTCCCCTCTGTATCTCTTGTCTTCCCTATCCCGTGTGATTCTTCCCTCTCTTGTCTCTTCCCTTGTCTTCCCAATGTCCCGTGTGATTCTTCCTTCTGTATCTCTTGTCTTCTGTCCCGTGTGATTCTTCCTTATCTCTTGTCTTCAATGTCTCGTGTGATTATTCCCTCTGTATCTCTTGTCTTCACTGTCCCATTTCTTCCCTCTGTATCTCTTGTCTTCAATGTCCCGTGTGATTCTTCCCTCTGTATCTCTTGTCTTCAATGTCCCGTGTGATTCTTCCCCTCTGTATCTCTTGTCTTCAATGTCCCGTGTGATTCTTTCCTCTGTGTCTCTTGTCTTCAATGTCTCGTGTGATTCTTCCCTTCTCTATCTCTTTGTCTTCAATGTCCCGTTGTTCTTCAATCTTGTCTTCAATGTCCCGTGTGATTCTTCCCCTCTGTATCTCTTGTCTTCAATGTCCCGTGTGATTCTTCCCCTCTGTATCTCTTGTCTTCAATGTCCCGTGTGATTCTTCCCCTCTGTATCTCTTGTCTTCAATATCTCGTGTGATTCTTCCCTCTCTATCTCTTGTCTTCAATGTCCCGTGTGATTCTTCCCTTCTGTATCTCTTGTCTTCAATGTCCCGTGTGATTCTTCCCCTCTGTATCTCTTGTCTTCAATGTCCCGTGTGATTCTTCCCTCTATATATCTCTTATATTCCCAATGTCCGTCGTTCTTCCCCTCTGTGTCTCTTGTCTTCAATGTCCCGTGATTCTTCCTCTCTATCTCTTGTCTTCCAATGTCCCCGTGATTCTTCCCCTCTGTATCTCCTTGTCTTCCAATATCTGTGATTCTTCCTTCTCTATCTCTTGTCTTCAATGTCCCGTGTGATTCTTCCTTTATCTCTTGTCTTCTTCCGTGTGATTCTTCCCCTCTGTCTCTTGTCTTCCCAATGTCCGGTGTGATTCTTCCCTGTATCTCTTGTCTTCAATGTCCCGTGTGATTCTTCCCCTCTCTATTGTCTTCAATATCTGTGATTCTTCCCTCTGTGTCTCTTGTCTTCAATGTCGTGTGATTCTTCCCTTCTGTATCTCTTGTCTTCAACGTCCCGTGTGATTCTTCCCCTCTCTCTCTTGTGTGATTCTTCCCCTCTGTATCTCTTGTGTCGTGTGATTCTTCTCTGTCTCTCTTCATCTCTTGTTCTTCAAAGTATCTCTTTTGTCTTCAATATCTTCCCCTCTGTATCTCTTTGTCTTCAATGACCCATGTGATTCTTCCTTCTGTGTCTCTTGTCTTCAATGTCCGTGTGATTCCCTCTGTATCTCTTGTCTTCAATGTCGTGTGATTCTTCCCCTCTGTCTCTTGTCTTCCAATATCTCGTGTGTGATTCTTCCCTCTGTATCTCTTGTCTTCAATATCTCCCAGTGATTTTCCTCTGTGTCTCTTGTCTTTGTATCTCGTGTTCTTCCCCTCTCATTCTTCCCCTCTTCCTTCTGTATCTCTTGTCTTCACTGTCCGTGTGATTCTTCCCTCTGTATCTCTTGTCTTCAATATCTCGTGATTCCTTCCCTTCACTGTCCCGTGTCTTTTCCCCTATGTCTCTTGTGATTGATTCTTCCTCTGTATCTCTTGTCTTTAATGTCCCGTGTGATTCTTCCCCTCTGTATCTCTTGTCTTCAATGTGATTCTTCGTGTGATTCTTGTGTCTTCCTCTGTATCTCTCTATCTCTTGTCTTCACTGTCCCGTGTGATTCTTCACTTCTGTATCTCTTGTCTTCAATGTCCCGTGTGATTTTCCTCCTCTTGTCTTCAATGTCATCTCTCTGTCTTTGTCTTCATGTCCCCGTGTGATTCTTCCCTCTGTCTCTTGTCTTCCAATGTCCTGTGATTCTTCCCTTGATTCTTCCCTTGTCAATATTCTTCCTCTCTGTATCTCTTGTCTTCAATGTCCCGTGTGATTCTTCCCCCTCTGTATCTCTTGTCTTCCTCTGTATCTCTTGTCCCGTGTCGATTGATTCTTCCCCTCTGTATCTCTTGTCTTCAATATGCCGTGTGATTCTTCCCTCTGTATCTCTTTCTTCAATGTCCCGATGTGATTCTTCCCTCTGAATCTCTTGTCTTCAATGTCCTATGTGATTCTTCCCTCCATCTTTGTCTTCAATGTCCCGTGATTCTTCCCTCTGTATCTCTTGTCCAATGTCCCCGTGTGATTCTTCCCTCTGTATCTCTTGTCTTCAATATCTCGTGTCTTTCCTCTCTCTCTGTAATGTCCCATTGTCTTCAATGTCCCGTCGTGTGATTCTTCCCTCTGTATCTCTTGTCTTCACTATACGTGTGATTCTTCCCCTCTGTATCTCTTGTCTTCACTGTCCCGGGTGATTCTTCCCTTCTGTCTTCATCCGTCTTCCCTTGTATCTCTGTCTTCAATGTCCCGTGTGATTCTTCCCCTCTGTCTTCTGTCTTGTCTTCCCCTCTGTCCTCTTGTCTTCAATATCGTGATTCTTCCCTTCTCTATCTCTTGTCTTCAATGTCCCGTGTGATTCTTCACTTCTGTATCTTGTCATCAATGTCCCGTGATTCTTCCCCTCTGTCTCTTGTCTTCCAATGTCCGGTGTGATTCTTCCCCTGTATCTCTTGTCTTCTTGTCTTCCAATGTCCCGTGTGATTCTTCCCTTCCTCTATTGTCTTCCAATGTCTCGTGATTCTTCCCTTCTGTCTTTAATGGCTTGTCTTCCCTTCTGTCCCTTCAATGACCGTGTGATTCTTCCCCTCTGTGTCTCTTGTCTTTAATGTCGTGTGATTCTTCCCCTCTGTCTCTTGTCTTTCAATGTCCCGTGTGATTCTTCCCTTCTGTCTCTCTTGTCTTCGTGTGTCGTGTGATTCTTCCCCTCTGTATCTCTTTTGTCTTCAATGTCCCGTGTGATTCTTCACTTCCTGTATCTCTTGTCTTCTGTCCCGTGTAGTTCTTCTTCCCTCTGTATCTCTTGTCTTCAATGTCGGTGTGATTCTTCCCTCTGTATCTCTTGTCTTCCTTGTCCCGTGTGATTCTTCCTTCTGTGTCTCTTGTCTTCAATGTCCGTGTGATTCTTCCCCTCTGTATCTCTTGTCTTCAATGTCCCGTGTGATTCTTCCTCTCTGTATCTCTCTTGTCTTCAATGTCCGTGTGATTCTTCCTTCTGTATCTATTGTCTTCCAATATCCCGATGATTCTTCCCCTCTCTATCTCTTGTCTTCCAATGTCCGTGTGATTCTTCCCTCTGTATCTCTTTGTCTTCAATGTCCCGTGATTCTTCCCTCTGTCTCTTGTCTTCAGGTCCGTGTCGTTCTTCCCTTGTCCCTGTAGCTTCAATGTCTTGTTCTTCCCTCTGTCCTTAATGTCGTGATTCTTCCCTCTGTATCTCTTGTCTTCAATGTCTCGTGTGATTCTTTCCCTTGTCTCTCTTGTCTTCGTGTCCCGTGTGATTCATCCCCTCTGTCTTCAATATCTCGTGTTCTTCCCCTCTGTATCTCTTGTCTTCAATATCGTGTGATTCTTCCCTCTATCTCTTGTCTTCCAATGTCCCGTTTTATTCTTCCCTTCTGTCTCTTGTCTTCAATATCTCATTATGTGATTCTTCCCCTCTGTATCTCTTGTCTTCAATGTGTGTGATTCTTCCCTCTGTATCTCTTGTCTTCAATGTCCCGTGTTTCTTCCCTCTGTGTCTCTTGTCCGTGTGATTCCCTCTCTGTCTAGTTCTGTCCCCTCTACTTCCCTCTCTTTGTCTTCAATATCTCGTGTGATTTCTTCCCGCTCTTGTCTTCAATGTCCCGTGTGATTCTTCACTTCTGTATCCTCTTGTCTTCAATGTCCCGTGTGATTCTTCCCCTTCTGTATCTCTTGTCTTCCAATGTCCGGTGTGATTCTTCCTCTGTCCTTCTCCCGTGTTCTCTTGTCTTCAATGTCTTCCTCGTGTGATTCTTCCCTCTGTATCTCTCTTGTCTTCAATGTCCCATTGATTCTTCCTTCTTGTATCTTGTCTTCAATATCGTGTGATTCTTCCCCTCTGTATCTCTTGTCTTCAATGTGTCCGTGTTCTTCCCTCATCTCCTTCAACTGTATTCTTCCTTTTGTCTTCAATGTCACGTGTGATTCTTCCCCTCTGTCTCTTGTCTCAATGTCCGTGTGATTCTTCCCCCTCTCTGTCTCTTGTCTTCAATGTCCCCATGTGATTCTTCCCCTCTGTATCTTGTCTTCAATATCTCGTGTGATTTTTCCCCTCTGTCTCTTGTCTTCAATCTCGTGTGATTCTCTTCCCCTCTGTATCTCTTGTCTTCACTGTCCCCGTGTGATTCTTCCCTCTGTATCTCTTGTCTTCAATATCTCGTGTGATTCTTCCCTCTGTCTCTTGTCTTCCAATATCCCGTGTGATTCTTCCCCTCTGTATCTCTTGTCTTTAATGTCCCGTGTGATTCTTCCCTTCTGTCTCTTGTCTTCAATATCCCGTGTGATTCTTCCTCTGTATCTCTTGTCTTCACTGTCCCGTGTGATTCTTCCTCTGTCTCTCTTGTCTTTATCCGTGTGATTCTTCCCCTCTGTCTCGTGTGATTCTTTCTTCCTCTGTATCTCTCTTGTCTTCAATATGTCGTGTGATTCTTCCCTTATGTATCTTGTCTTCAATGTCCCGTGTGTTCTTCCCCTCTGTATCTCTTGTCTTCAATGTCCCGTGTGATTCTTCCCTTCTGTATTCAATATGCCGTGTGATTCTTCCCTCATGTCTTGCCTTCAATGTGTAATTCGTCCCTTCTCTATCTCTTGTCTTCAATGTCCCATGTGATTCTTCCCTCTGTATCTCTTGTCTTCAATGTCCCGTGTGATTATTCCCCTCTGTATCTCTTGTCTTCGTGTGATTCTTCCCCTCTCTCTCTTGTCTTCCAATGTCCCGTGTGATTCTTCCCCTCTGTATATCTTGTCTTCAATGTCGTGATTCTTCCCCTCTGTATCTCTTGTCTTCCAATGTCCATCAGATTCTTCCCCTCTCCATCTTCAATCTTATTTTCCTTCTGTATCTCTTTGTCTTCAACGTCTTATGATTTGCCCCTCTGTATCTCTTCCCTCCGTCTCTTCTCTTCAATGTCCCGTGTGATTCTTCCTCTGTATCTCTTGTCTTCCAATGTCCCGTGTGGTTCCCTTCTGTATCTCTTGTCTTTAATCTCTTGATTCTTCCATCTGTCTCTTGTCTTCAATATCTCGATTCTTCCCTCTGTCTCTTGTCTTCAATGTCCCGTGTGATTCTTCCTTCTGTATCTCTTGTCTTCAATGTCTCGTGTGATTCTTCCCTCAGTATCTCTTGTCTTCTCTTGTTCTTCCCACTCTATCTCTTGTCTTATTGTGTTTCTTCCTTCTGTATCTCTTGTCTTTTAATGTCCGATGTGATTCTTCCTTCTGTCTCTTGTCTTCAATGTCCGTGTGATTCTTCCCATCCATCTTGTCTTCAATGTCCCGACAATGATTCTTCCCTCTGTATCTCTTGTCTTCAATCTCATTGTCCCTCCTCTGTCTTGTGTCCCGTCATTCTTCCTTCCACTATCTCTTGTCTTCAATGTCCCGTGTGATTCTTCCCTCTGTATCTCTTGTCTTCAATGTCTCGTGTGATTCTTCCCCTCTGTATCTCTTTGTCTTCAATGTCCCGTGTGATTCTTCCCTTCTGTATCTCTTGTCTTCCAATGTCTCGTGTTCTTCTTCCTCTTGTCTGTCCCGTGATTCTTCCCTTCTTTCTTGTCTTCAATGTCCCGATGTGATTCTTCCCTGTCCCTCTTGTCTTCAATGTCCCGTGATTCTTCCCCTCTTGTCTTCTGTCGTTGATTCTTCCTCTCTCTCTCTCTTTCTTCCCTCTCTATCTCTTGTCTTCAATGTCCCATGTTCTTCCCTCTGTATCTCTGTCTTCAATGTCCCATGTGATTCTTCCCCTCTCTCTCTTGTCTTCAATGTCCCGTTTTATTCTTCCTCTCTATCTCTTGTCTTCAATGTCCCGTGTAGATTCTTCCCCTCTGTCTCTTTGTCTTCAATATTCCCCATGTGTTTCTTCCCTCTGTCTCTTGTCTTCAATGTCCATGTGATTCTTCCCTCTGTATCTCTTGTCTTCAATGTCCTTCCCTCTGTATCTTCTTCCTCCCGTGTTATTCTTCCCCGCTCTATCTCTTGTCTCTCTTGTCCTTTATTCTTCCTTGTGTCCTTGTCTTCGATTCTTCCCCTCTCTATCTCTTGTCTTCAATGTCCCGTGTTATTCTTCCCTTCTGTATCTCTTGTCTTCAATATCTCATGTGATTCTTCCCCTCTGTATCTCTTGTCTCTCAATGTCCCGTGTTATTCTTCCTCTGTATCTCTTGTCTTCCTGTCCCAATGTTCTTACCCTCTGTTATTCTTCCCCCGTCTGTCTCTTGTCTTCAATGTCCCGTGTGTTCTTCCCCTCTGTATCTTGTCTTGTGCCGTGTCCCCTGTCCCGTGTCGTTCTTCCCCCCTGTGTCTCTTGTCTTCAATGTCCCGTGTGATTCTTCCCCTCTGTATCTCTTGTCTTCAATGTCCCGTGTTGTTCTTCCCCTCTGTGTCTCTTGTCTTCCAATGTCCCCGTTATTCTTCCCCTCTGTGTCTCTTGTCTTCAATGTCTCGTGTGATTCTTCCCTCTGTCTCTTGTCTTCTTCAATGTCTCGTGATTCTTCCCTCTGTATCTCTTGTCTTCAATATGTCGTGTGATTCTTCCCCTCTCTATCTCTTGTCTTCAATGTCCCGTGTGATTCTTCCCTTCTGTATCTCTTGTCTTCAATGTCCCGTGTGATTCTTCCCTCTGTATCTTCTTCGTCTTTCTTCCCTCTCTAATGTCCCGTGTGATTCTTCTTCCTCTGTATCTCTTGTCTTCAATGTCCCGTCTTCTTGTCTGTGTCTTGTGTCTTCCCCATGTCGATTTCTTCCCTCTGTATCTCTTGTCTTCAATGTCCCGTGTGATTCTTCCCTCTGTATCTCTTTAATGTCCCATTCTTCCCCTGTATTCTTCCCTCTGTATTCTCTTCCTTCAATGTCCCGTGTGATTCTTCTTCCCCTCTGTCTCTCTTCTTCAATGTCCCGTGTGATTCTTCCCCTCTGTATCTCTTGTCTTGTCTTCTTCCCTCTGTCTCCGATTCTTCTTCCCTCTGTATCTCTTGTCTTCAATGTCCCGTGTGATTCTTCCCTCTCTCTTGTCTCTTGTCTTCCCCTCTAACTCTTGTCCCGTGTAATTTTTCTTTTCCCCCTCCTGTCTCTTGTCTTCAATGTCCCGTGTTCTTCTTCCTCTGTATCTCCGTGTGATGTCTTCAATGTCCCGTGTGATTCTTCCCTCTGTATCTCTTTTCTTCGTGTGTTCCCTTCCCTGTGATTCTTGTCTTCTGTATCTCTTGTTCTTCAATGTCTCTCTTGTCTTCAATTCTTCCCCCTTCTGTATCTCTTGTCTTCAATGTCCCGTGTGATTCTTCCCCTCTGTATCTCTTGTCTTCAATGTCCCGTGTGATTCTTCCCCCTGTGTATCTCTTGTCTCTTCAATGTCCCCCTGTAATTCTTCCTTGTCTCTCTCTGTATTCTTCCCTTCTGTATCTTTGCTAATGTCCCGTGTGATTCTTCCCCTCTGTATCTCTTGTCTTCCAATATGTCTTCCCTGTCCTATCTCTTGTGTGATTTCTTCCCCTCTGTCTCTCTTCAATGTCCGTGTTTCACGTCCAATGTCCGTGTGATTCTTCCTCTGTATCTCTTGTCTTCAATGTCCCGTGTGATTCTTCCCCTCTGTCTCTTGTCTTCAATGTCCCGTGTGATTCTTCCCTTCTGTATCTCTTGTTTCAATGTCTTCACTGTCCTTGTGTGATTCTTCCCTTCTGTATCTCTTGTCTTCAATGTCCCGTGTGATTCTTCCCCTTCAATCTGTATCTCTGTATCTCTTGTCTTCAATGTCCCGTGTGATTCTTCCCTGTGTATCTCTTTGTCTTCAATGTCCCGTGTGATTCTTCCCTCTCTATCTCTTGTCTTCAATGTCCCGTGTTGTTCTTCCCTTCTGTATCTTGTTCTTCCCTGTCCCTTCAAAGTGTGTTCTTCCCCTCTGTATCTCTTGTCTTCAATGTCCCGTGTGATTCTTCCCCCCTCTGTATATCTTGTCTTCAATGTCCCGTGTGATTATTCCCTTATGTATCTCTTGTCTTCAATGTCCCGGGTGATTCTTCCCCTCTGTATCTCTTGTCTTCAATGTCCTGTGTGATTCTTCCCTCTCTTCTCTTATCTCTTGTCTTCCTCTGTAATGTCCCGTGTGATTCTTCCCCTCTGTATCTCTTGTCTTCAATGTCCCGTGTGATTCTTCCCCTCTATCTCTTTGTCTTCAATGTCCCGTGTGATTCTTCCCTCTGTATCTCTTGTCTTCAATGTCCTGTGTGATTCTTCCTCTGTATCTTGTCTTCAATGTCCGTGTGATTCTTCCCCTCTGTATCTCTTGTCTTCAATGTCCCGTGTGATTCTTCCCTCTGTATATCTTTGTCTTCAATGTCCCGTGTGATTCTTCCCCTCTGTATCTCTTGTCTTCAATGTCCCGTGTGATTCTTCCCTTCTGTATCTCTTGTCTTCAATGTCGTGTGATTCTTCCCTCTGTATCTCTTGTCTTCAATGTCCTGTGTGATTCTCATCCCCTCTGTATCTCTTGTCTTCAATGTCCATGTGATTCTTCCCTCTGTATCTCTTGTCTTCAATGTCCCGTGTGATTCTTCCCCTCTGTATCTCTTGTCTTCAATGTCCCGTGTGATTCTTCCCTCTGTATCTCTTGTCTTCAATGTCCCGTGTGATTCTTCCCCTCTGTATCTCCCTTGTCTCTTGTCTTCAATGTCCCGTGTGATTCTTCCCCTCTCTATCTCTTGTCTTCAATGTCCCGTGTGATTCTTCCCTCTGTATATCTTGTCTTCAATGTCCCGTGTGATTCTTCCCTCTGTATCTCTTGTCTTCCCTCTGTACTTGTCTTCCCGTCTTCCCCTCTGTATCTTGTCTTCAATGTCCCGTGTGATTCTTCCCTCTGTATCTCTTGTCTTCAATGTCCCGTGTGATTCTTCCCCTCTGTATCTCTTTTGTCTTCAATATCTCGTGTGATTCTTCTCCCTCTCTATCTCTTGTCTTCAATGTCCCGTGTAATTCTTCCCTCTGTCTTGTGTCTTCAATGTCCCGTGTGATTCTTCCCCTCTGTATCTCTTGTCTTCAAAGTCCCGTGTGATTCTTCCCCCCTCTCTCTCTTGTCTTCAATGTCCCGTGTGATTCTTCCCCTCTGTATCTCTTGTCTTCAATGTCCCGTGTGATTCTTCCCCTCTGTATCTCTTGTCTTCCAATGTCCCGTGTGATTCTTCCCTCTCTATCTCTTTTGTTCTTCCCGTGTCCTGATTCTTCCCTCTGTATCTCTTTTTGTCTTCAATGTCCTGTGTGATTCTTCCCCCTCTCTGTCTCTTGTCTTCAATGTCCCGTGTGATTTCCCTCTGTTGTCTTCTGTCCCTCTGATTCATTCCCCTCTGTATCTTGTCAATGTCCCGTGTGATTCTTCCCCTCTGTATCTCTTGTCTTTTAATGTCCCGTGTGATTCTTCCCTCTGTATCTCTTGTCTTCAATGTCCCGTGTGATTCTTCCCTCTGTATCTCTTGTCTTCAATGTCCCCGTGTGATTCTTCCCTCTGTATCTCTTGTATCTCTTCCCTCTGTCTTTGTCTTCAATGTCCCGTGTGATTCTTCCCTCTGTATATCTTGTCTTCAATGTCCCGTGTGTTCTTCCCTCTTATCTCTTTGTCTTAATGTATTCTTCCCCTCTGTCTTCAATGTCCCGTGTGATTCTTCCCCTCTGTATCTCTTGTCTTCAATGTCCCGTGTGATTCTTCCCCTCTCTATCTTCTTTGATTCTTCCCCTGTCCTGTCTTCATTTCTTCCCCTCTGTATATCTTGTCTTCTTCTGTCCTCTGTGATTCTTCCCCTCTGTATCTCTTTTTCTCTTCAATGTCCCGTCCCGTTCTTCCCCTCTGTATCCTATTGTTTCAATTCCTTCCCTCTGTATCTCTTTTGTCTTCAATGTCCCGTGTGATTCTTCCCCTCTGTATCTCTTGTCTTCAATGTCCTGTGTTATTCTTCCCTCTGTATCTCTTGTATTCAATTCGTCTTCCCTCTGTCTCTTGTCTTCAATGTCCCTGTGTGATTCTTCCCTATCTCTTGTCTTCCAATATCTGTCTCTTGTCTTCAATGTCTCGTGTGATTCTTCCCCTCTGTATCTCTTTGTCTTCATTCTTGTCCTGTGTGTGTGATTCTTCCCTTCTGTATCTCTTCTTTCTTCAATGTCCTGTGTGATTCTTCCCCTCTGTATCTCTTGTCTTCCACGTCCCATGTGATTCTTCCCTCTATATCTCTTGTCTTCAATGTCCCGTGTGATTCTTCCCCCTGTATCTTTTGTCTTCAATGTCCCGTGTGATTCTTCCCCTCTGTATATCTTTTGTCTTCAATGTCCTTCTTCCCCTCTTCTTCCCTTGTATCTCTTGTCTTCGTGTATTCTTCCTCTTGTCTTGTCTTCAATGTCTCGTGTGTTTCTTCCCTCTCTATCTCTTGTCTTCACTGTGTCCCCCTGTGTGATATCTTCCCCTCTGTATTCTTCCCCTCTGTCTTTGTCTTCCCCGTGTGATTCTTCCCCTTTTTCCCCTGTCCCGTGTTCTTCTTCCCCTTCTGTATCTTGTCTTCAATGTCCCGTGTGATTCTTCCCCTGTGTATTTCTTGTCTTCAAAGTCTTCCCTCTACCTGTATCTTGTCTTAATGTCCGTGTGATTCTTCCCCTGTATCTCTTGTCTTCAATGTCCTGTGTGATCTTGTCTTCCCGTGTGATTCTTCCCTGTATTCTTTTCTTCAATGTCCCTCTGTATCTTGTCTTCAATGTCCCGTGATTCTTCCCCTCTGTATCTCTCTTGTCTTGTCTTTAATGTCCGTGTGATTCTTCCTCTTTCCCCTGTCCCGTGTGATTCTTTCCCCCTCTATCTCTCAATGTCCTGTGTGTGTTCTTCCCTCTGTATCTCTTGTCTTCAATGTCCGTGTGATTCTTCCCTCTGTATCTCTTGTCTTCCCAATGTCCCGTCCCGTTCCCCGTGTGATTCTTGTCCCCTCTCTCCCGTGATTCTTCCCCCTCTGTATCTCTTGTCTTCAATGTCCCGTGTGATTCTTCCCTCTGTATCTCTTGTCTTCAATGTCCTGTGTGATTCTTCCCTCTGTATCTCTTGTCTTCAATGTCCCGTGTGATTCTTCCCTCTGTATCTCTTGTCTTCAATGTCCCGTGTGATTCTTCCCCTCTTCCTTCTGTATATCTTTGTTCTTCCCCTCTTCTCTTGTCTTCAATGTCGTGTGATTCTTCCCCTCTGTATATCTTGTCTTCACTCCTGTGTGATTCTTCCCTCTGTATCTCTTGTCTTCAATGTCCTGTGTGATTCTTCCCCTCTGTATCTTGTCTTCATGTGATTCTTCCCCTCTGTCTCTTGTCTTCAATGTCCCGTGTGATTCTTCCCTCTCTGTATATCTTCAATGTCCTGTGTTGTTCCCTCTGTCTCTTGTCCTGTCCCGTGTGATTCTTCCCTCTGTATATTTCTCTCAAAGTGGTCTTCCCTGTCTGTCTCTTCTCTTCAATGTCCCGTGTGATTCTTCCTTCTGTATCTCTTGTCTTCAATGTCCCGTGTGATTCTTCCCTCTGTATCTCTTGTCTTCAATGTCCCGTGTGATTCTTCCCTCTGTATCTCTTTGTCTTCACGTCCCGTGTGATTTTTCCCCACTGTATCTCTTGTCTTCAATGTCTCGTGTGATTCTTCCCTCTCTATCTCTTGTCTCTTTTGTTCCCTCAAATCTCTTGTGTTCACTGTCCCGTGTTGATTCTTCCCCTCTGTATCTCTTGTCTTCACGTCCTGTGTGATTCTTCCCTCTGTATCTCTTGTCTTCAATGTCCCGTGTTCCCTCTATTCTTCCCTTCTGTATTCTTCTTGTCTTCAATGTCCCGTGTGATTCTTCCTCTGTATCTCTTGTGTTCTTCAATGTCCTGTGTGTTCTTCCCTCTGTATTCTACCCCTTCTCTTGTCTTCAATATCCTGTGTGATTCTTTCCCTCTGTATCTCTTGTCTTCAATATCTCGTGTGTTTCTTCCCCTCTGTATCTCTTGTCTTCAATGTCCCGTGTGATTCTTCCCTGTTTGTCTCTTGTGTTCAATGTCCCGTGTGATTCTTCCCTCTGTATATCTTGTCTTCACTGTCCCGTGTGATTCTTCCCCTCTGTATCTTTGTCTTCAATGTCCCGTGTGATTCTTCCCCTCTATATCTCTTGTCTTCAATGTCCTGTGATTCTTCCCTTCTGTATCTCTTGTCTTCAATGTCCTGTGTGATTCTTCCCCCTCTATCTCTCTCTTGTCTTCAATGTCCCGTGTGATTCTTCCCTTGTCTTCACTGTATCTTCAATGTCTCTTGTCTTCAATTTGTTCCCTCTCATCTCTTGTCTTCAATGTCGTGATTCTTCCCCTCTGTATCTCTTGTCTTCAATGTCCTCCTGATTCTTCCCTCTGTATCTCTTGTCTTCAATGTCCCGTGTGATTCTTCCCCTCTGTATCTCTTGTCTTCAATGTCCTTCCCCTGTGATTCTTCCCTCTGTATTCTTCCCTTGTCTTCAATGTCCCGTGTGATTCTTCCCCTCTCTATCTCTTGTCTTCAATGTCCCGTGTGATTCTTCCCCTCTGTATCTCTTGTCTTCAATGTCCCGTGTGATTCTTCCCCTCTGTATATCTTGTCTTCACTGTCCCGTGTGATTCTTCCCCTCTGTATCTCTTGTCTTCAATGTCCCGTGTGATTCTTCCCTCTCTATATCTTGTCTTTGTCTTCAATGTCCCGTGTGATTCTTCCCCTCTGTATCTTGTCTTTGTCTTCAATGTCCCTCTGTGTGATTCTTCCCCTCTGTATCTCTTGTCTTCAATGTCCCGTGTGATTCTTCCCTCTGTATCTCTTGTCTTCAATGTCCCGTGTGATTCTTCCCTCTGTATCTCTTGTCTTCAATGTCCCGTGTGATTCTTCCCTTCTGTATCTCTTGTCTTCACTGTCCTGTGTGATTCTTCCCTCTCTGTATTCAATGTCTTTGTTCTTCCCTCTGTATATCTTGTCTTCACTGTCCCGTTCTTCCCCTCTGTATCTCTTTGTCTTCAATGTCCCGTGTGATTCTTCCCCTTCTCCCGTGTATCTTCCCTTGTCTCTCAAAGTCCTGTGTGATTCTTCCCTCTGTATCTTTTGTCTTCAATGTCCCGTGTTCTTCTTCCCTATCTTGTATCTCCCCATGTCTTCTCTATATCTTGTCTCTGTCCCGTGATTCTTCCCTCTGTATCTCTTGTCTTCAATGTCCCTGTGATTCTTCCCCTCTGTATCTCTTGTCTTCAATGTCCCGTGTGATTCTTCCCCTGTATCTCTTGTCTTCAATGTCCCGTGTGATTCTTCTTCCTTCTGTATCTCTTTGTCTTCAATGTCCCGTGATTCTTCCCCTCTGTATCTCTTTGTCTTCAATGTCCCGTGTGATTCTTCCCCTCTGTATCTCTTGTCTTTGTCTTCAATGTCCCGTGTGATTCTTCCCCTCTGTATATCTTGTCTTCAATGTCCCGTTGATTCTTCCCTCTGTATCTCTTGTCTTCAATGTCCTGTCTTCCCTTGTATCTTCTTCCCATTGTATTCCTTGTTCTTCCCCCTTCCCTCTGTATCTCTTGTCTTCAATGTGATTTTCCCCTCTGTATCTCTTGTCTTCAATGTCCGGTGTGATTCTTCCCCTCTGTATCTCTTGTCTTCAAAGTCCCGTGTGATTCTTCCCCTCTGTATCTCTTTCTTCCTTCAATCCCTCTTCCCCTCTGTATTCTCTTTGTCCCGTCTGTATCTTCCCCTCTGTATCTCTTTTTGTCTTCAATGTCCTGTGTGATTCTTCCCCTCTGTATCTCTTGTCTTCAATGTCCTGTGTGATTCTTCCCCTCTGTATCTCTTGTCTTCAATGTCCCGTGTGATTCTTCCCCTCTGTATCTTGTCTTCAATGTCTTCAATGTTCTTCCCTCTGATTCTTCCTCCGTATCTCTTGTTCTTCCTCTGTGTGTCTTCAATGTCCCGTGTTTCTTCCCCTCTGTATCTCTTGTCTTCAATGTCCCGTGTGATTCTTCCCTCTGTATCTCTTGTCTTCAATGTCCCGTGTGATTCTTCCCTCTGTATCTCTTGATCACATGTCCCGTGTGATTCTTCCCCTCTGTATCTCTTGTCTTCAATGTCCCGTGTGATTCTTCCCTCTGTATTTCTTTGTCTTCAAAGTCCCGTGTGATTCTTCCCCTGTATATCTCTCTTGTCTTCAATGTCCTGTGATTCTTCCCTCCCCTCTTGTCTTCAATGTCCCGTGATTCTTATCTGTCTTCAATGTCCCGTGTGATTCTTCCCTCTGTATCTCTTTGTCTTCAATGTCCCGTGTGATTCTTCCCCTCTGTATTCTTGTCTTCAATGTTCTTCCCTCTGTATCTCTGTCTTCAATGTCCCCTTCTTCCCCTCTGTATCTCTTGTCTTCAATGTCCCCGTGTGATTCTTCCCCTCTGTATCTCTTGTCTTCAATGTCCCTTCTGTATCTCTTGATTTCTTCCCCTCTGTATCTTTTTTCTTCACTGTCCTCTTGTCTTCAAATGTGATTCTTCCCCTGTCTCTATCTTCAATGTTGTCTTTCCCTGTCCTGTGTCTTCCCCCTCTGTATCTCTTGTCTTCAATGTCCCCCCTCTGTGTGATTCTTCCCCTCTGTATCTCTTGTCTTCAATGTCCCGTGTGATTCTTCCCCTCTATCTCTTGTCTTCAATGTCCCGTTCACTGTATCTCTTGTCTTCAATGTCTTCTTCTTCCCTCTCTATGTATTGTCTTCAATGTCCCGTTGATTCTTCCTCTGTATCTCTTGTCTTCAATGTCCGTGTGATTCTTCCCTCTGTATATCTTGTCTTCACTGTCCTGTGTGATTCTTCCCCTCTGTATCTTGTCTTCAATGTCCCGTGTGATTTTCCCTCTGTCTCTTGTCTTCCAATGTCGTGTGATTCTTCCCCTCTGTATATCTTGTCTTCACTGTCCGTGTGATTCTTCCCTCTGTATATCTTGTCTTCAATGTCCCGTGTGATTCTTCCCCTCTGTATCTCTTGTTCTTTATGTCAACTGATTCTTCCTTCTCTGTCTCTCTTGTCTTCAATGTCCGTGTGATTCTTCTCCTCTGTATCTCTTGTCTTCAATGTCCCGTGATTCTTCCCCCTCTGTATCTTCCCCTCTGTGTTTGTCCTTCAATGTCCTCTGTATTCTTGTCTTCAATGTCCCGTATTCTTCCCCTCTGTATCTCTTGTCTTCAATGTCTCCTGTCCTTCCCTCTGTATTCTTGTCTTCAATGTCCCTTGATCTCTATATCTTGTCTTCAATGTCCCTGTGTGATTCTTCCCCTCTGTATCTCTTGTCTTCAATGTCCCGTGTGATTCTTCCTGTATATCTCTTGTCTTCAATGTCCCGTGTGATTCTTCCTTCTCTTGTCTTCAATGTCCTGTGTGATTCTTCCCCTCTGTATCTCTTGTCTTCAATGTCTTCAATGTCCTGTGTGTCTTCTTCCCCTCTGTGTGTTTTCTTGGTTCCCCTCTGTCACTGTCCCGTGTGTTCTTCCCCTCTGATTCTTGTCTTCTGACATTCCCCTTCTCTATCTCTTGTCTTCACTGTCCCAAGAGATTCTTCCTCTGTATCTCTTGTCTTCAATGTCCTGTGATCTTTCTTCCCCTCTGTATCTCTTGTCTTGTCTTCAATGTCCTGTTCTTCCCGTTCTTTTCTTCAAGTCCCGTGTGAATCACTGCCCTGTATCTCTTGTCTTCAATGTCCCGTGTAGATTCTTCCCCTCTGTATCTCTTGATTGATTTGAAATTCTCGATGGTGTTTCTGATACACGTGATCAATTTTCTAATTCAAATTATCATTGTGAAAATTGTCATTCCTCTGTATTTCTTGTCTTCAATGTCCCAAAAAAATCAATCTTAAAAAATAGCCAAAAACAATTGCCTGCTAATCTTTGTCTTTAAAAGAATGGAAAAAATTTCTCATATTGTATCCTCTCATCCATTTATTTTAATGTTTTTCATTACTTCCCCTCTGGCGCTTTTTTACAAAATGTCCCGATATTTGTAGCCATTTCTACGGCCTCTGTCCCGTGTTGAAAAAATATGAATCTGAAAAATTCAATCACCCATTTGATTCTTCCCAACTAGGAGATGTCTATTTCTAGAATGTCCCTCAAAGCAGCCCTCCATTCTTCCCCCTATATCTCGAAAAATACACAGTCCCGTGGTTGATTCTTCCCCTCTTTGTCATCCTTGAAGAAAGTGATTCAATTTTTACCTTTTTTAAACCATAACTTATTCTGCTGCCCATTTTAATTTAAAGTCATTATTCTTCCTGCTATATCAAAATGTCGTTTTTGTCATTTTTATTGTTTTTAGTTTGATTATTAACCCTCTACTGTAAAATCTTGAGTTCATGACTTTCCTGTTTTGATTCTTCCCTCTGTATTTCTTGTCTTCACAAAATTCCAAAAAATGATTATTCCCAATTGCAAATAAAACTTTGAGAGAGATTGAGAGAGAGAGATTTTCAGTATTTTGGATTAAAATGCTGATTTTGGGCTGTCCTCTAAATCTTGAAAAATAATGTGAATCGCATTTATCTATAGAGTTCTGGGTAACCCAGCTTCTTCACGCGGTCGGTGGTATTCCTCTTGTCTTCAATCATTTCCAATCAACCTTCTGTATGGTTCTTCCTTTGTATAGGCAACATTAAACTGGAATCAAAAAGAACTTCAGGCATTGCTCCCTTTGACATCAGATCGACATTTTCATATGGATAGTCATGTAAGGTGGCAAACTATTTAAACTACAAGCTGTATACAACCGCTTTCTCAGATTAGGTGTTAAAAAAAGTCTCGAGCGAACACTTTAGGTCTTATCGCGGACAATACTTGGAATCTTGTAGATTGCCACAAGAGGATCACAGAGAACTCTACCAGGCAATATCAATATCAACAACTAAAATGGTTGTACGTGGAACTCGAAGAGAAAATAATGACTTGTCAAGATACTGACGTTTCACACTAATTCAGACAAAAGGTAAAGACGAAAACCTTTGTCGATACTGGTAAGAGTAATAACAGCTACAAACTCGGGAAACATTATTCCTGAAATTGTGTTTTAATAGAAAAAACTTCATAAATTTCATTCGACGGAAGAACTGGCTGTTCGGTCAATGAAAGCCTAATGTTTCTTTATATGGAATCGATTAATATCACCATTACCGTGAGAGAGGAGGAGAACG
>CAHIKZ030002090.1:3707500-3770000 GCA_903632075.3 Acanthosepion pharaonis | reverse complement strand
AGTTTAGTGAAAGCTTCACTTATTGCAGCTGTCCCAGTTGAGAAAATGCACCGGTTAACATCTTCCAATGTCACGTGTTACATCATGAAAAGTGAAGGGAGAAATCACATCACACAATCAATAAACTCGCAATACATTCGGCCTTTCTTTCAATCTTTCTTTGTAAGCTTCCTTTACGAAGTCTTCCGGGAGACATTTTTTTTTTCATAATTTGCTTTTTCAAGTTCAAAATTTCTTCATTCTTTTTCCCAATCTTTTTTCTCTCTCCCTCCCTCTCTCTCTCTCCCTCTCTCTCTCCATCTCTCTCTCTCCCCCTCTCTCCCTCTCTCTTATCACTTAGATGCCTCTTTTTATTTTCTGGCTTTCTTTCTTTTTTTTTTTTTCAAATAATTTTGTCTGTAAGTTTCGTCTTTGACTTTTCATTATTTTCACTGTTTCTTTCGTTCAATCATTTTTTTTTCTTTCATTTTCTTTTGTTTAGTTTTTCCTTCCTTCCTTCTTAGATTTTGCATTCGTCAGTCACTCCCAATTGTTCAATTTAGAGTTCCTTTCTTAAACCATAACATTTCCCCTTAGTTACTTTTTTTTTCAATCGATCTCTATTACGTTGATCAATATTTTACCTATTTTTCCATTTTTCCTCCCCATCCTCTCCCCACTAGCTAGTAACTGTACCTCACATCATCTGCATCTCACTCTGAAACCTCTTAGACTTTCTTTTCACTTTCTTAGTGCTTCTTTCTCTCTTTTTTCTGTTCTTAATAACGTTTTATTTTATTCTTTGTTTTTTTTTCTTTCTCTATTTCTCTTCACTCGCTTGTACGATTGTTTAGTTTCTTTTCTTTTCTCTTTATTCCATTTTTTAAATTCTTTTTGTATCTTTACTTCTCATTCTTTCTTTCTCTCCTTTATTCAGAATTCTTTTCTTTTTTTTCCGTGTTTCTCTTGATAGTCTTTTTCAATTTCTGTCTTTCTTTTTGTCCTTTTTCTTTCTTTCTTTCTTTCTTTCTTTCTTTCTTTCTTTCTTCTTTGTCGATCATTCATACGGCTTTATTTTCCTTCTCCCATTCATTTTAATTCTTTTTCACTTTCTTTTCCTTTCTTTCATATTGTCTTTTTCTTTCGTCCTTTTGTGACTGTGCATTTAGTTTTAAGTTTTTCTTTTCTGTTTCCATTCCTCTTCCATTTCCTCATCAGTTTTATGAATTGCTCTCTTTTGCATACATCGTCAATTATAAAATTTTATTTCTTGAATTGATTCTTTTTTCTTTCTTTCCCACTACTCACCTCTCATTGTTTATATTTATGGCTTATTTCTTATTATTGGCGCAACGCAATCTTTCTACCAACAATTTCTCGCTCATTGCTCTTTATGATACAGTAAACCCAGAAAACATCAATATACATATATGGGAACCACAGCAGATGAATGCAAACACGAGACAAAGAAACGTATATATATATATATATATATATATATATATATATATATATATATATATACACAATATTTACGTACACCTGTACTGTTTACCTGCACATCAATTTAAAGTTAATTGTCGATCACATTATATTTATGCTAATGGATCTTTTCTATATGAGCGTGCTTGATTTCCTGTCCCCAGGTCACTGGCCGGTACGATGTTTCTGACCCACGGAGAAGTTCTGTGACCCCAAACTTTAGGTGGACGAGACAGATACATTAGGTGTATCGCGCCTGAATCTTTCCTCAGTTATTTGCCCCTCATTAAGGCCACTGTCTGTAAACTTTTGGGGTTTTTTGGCCTTATCCGCCTGATAGGGATTCTAACCATCGACTAACTTCGAAGGAGGCCATCCTATCAGTAGCTGTATAGTATTGTACTGCCATTTTACGAATAGTTCCTGGGGTGTGCAGTAGTATCTGGTGGGGCCTCACGATGTACTACTACTGTACTGATGCGGCATTCACCCTGGGCGGATTGTTATGAGAAGAAGATTCTTGGGATAAATTACAGAAGTAGGGTACCCAGGCCTACTCGGATAACGTTCTTGCTTGCCGCGGGGTTCCCACAGACGCAGAGACAGGAACGACCAGAAGCCGCCGGTTACCGATGCAGACGCTCCTTGGATTTTCACCAGAGCCCTTGTTAGCCGGCGTGTGTGTCAGACCTGTCCGCCTTGGGTGGCCCTACAAGGAACGAAGTTCCCGGCGGCATAGCTCTGACACTACCGTTTAAAACCCCCCACCCCACCAACTGTGAGGTAAGGGTTGGACTTTGGGGGCTTATAGTACCAGGTGTTCCCAAGCGGTCCCCCATCTAAGTACTGACCTGGCTCTACGATGGTTAACTTCGGTGATCGAACGAGAACCGGTGTTTCAGCGTGATTTAACCGTAAGCTGGGCCTCACGATGCCATGATAATGGTTACTTTTACGGCAGTGTCTCCGGGTGAGTCAAGCCAGGTTATTTTATACGTGCATCTCCAATGGGTGTCTGTCTCGCTGCCGACTAGCCATCTGCCAAACTAACCAAAACAAACATGAAAGCAATCAAATTGAAGAGAAAGAAAACTAGGAAACCCAACTTCATAAAATTAGACCCCAGTTATACCATATCTTACACCAGTGTAAGGGGTCTACGTTCCAATTTTCCAGTAGTGGAACTCCATCTTCTTTAGTCTAAACCTGACCTCGTGTTCTTCTCTGAAACCTGTATCAATGCGCCAATCCCATTGAAGGGGCTCAAAACCCCGGGCTACTCACCCAAAATAACAAAATATGACCACCTAAATCCCCACGGTCATGGGCTCTGTGCCTACATCAGGGACGGGTTTCCCTGTAGCAGGGACACCAAAAAATTGAAGACGCTGCTCTCCCATGTGTGTTTCCGCGTTGTACTTATCCATCGTACCACATTCGTCTTTTCCCTGCAGAGCCCTCAGGATGAAGTGTCGGTAATAATCTATCGAAAATATGGTGGCTTCAGGGTTCACTACAGTGAGTCCATTCGAACAAAACCGATGAGGAAAGCAGACAAAGATTTCTCCGTCACCTATGAACTAACCCAGATCATTGTAGAACGTACCCGAGTCCCGGATGCGACGGGACAGCAGGTGAACTTCCTCAAATTTTTTCTAACATCCCGTTCCGACAAATGCTCAGCAAAAAGTTTTCGCCCTCACTGGCACGTCAGATCTCTGTTCAAACGGAGTCCAAACCAATGACATCCCCTGGTTTACAGTCCCATAGAATGTTTTTTTTTTCGGTATGCGGAGGTAGACTGGGATAGTTTTCAGTCCACACACACACACACACACACACACACACACACACATATATATATATATATATATATATATATATATATATATATAAAAAAGAACATTGTTTCATGCTAGATGCAATCGTTAGGCCACAGAGTGAAACAGACTGTCGCCTCTAAGTGTTGACTTCTATGTTTACTTTTATATTTACACACGCTTTATCCCTGATATTGAGCACTTTATCCCATAAATATACCACACCTTAAGACTATATATATATATATATATATATATATATATATATATATATATAGTGTTTAGTACTTTTACATCAGTATGGTAAAGCAATATATAAATTTTCATATATCAAAAACAATTTTAGGGACAAAAAATATGACACAGTGTTGTGGCCTGTTAGGGGCCAGAAAGAAAGACACGGAAAGAAAAAGGTAGGTTGAACAAGTGTATTGAAATAACAGAACATATATACAAAATAAGAGGGTTATTAGTCAGCAGATAGAACTGTCCGTCCGAACTGTCAGGTTACACTGCGTCCCGACTACCTCTGCCTTGGGATGTCTCGCAGATTAGTATTTATGAAAGAGGAAGAGTTCATTCTAATCGAGATAGGTCATCATAACACAAAGTGGAAAATGTTTTCGTGTAACATGTAAAAGAATGAAACCAATTGCACAAAAACCTTTTCACTTTGTTAAATTTTTTGTCTCTAAAATAGTACTTGATATATAAAAATTTATATTAATTATTTCCCATACTGTCGACATATATTACTTTCCTATGCTGCCATGCTTTCCGATACACACACACACACACACACACACACACACATATATATATATATATATATATATATATATATATATATATATATATATATATAATTTTCTGGTGATTTTTCTTGGTGCAAGAATCGACACCTCAGAATGAATATCAGTGAATATCGTTAAGAATGACTCAATAAGAATTCCAGATCCGCTGACCCTACTCTTCTCGCGGGCTTTATATAAATAGAAACTACTGAGTTATTAAGAAAGCTGGGAGAAGGAAGAAGTGGCACTTCCCATTTTGGGGATTACATTGTTGAATGAAACTGATAGTCACTATCCAGTTTTGATTCTTATGTCCAGACTGTCTGTAACTCAATCAATAACTGAAGTGAAAAAAGCCATTATTTTGTACAACAAATGTTTATTTTAAACATAATAACCTTTCTTACCAATGAACCTAATACAACTCTTCTCTATTTAATCACAATAGTTGAAGTTTATATAGAGAATAAAAATCAAAATTATTTAAGATAAAAATGCAGTTATTAACTGCATCCGAATATTTTAGATAGAAAAATATTTAAATATATTTAATATTTGAAAAATAATTAAAAATATTAATATTTAAAATTTCTAATGAGGAATGGTTCACTAAGTGTGACATTCAAAAAATAGAAGCCATCTTGATGCGGTCATGTAATAAGATAAATAGCATGATAAGAGACATCCAAAAATTCTAACATACACTCAGCTTTTATCGGGAAAGCGTAATGTTGGGGGACCTTCTTGAAGATACAAAGATACACCTTGGAAGAGATCGTTCAAAACTGTGAAAACTGGAGAAAATCTTACAACATTGGAATCAATCAGTATTTGAAATCTTGGACATTGAGGGCAGATCGTGTCATGAGTGTGAAAATAGTAAGTCTTTGACCCTCTTGAAAACAACGACAGATTTCATTAATACAAACACAAACACACACACACACAGATAGATAGATAGATAGATAGATAGATAGATAGATAGATAGATAGATAGATAATGAACAAACTGAGATAGATAGATAGATAGATATATGAACAGACTGAGATAGATAGATAAATAGATAGATAGATAGATAGATAGATAGATAGATAGATAATGAACAAACTGAGATAGATAGATAGATAGATAGATAGATAGATATATATATAACAGACTGAGATAGATGATAGATAGATAGATAGATAGATAGATAGATAGATAGATAGATAGATAGATAGATAGATATGATAGATAGATAGATAGATAGATAGATAGATAGATAGATAGATAGATGATAGATAGATAGATCAGAATCGAGAAGAAGGAGATAGATTTCAATTACAAGTCCAGTTGTAACTGAAATCTTACAACTGAGCAGCTGACATCTTGTCAGCTGGAGATCAGTTATATAGCCAGATGCCAGTAAGAAGACTATTTTTGGAACGAGAGAAACAGAATTAACAGAAGAGAATCAAGATATACTGCACGTAAAGGTGCATGCAAATAAATAATTTCAGATGAGTAGGGAGAAAGAGATAGATGGATAGTTGGAAGAGAAAGAGTTAAAGAGACAGTGAGAGTTGAACGATGGAATCTGAAATCGATAGTTGAAGATATGAATGTGTATGCATGTATATATGTGTGTGCGTGTGTGCATGTATTAATATTATAATTCATTGTTGTTTTTATATTAATATTTAATATAGACACGTATTGATGTGAAAGAAACGTATTAATAGACGTTTTAGATAGATAGATAAAAATAGACTCAGATATATATATGAAAATAAATAGTGAGAGAGACATATAACTAAATTTGAATAGAGAGTTTTATATTAAAAGACTGAGATAGATAAACTTATATATATATATATATATATATATATATATATATATATATATAAAAAATATATATATATATATATATATATATATATATATATATATATATATATATATATATATATATTTTCTGTATTTGTAGGTGACAGTGCTAAGTATAAGTGATAGACCTAATAGTATTGGTGCAAGAATCGACACCGCAGAATGAATATCAGTGAATATCGTTACGAAGGACTCAATAAGATTTCCAGATCCGCTGACCCTACTCTTCTCACGGGCTTTATATATATATAGAATCTACTGAGTTATTACGAAAAGTGGGAGAAGGTAGAAATTGAGACTTCTCATTTTGGGGATCACATTGTTGAATGAAACTGATAGTCACTATCCAGTTTTGATTCTTATGTCGACACTGTCTGTAACTCTATCAATAATTGAAAGGAAAAAGGCAATTATTTTGTACAACAAATGTTTATTTTAAACATAATAACCCCTTCTTACCAATGAACCTGATACAACTCTTCTCTATTTAATCAAAATCAAGAGAGAGAGTGACAGAGACAGACAGACAGACTGGCAGGATAGATAGATAGATAGATAGATAGATAGATAGATAGATAGATAGATAAGATAAAGCACTTTGCCAAATAACAGATACCATATCACTTCAAGTCTTTTAACAGCAGCAACAACTAAAATGGACAGTACATGTAATTCGAATAGAAAATAATGACATAATGAAAACGTTGACTTTTCCCACTACCTGAAAGAAAAACAGATAGGAAGGACCCTCCTCAGTATTAGAAAAAGTGATAACAGTTAATGGACTTGTAAAAGTATTTGATGAGTAAAATTGTATAATATTCATCCGACAATAAAGCTAACCATTCAGTCAATGAATACCGAATGTTTCCTTATAAATGAACGTCTAATTTCACCGTTACTGTCATCATTAACCATTTTACGGTAGGTAACATGTGCTGGAATATATATTCAACTAATGCAAGCAGAGGAATCCCCTTTAATCAATTGAAGAATGGTAATGAGATTTCCTGCTATAAATGTTAACGCAGCCCTGATTAAGCCCTCTTTAATTTAAAAAAAAAGCTTTTACTGCATTTACTTTAGTCAGTATATTAATGCTTACAGGAGGCAAAGGCTCAAATTTTCACAAGATCAACTGAGAGGAAACGAAATACTGTAGCGTTGATTTTGATGCTACTGATTTCGAGTAAAACCTTTCGAAGCTTCTTTTTCTCCTTCATCTACGTCCCACGTTTTCATATTCTTTGTAGACCCTGTTGATTTCAGTCTTTATTGGAGAATGTATATTTATTATATACGAAAATGCATAATTGTGGCACAAGGTCAAAAGGGGTGTGGGGTAAGGCTGGTCATCACTAACAATCCTAGACCTAGTTAATAAAACTCACGACCCATTAATTCATTACAATTCACTCATTCACCACAAAGACTCATCCATCATCCCTTCAATCCAACATGTACCACAGGGCCTCATATTCACAAGGAATCGGCAAAGTACCCCATGGCATAAACATTTGAAAAGTTCCAAATATGTCTTTGATTTTTTTTAATATTTTTTTTTTTTATGAAAATATATTAAAAAATTCATGAACATGAAATGATTGGGGAGGGTATGAACCCAAAAACAAACTCAAATAAAACAAAACATTCAAACTAAAGTATATTTTAGTCGGACCCGTCCACCCCTCAAAAATAATAAGATCGGCCGCTGTATTCTGCCGTTCAAGACGCACACTCATTAATGGAGTGGAAAGGCAAAAGTAAATGATAGAGTGGGAAAATCAGAAACTGACCCAATCAAAAAGTGGGGTAATACAAACTGGAGAGGCTGGGCAACTCGAAATAGACCATAACAAACTAGAAAGCCGAGGAAAGGTCGGGAACAACACTTACTCACATTAATTAGGTAAACAAATAGTGTCTAAGCTAATCAGGGAGGTATTCAAAGGAAACCGCTCCGTTGCGATGAAAGGGGGACTTAATAAAGAAAACGAAAGGTAGAAACGTTCTCACGAACAAGGCTCGCCACAGTTACCCACCTTTCGCTGTCATCTATCGATAACAAAAGCTTTCTATCAGTTCTGAGCTTGCTCTTGAGCTGAAGCCTAAAAAATCTGACCAGATCCTGATGCGAATAACGTTTTATCGCAAGATTCCCTCCGTCAATCATCCCCCCGCCCCAGAACGAGGCGACACATTATCACAAAATATGCGAGATTAATGGCCGTGAGCTGCTTGGGATCGACACAAGCCGTCAGCTCGCCGACATAGTCCCAGAACTTGTGCACCTGAGGACAATGTTAAAATGTGTGCGAAGCCGTTTTCTCTGAGGCAAATTCACACCGGGATAGTCGGAAAAATCTGCCCAGCCCCTTCTGTTCCAAATTAATCGCCAGGTAAGCGAAAACTCAGGGTTGAGATAATTCGCCACTGGCACCCAACACCAGAAAGAGCTCAAATCAAATGTCGACAAACCGAGCTGGCCGCAGAGTGGATGCTTCGCAACTCGACTCCACTAATTAACGATACAATAGTCTACGCGGTCATGAAACGTCACTGGATGAGGAATAACCCTCAAGGCTACCTGACACTCTCAGGAAACTCGATTGATTCCGGGGATTACGACGGCGCTCAGCCTTTCGAAACGGGAGAAGTGATTGTAGGCTAGAGAAGGCATCCCAAACACTGCCATCCAAAATCAAGTCTTCTGTCAACGCGCGGAAGACTCGATTTTGGCTGGTAGTGTTTGGCTGGCATCCGTTTATCGTGACTGGCGGTAGTTCGGGGTCTGTTTGGTGGTAATGGAATGTAACTAGTTTAAATTTACAAAGACATACATTAACGTCTTTCTAAAGGGCATCAGTGCGAAAATGAATGAACCAGAATTGAATTCGGATTTGAACTCGGATCTCCAGTTCCCCTTTCCGAGCTTGTAACCGTTGCCCAAAACTCAAAACTGTAGTAGCGATATCAGAATTATTTATATATCATACACTTTTCAATACTATTTTCCATATCATATCTTTATTTTATATATCCTATCATTATAAAAAAATATATATACAGCCTTGCCTGAACGTGTTATGATTGCGGATACAGCTTGTCGAGTGATCTCCTCCTAATTTTCGAAATCACTACTAGGGGGAGCTTTCCGGCACTATAAATACTCGGCGTTATTTTTTCTCGTCCTGTTTTTCTCATTTTTCCTCATAGACGTCAACATGTCAATTTCTCGCGGAAAAACGCGTTCAGTTTTTGGGACACGCATGAACAATACACACACACGTACGTACGCACCTTTCACTTCAGTTTTTTCGAGGATTTTTTCCTACACCGAACTACACATGCACAAAAATTCCCTAGCTTAAATGCTTTCTCCATTAATGCTTATTGTTTATTAACGCAACAATATTCTATTGTATATGTAACCCTTTATTTTGAATACATTATCATTTGTTTGTACACATATATATTGGTTCTTGTTATTTCCTACATTTTTTAATTGGACTCATATACCGAGTCTGCCATGTTGTTGTGGGCATTTCAGGAGAACCACTTATTTATCTCTCAACGCGTACACAGGCCCGCAACACAGTTAATGATATACTGTTAATTTAAGCTGCCCCTTTGAGCTGCAGAAGATGTGTAATAAAATCAGGAAATACTATGAAATGAAACAATATCCGCCTGTAGTGTTTTAAGTGCTTTAAAGTCTGTGATTGTCTCTTGAAATGAAGACTAGAAGTGGAATCACTATCCGTTGTCGTTTATGACGCTACGTAAGATAAATGAATAACTGAAAACGTTTTGGGGAAACAATGATTATCGAAGGATACTATTAAGCAGAAGGCATAATGAACCTAACCAACCACAAAGATATTTTTTTTAAATTCTGATATTTGTCTAGTTGTTCAAATATTCTGAAGTGGATCAAGCGGAGAACATTCAAGCAAACTTTCCTATTAGCGAACGTGTTGTTTGAAATAGCGTTAAGATTTTTGATAGTCGGACTGAAAACAATGATGGTAAGGGTGGTTAGAGTCGGAAGCCATGATGAAGCAATTATTATGTTTGCAATTATTAGACAAACTGATGCCAAATTTTAATGAATTTGGCAGTCGTGAATATTATGATTGCTATAACTTTTCCGGCGCCATCTTGTTATGAAAATCTCGTAAAATATTTTAAATCTATGGCGTCTTAAATAATTTCTGAAGCCATATTGTTCTAAGTGGTGAATTTATTAGAATTAAATATGTATTTCAAGTTAAATTTGCCAGATATAAAAGAAAAACTTTTCAAGCACTATTTACAGTATTTTCGGCATCGAAGATACTATTTTCTTCACGAAAATACACCTTAAAACATCTTGTGAATCTTAACTTTGAATGTTTCATTGCGTTTAAGCCTACGTCTAATTACAGAAAATGTTTTATAATTTTTTCTTTACAAATATTGGGACTGGATAATTTAAGGGCACTTTTGGGAAGATAGTGTATCTACAAAATTGATAAATACGGTAATTTAGACACGGACAATTGCTATGAAGTACATTAAGGAAATGTTAAAATTATTATAGATACTGAATATAGCTAGGAATTTTAAGCAATTTATTTTCATTAGTTTCAACAAAGAAATCAGACTATAACAAAGTAAATAATAAATTTGCATTTGTAAAAAATATCGTGTTTTTAACTTTCAGGTTTGATTTCTTTTTATTATTCTATTTCTTAGTCAACAGACTTAACACCCACGTACCTAATACAGACATATATATATATATATATATATATATATATATATATATATATATATATATATATATATTCAGGTAGAGTGTATCTGTAAAGGAAGAAAAGGAATAAAAGAGACAAGAGAAAAAAAACTATTATTAGCCGACGCGTTTCGTCATCTGAGGGACTTTATCAAGGCACTTTATTTTGTTGCTTACTTTTTGCCAAACTTTGAATCATGAGACTTTGTGTCCTCCACGTGTTTTTAGTGTCCTTTCAACTACCTACTAAATATTCATGAACGATCTCAAATTTAAAAGCCTTGATAAATCAATGATATTCTAGCCTTTGTATATAAACACGTGCAGCAAAATAAATCCTTACATTGACTTGATAAAGTCCTCCTATATATATATATATATATATATATATATATATATATATATATATATATATATATATATGTGTGTGTGTGTGTGTGTGTTGATATAATAGGAAGAACTATTAGATTGATGATCCGAAGTTCTTTAGTATTTTTGTTTTTAAAAACAGTGCTCGATACATAAGTAAAGCCGAGATTTTAAAAAAATATGATTCCATCGCAACACAGAAATTACTATGTTTCGAAACTGGTCAGCAGTATTTAAGTTTAATTTCAATAGTAAGTTTCATCATCAAGCGATGTTTTGGAATAACTATGGTATGGAATGTTTTACTCATTTATAGTTTTGAAATGGAGGTGTGGTCTAGGGTTTGTTTTTTCTTTATCAAGGAGTCACTGCTTTGATGGAGTGTTTGTGATATGTCAAGTTTAAGGAGTCGTGTAAGGTTGGGTTGGGTTTTTTTTGTCTAGCTACAATGGCTAATCTAATCAAACTCCCTGCTATAACTCCAACTGATTGATATAGTAGTTCTGTTGTTTTGTTTTGTTTTTTATTGCCGTATGACTTTAACTGATTGATGTCGTAGTTTCAGTAGCTTTTGGTGTTTATTTATTTGTTTTTTTTTCTTAAAGGGACTTTAAAGTTATGAGCGGGTTGTGTTTTTAAACCTATTGCTTTAAACTTGTTAAGAGATTTGGAAAATTTTTTTTCTAAAATGCTAATTATTTAAGGCGAATATTAGGTGGTGTCGTCAAAAAACCGTTATCTCATTTCTTTGATTTAATAAATTTTCATTTTTTAGAAATTTAATAATGTGCAGTTTTTCTTGTAGACATAAAGGACATGAGTCATACCAGGTTTTACATCCCAGGTTTTGATTTAAGTAAATCTGTGTGTGCTTCAATATTTAGTCGTTAATATTTTTCTAGACTGGTGTCCCTCGGTCTGGATTGAAGCATACACACGCACACACACGCGCGCGCGCACACACACACACACACACACACATATATATATATATATATATATATATATATATATATATGCCATTTGTCTGTGCATTGAACACGGGCTTATCTGGTCTGTTGCTTTTGCTATTCATCTCGAGTTTCTTGATATAATCCAAAGAATGATCTGTAATGAAAATTATTCACCATTCTCTTGATGGACTTTGAAGATGGATGCTATAGTATGAAAGTGTGTACCATTACTGGAGGCCTGGATGATCTTTTTCCTCTTTGTTTTTTTTTTTTTTAGATATTAAACATTTATCAAGTATATCAACAGAAATGTCTATTTTCACTTCCATGGTTGTGATTTTCCTTTTCTTCGAAGCACCGGTATCAGAAGAGGTTACACTACGCTTGGAGGCCATAAAAAAGTGAAATAAGTTTCCACAAACACAACAAAGCGAAAGAGTGTGAATACACAACAATTCAATATGGCGTACAACCACGAAATGAACCACGCCGACTCACGTCAATCCATTTTTCTCTTCGTCCACGTATTATTCGTATTAGCATCATCGTCTTTCAGCTTTCGGTGCTTATATTTTCCGAGTTTCCACAAGTGCGTAGGTACTTAATATTAATATTCCTTTACCATCTTTTCTTATAAGAACGCTATACCAAATATTGTTCAGACAGTTGTATTCCCTTCATTGCACATTTGAATGTTGTTAACATTTTGGCCGATCCATTCTGGTATATATTCCGAGAGAAATACCAAAGGAAAACATCTTCAATTTCATTGAATAAAGAGCTTCCTTTTTTCTCTCATAAATATAAACCTGAAAAAAGGATCGTCTAAAAGTTGTGTTAACATCATCAAGTATACAAAAAGTTTTCTTTATTTATTTATTTCTTACTTTTTTCTTTCTTTCTTTCTTTTCACTCAATTTTATTTTATTTTTTTATTTTATTTTCTCTATTAATCTTCATTTCTTCCCTGTCTTTCTTTCCTTTCTTTCCTTCCTTCCTTCCTTTGTCTTTCCAATCTTCTTTCCCTTTTCTTTACTTTATTTCTACATATATTTCTTTCTTTCGGTTTTCTTTTATTTCCCACTTGTTTTTATTTCTTCTTTATCCTTTTATTTCTTTCTTTCCTTTTAAATACTTTCTTCACTTTCTTTTCTTTTCCACTTATCTTCATGTCTTTCTTTCTCACTTTCAACGTATATTTTCTTCTTTCATTTTTTTTCTTTTATTTCCTACAAATTTTCATTTCTTTCTTTCTTTCTTCGCTTTTCTTCCTTTTTCTTTTCTGGTCATCTTTACTTCTTTCTTCCTTTCTTTCTTTCAACACGTATTTTCTTCTTTCACTTTTTTTTTTTATTTCCTACACGTTTTCATTTCTCCTTTCTTTTTTTCTTTCTTTCCTTTTACTTTTTCATCCATCTTCACTTCTCTTCTAACCTTCTTTCTTTCTTTCTTTCTTTCTTTCTTTCTTTTCCCCTACATTTTAAATTTAATCATTTATTACAACTCTTTTCCAATCAATCTTTAATTCACTTTCTTTTTCTATTATTTTTTCACTGACCGATTTTACTTCTTCTTTATTCCTTCTTTCTTTCCTTCCTGACTGCCTGTTTCCTTCAATAATTTATTCAATATGTATTTCTTGTTCACAATATGTATCCTGAAATTCTTGTTTCCTTTTCTTTCCTTTATCTCTCTATCTTTAATTTTCTACGTTGTCTATAAATGTTTCGAATGTCTCTCTAATCTTGCCCCAGTACCTTCCCTATCACCCAATTTCTCTCTCTCTCTCTCGCTTTCTCTCTCTCTTTCTGTCATTAAATAGTCCCCTTATTTTTATGCCTCTCTCATTGTCTCTAAAAGGTAAAGCATGCAATTATGCCTTGTCTTTTCATCGTTTTTGCCATTTCCTCAAAATTCTCGGTTCCCAGATCACCAATCATTCGACTGTTAGAATATTTTTTTTCAGTTTTTCAACTGCTTCAATTTTGGGAGGAAATATCCTTGCTATTCAAATCACCTTTAACATTTATCCGTCTTTTTTTAAAAAAAAAGTTTCTTCTCGTTTTTTCTTTCTCTCTCTCTCTTATCTTTATCATTTAACGTATCATTTACCTTGAGACATTTCCAATTTTTAACATTTTCTTTTTTTTTCTCTCTCTCGTTTGATCACTTTTCTTTACTAATTTATTCATTTACCCTTTTCTCTTTGTCTTGTCATCTTCCGCATCGTCTTCCGAAAGCGTTTAAACTTTCTATTGACATTTTCCAATCCCTTAGTTAATCTATCAAACTCATTGAATTACCCTCACCTCACCACTTCTACACACTATCTTACCCCAATTACCTGCCTCTCTCACAATCAATTTCACTATTGTCTTCATCGGTACCAAATTTATATCCCCTTCAACTGTCACCGTTAACTTTAAACGTCACCATCTTAAATCTAACCATCACTATCATTGGGAAATTATTGGAGGCCAAAATCTTAACAAGATATGCAAATGACATAGTATTGATAATAGACACGGAAAGAAAACTACGCAAACTCCTACAGAAATTAGTAAAGGAAAGCAAGAAGAAACAAAAAAATACAGAAGACATGCTTGTTAGCGAGAGGTACAGCCCAACATGCAAATCACAAATTGGAGATACCAAAATCAAACAATTACAACAATTTCAATATCTGGAAGTGTTTTTAGCAGAGAACGAAAAGTTTGACACTGAAATCCAAAGGAGCATTGAAATAGACAAAAGATTTTTAAGAAACAGAAAAAAAAAATCTTGAGAAACAAAGAAAACAGTATTAAAATGTTACGTGATGTTAATCTTCCAATATGGCAGTGAGTGCTCGACAATTTCCTCAAAGATGAAGAAGAGACTTGTAGCAACAGAAATATGATTCTACAGAAGGATGATGAGGATACTATGAACCGAAAATGTGAGCAACCACGAAGTTTTAGAGAAAATGGAAAAAAAAGGGAACTTATACTTAACATCAGAAAGAGAGCGCTAGAGTGCATAATGAGGAAAGAGGGCTTGGAAAATTCGATACTCGAGATTGAAGCCAAGAAGGACGGAGCAAAACAATGCATAAAAAATCTAATCTAAATCTCACGGCCACTTTTATGTCTGTTTACTCAGGCATATTTCTCTTTGTTCAATACCCACAGAACCTACCCCTGGTTTATACTGCAACTCAGCTGAGTGGGCCTTAGTTAATGTTTCTGCGCATTATTAACAGTCTGAGCAAGATCAGCATTCTCGAACCCTCACGTTTACCCAATTTCACTCATGTGGTATGGTTTTCAGGCACTTTCCATTAGTGCCACACGCTGGGATCGACCTCACTAGACCGATAACATCGAGAAGTTATCTTCCTGAAAAATCGACCCTGGTAAGATTCAGACCCGGGTCTAGTGGTCATTCTAACCACACGGTCACGTGCCGACATAAAATAACACTTTTAATAGATAAAATATATAATAATCGAATAAAAACGGAAATGATACTCAAGACTACGAAAATACGACACAAAGAAAAGAAATAAACTCGTTCAATAGAAAAAAAAAAGATAAAGAAACAACACACACGTAAAGTTCAGTAAAGGCCCTGTTAACTCACTGGTCGATATGTTATTTCGATCAAATAGTCGATATGCTTCTCGTTGAAACTAAAATCAGGTTAATCAACTCCCAAACCCAGCCTTAGACCACTGTCTTTATTACACCTCTTCTTTGTATATTTGTTGCTGTCAACAAAACGTATCGGCCGATCCATTTTTCAGCTTTTCTCGGGTGTATATTTCTACGTCCCACTTGTTTATGTAGCGTCTGATATTAAGATAAAGGCCTGCCTTTCTTGAATAAACTCAACCTTATTTTCTAGGATCGAACACCGAATTTTGACTAGGGCATAATTATGTTTCTCTCTACGAAGTCCGTTCAGAAGGAATCTAACCTTCTTTTTTTTTTTAAATTAACGCAAAAATAGACTGCCCAAGACAATATCGCTTTCGGTGTTTCAAAGTACGCGTTACGGATTTATTCCAGCGTTTCATCTATTTTTCAAAATTATCTGTATGTTATCTTTCGAGATCCCCATCAGCAATTTAATATCGTCCACAGTCTGAACTTTCGCTTTCAACGGCTATTTTAGCTTCGAGAAAAGCCAACAGTTCTGGACTGTTTAGGGGCTGACTTCTCTTGGCGATGCGATGTTTTACCACATAAATGCAAAGAAATAATTACGCATAACAAATGGGTGCAACTGTCTCTGATGAGGTAAAACACAAAGAACTACTTCAACTGCTAGGAAAGCTTTATTTAGTTAAGAAATAGAATAACCCAGATCCTGGATACGGATAGATAATGAATTCAGTAAATATACAAAATAGAAATGAATACAAGACAAGGATATGTCTTTCCACCTAGATTATTTAACGTTTCCAACGAGATGATTCTGGGAGATTTTGAAATCCTACCATAATTTCATTATTGGCGGCCACAATTTTAGCAGTATCTGATAGACAGAGATTTAATAGCAGACGCAGAACGGAAACTACATAAATTTCAATAGAAGGCTGTAAAAGAAAGCAAGAACAAAGAACAAAGCATCAGTTGTAAGAAGACAGAATATATGGTTGTCAGCAAGAGGAAAACGATGAGAATTACGAATTAGAGACAATAAATCAAACAAGTACGAAAATTTAAATATCTGGAAAGTGTTTTAACGGAGGACCGGAAATATAGCAGTGAAATTCGAAGGCGCATTGGAATAGTGAAATATGCCTCCCAAAAGCTAAGCAAAATATTCGGAAACAGGAAAATCTCGTAGGAAATGTTGAACTGTTATGTAATATGGGTCTTCCTTTATGTCAGTGAATGCTTAACAGTATATTCACACTCTTAAAGGAGACAATTGAGGCAACAGAAAGATGCTTCCACAGAAGATTGCTGAGAATACCATGGACATAACATTGTGAATGACCTGGAAGTTTTAATGAAAATAGAAACAAAAAGGATTTTAGAATTAGAAAGGGACAATTTCAAATTTCTAGGACACAAGAAAAAGGGGTTCGCTAATTTGGCACTCACAGAGCAAGGAGGACAGTGGGACAGGGGAAAGCAATGTGTAACCTAGGTAACGTGCATGTGTAAATTGGTGACAGGACTTTCCCATCACTGTAACGTAGTTTCCCTGTGACATTTCTATAAATATTTTCATGGTAACTTTCCTCTTTGGCGCTTCTAATTTATGAATTTGAGCGCAGTACTAGATTGGAGGCTAGGTCTCTTCTTTTTATAGGTGAAATGGATAGATATAACCGTAAGTCCTATGCTAACAGTTTCTTCTCTCACACCTCCCGCTTGTGGAACTCTCTTCCGGCTTTTTACTTCACTTCAACTTTGGTCTTCAAAAATTTAAACGCAATGTCAATCGTTGTCTTCTGTCTTCTTAATTCCTCTTCTTTTATTGTTCTCTTCTTAAAAAATTTTTTTTTTCATTTTCACACTTAGTAACCGCTTGCGTCTTAGTAGATTTATTGTTTAGCTGTGGTGAAATGATTTAAAAAACAATAACTTGGAGTGTGTTGAAATGGTGAAAAGATAAATTTTACTAAGCGCTACGAAGGGTAGGAAGATATGGAGAGCCATTACCCAACAGGTCCTAAAGGGACAAATTACAGAAGATGGTATAATGTTATGATAAATGCAATGGTCGCATTCGTAACCTTACCGGAAATTATTTGTTCACGCATACTCATTGAGGTCTCTTCTGATTGGCTGTTAGTTAAGATTATTAAAAAAACAACAACGGCTGAATACTTTCTAGACCCTTGTTTAATTCTTATGGATTTAAAAATAAGGTTACTTAATATTTATTTATGAAGTTGTGATGTAAAAACTAATGTTAAATGCCTAACCAGTATTATTTTTTCGTAAGTTTAGACGGAACCCATTTTTTCGTTGTTATGAAACATCAAGTTGGGTCAAAAATAATTGACGTTTAATAACGATACAGTAGATTATGATGTGCTTAACATATTTCCTAATTCCCATATACTTTGTGAAGTGGGTAGCCATGGTAAAATGTAAAATAAGTAACAAAACTGTCAAACAAACAGAATTGACAAAGTTTGCAATAAGAAAAAGAAAAGAAAGAAACAGGGAAAAAATAATATAAAGCAAAGAATATATGCAAGGCAAATTAACAGTAATAAGGCAAAGCAACAATAATATGGTAAAAAGTTCACAAATTAGAATTGGGGATGAGACACAAAAGCAAGTTTGGACAAGTGAATATAGTGTTCTGACTTCAAGACAAGACAGATCGAGGCTGCATCAGATGAAACCAAAAACAGGTCCATTAGTTATTTCATGGTGGTAACACAAGACATTACTTGATACCACTAGAAGCGAAGATGCCTCTTGTTACAATATCATTAGAAGATCTCTTAACTAAGGGGTATGATTACTTTCTTAATACATTAAATGTTATTATTTTGCTTCATATTAGCCATCTTTGGATATTTTTTACTTTTAATTATTTAAAAATATCTATTCTTTCTTTATGATTGTCACTTCTCAACACTTTTCAAAGTTGTAGTCAAGTGAGGTAAATATGAATTGTTTACTGAATTGCTTCAAACCTTAGACTGTAAATAACATGCAACAGTAATGGTAATGGTGAGATTAGCCATTCCCTTGTAAGGAAACATTTAGCATTCATTGAGTTAGTGTGGAGTGAGTAGCCATGGTCAAATCCATAATAAGTAACAGAACTGTCCAACAAACAGAACTGACAAAGTTTGCAATAAGCAATAACAAGAAAAAAGAATAGGGTAAAAAATAATATAAATTGTTGAAAATGAAGCCAGCATATTTTCTTCCTCTTGGTATTTAGTGTACCAATTTTTCACAATGCAATTTTTTAAGATTTATAACATAATTGTACCTATAATCTAAATTATAACTCAACAACAGTTACAGAACAGATACTGCTGGAGTGTGGCTAAAGTTGTGTGCCAGTAACTAAACAAAATATCATGTTGGTTTGTTCATGATAGCCCAATTGATATGCTAAGTAATCATTATTTTTAGTGTAGGGAATTTGCTTTGGTCAGTAACAATTTGACTGGCTCAAATTTTAGAGTGTATAGCCATGGTTAATACAAAATAAGTGACAGAACTGTCCAACAAACAAAATTGACAAAGTTTGAAATAAGCAATAACAAGAAAAAGAAAAGAACAGGGCAAAAAATAATATAAAGCAAGCAAACAATACATGCAAGGCAAATTAACAGTAATAAGGCAAAGCAACAGTAATAGGGCAAAAAGATCACAAACTGGAATTTAATGTCGGTACATGAAAGCAAGTTCGGAAAATAGAATGTAGCGTTCTGAATATCACCCATTCACATTTTGGTCGTCTCTGTGGTGCAATACAGTTTCAAAATCCTTAACTAGACCATAGCTGACATAAAGTGGATGGTCGCCAAACGGAGAAAGCTTCTCCCTTGCCACAGTATGTATCATCCAAAGACTGATGTCGATCGTCTGCATGTGTTCAGTTCCGATGGAAGCGGAGGATTAATTCTACTAGAACTGTCTAACAAAAACCACAGCAATCGGTCTTCAAAGATATCCGAAAACTACAGAAGACTGGATAATGATCTGTGTCAATGAAAGTTCAAGTGGATGAAGAAGTGCAAATAAACCATAATACACCTACTGCAGCAGCAACGAACCTAAAAAAGAAAGCCAAAAACAAATGCAATGTGTCAAATGCAGAAAAGATAGCAAGATAAGCCTTTTCGTGGTCAGTACTCAGCCCGTACCAAACAAACTGATGTGGACAAACCCCGTACACATCAGTGGCTATGTAGTGCAGGTTTCAATTCTGAAACAATGCTTGCTAACGAGAAATTACCAAGCACGCATAATGAAAAATTGTGTTAACCCGAAATGCTGATTGTCTGAAACAACTGACCATCTTGTATCAGGTTACTCTGTATTAGCACCGACTGAATATAAAACTCGTCATGATGGAGTGCGCCAATATATGCACTGGAAAATCTACATCTTTTACTGAAAGGAAACTGCAAGAAACTGGTATGAATACCACCCAGGCCCTGTTATAGAGTAGGACATGTACTAATTTTATAGGACTTTACAATGCACGCAGACAGAACCATCGAAGCTAATTGCCTAGACATCGGGATCAAAAGTCACAAGAACAAAATGTGCTTTCTTATTGACATGGCAGTTTCTGCAGATTGTAATGTATCTTTGAAGATCTTCAAAAAATTATCAAAATATAAGGATCTTGAAGTAGAATTCTAAAGATATGTGCACATCAATAATTCCAGTTAGAGTGGGATCTCTCGAATTGATTGGAAAAGGTTCCATTAGATTTATTGAAGGGATTTCTTCCCCACATCCTCGTAGACAATGCCTTAAATAAATTAAAAAGTACAGCTCATACATTACGAAAGGCTTTATCTATGTAAAATGTGTATTGTCTTAGGCTGCCTTATTTTTTGTGACAACAATACTCAGTGAAAATGTCATGATATTATTTCTGACATTAGGTTTCTGGTTTGGACCCGGAGGGAAATGAGTATACAACAAAAATCAAAATAAATAATAAAAATAATAATAAAAGTCCATGTAAACATTTTTCATGTTTTCTGGTGTGGTGTAGCTCCTAGTTACCGTTTTGCACATAATGTCACTTGGTTTAATTTGAATATCAGCGTTTCAAAATAAGGGGATATAGCCAACAAAATCTTGTTCAGCACACGGACAATACCCATTTCTTGCTAATCAGTGAGAAAATAAAAAGTACTTAAAAAACAGAACAAAAACATCAATTTCGGACATTTTAACGAGTATTCTGATTGTGATGTAGAACATCTGATTTGAAGAACAGAAAAAGTCAATATATATATATATATATATATATATAAGTGTGTGTTTCTCTCTCTTTCTCATTCTCTCTCTCTCTTTCACTCTCTCTCGCTTTCACACTCTCTCTCTCTCTCTTTCACTCTCTCTCTCTCTTTCACTCTCTCTCTCTCTTTCACTCTCTCTCTCTTTCACTCTCTCTTTCTTTCACACTCTCTCTCTCTCTTTCACTCTCTCTCTCTCACTCTGTTGTGTTTATATTTTCTAATATATACACACCAAAAAGTGGTGATTACAGGCAATTTACACGTCTCCCTATGTAGTTGATTCTTGGGATGACGTCATAGAAATCTTCGTTCTGATATGCTGTGTCCCTTCAGGATGTGAGCGATCATCGTTCTCCACAGCTTACTATCCTTTATAGCTCTTAATAATGTTTGCGTTTTGCACTGCCTTTTCCACTCCCTGACCTGGCATCCATTTGCACATGTTCGTTAAATAGGTTACTCTCTGTCTCAGTCTGTTCTCCTTACACCCGATATGCCCAGTGAGTGTCAAAGTTTCCAAGCCTTCTTTCCACATTATGTGTCATAGAAATTTCAACGGTTACCCTCTAATCTTTTTGTTCCCATATTCCTTAAATTGTATTCGTTACTCACATGATCCATCTATGGTATTCTCAGTAGTCTTTTATCGAACTAAATATTTGTTACCTCAGATCTCTTCTCCACCTGTTCAGTTTCATCATCGTATATGAGAACTGATAAGACATTGCAGTTCAGTACTCTTTTCCGTGTTACTAACGAGGATTTGGTTTTCTTAATACTTTGTTCAGTTTTTGGAAGATATATTTAGCTATATATACCGGCATCTGTTAAAATATTTCCCAGAAATTAAATCTGTGGTAGAAATATCATTTTCAGTTACTTGACAAATAAAGTACCATAATTTATTTATGTCTTAAGTTATTTTTAGCTTTCTGGTTAATTTAAAACCGCAAATAAAATGGTTGTATTTTGGAATTGCATTGTATTTATAAAATATTACAAACTTAAATAATGCCATCATTTTTAAAGCGAGGGAACGTCCTTCATATAATATAACGCATTAAAATTAAACTGAACTGTGTATTCTCTCCAGAATTCGAGCAGACCAACGGAAATCTTTTTTCAGAACAAAGAGATAATGAAGAGAAAAAAAAGCATTTCTATTTTATCTTTACTTCTTTTTTTTTTTTAAAGAAATTCACTTCATAATCTTCAAATACAAGTTTCATCTGATTGAATATCTTTTTTAGCACAAAATATCTTCTCAAAATGCCATGTAAATAAATAATGGAATGATAAATTATAATAACAACTATAACATCATTTTCTATTCGTCAAAGTGTATTAAAGAATTGTTTCGTGCGTATTCGTAACTAACGCATCGGTGCGGATATTAAAATATGTCTTTGCTTTGTGTATAGATGTGTTGCATTACTATGTTGAAATAGCCTGTCCGCTTTATATACGCCATTCGTCAAAGCACTTCTGGATACAATGATAATCCTCAAGAGAAAATATTGTCTATGCTGATATTTATACAACTTCTCTTAATATTATACTCACCAATAAAATTAATTAATTATCTATCTATCTATCTATCTATCTATCTATCTATCTATCTATCTATCTATCTATCTATCTATCTATCTAAATATGTTCATATCTGTCCATTAATATCTATCTTTCTCTCGCTTAATTATTTATCTTGCTGGCAAGTTAGCTGTTTAGACAAGCATAGATAGATAGAGTGAGAGATAATTGAAAATTAATTTACACACCTCTGTATTCATGCGCTGTTCTATATATATATATATATATATATATATATATATATATATATATATATATATATATATATATATATATATATATATATATATATATATATATATTATTATTTATTTGAAAATTATAACATAAATATGTTATAAAAATCAATACAAAAATAGCCATTTTGTTTCAACACTTCTGGTGTCTTATCAAGTGATGGTGTTGAATGTAGAATAAAGGCTTTTAAAAGGTTCAAATCAATTAAACACCCTCACTAGGAAAAACGCTTTTACACAAGCTGGGATGACCAATCAAAATACAAGTATATGAGAATTCAAAAAACTTGACAACGAACTTTGGTTATAATAATTATTTAATGCTTTAATGTTATTGTTAAACTAAATTAGAATTAATTCTAACTAATTAATATTAAATTATACTATAAAATTAAAAAAAATCCAGTTTTAAATTTTAGATTTAATCTATATTAAGTTTGAAATTATAAAAGAAGAAATATATATATATATGTGTGTGTGTGTGTGTCTGTGTGTCTGTGACTCTGTGTGTGTGTGTGTGTGTGTGTGTGTGTGTGTGTGTGTGTGTGTGTGTGTGTGTGTGTGTGTGTGTGTGTGTGTGATACCACAGGACAAAACAGACAAAATCGCGTTTTTCCCCTAAAAGGTAACCTTTTATTTCGGCCAACACTTCATCAGAAGAATCGTTGGCGACTTAGGAAAATGTTAACGAGAATCGCGAAATGAGGAAATGAGGAACTATGACAAAAATACAATTTAATATTAAAAAGGGAGAAAGAATTGAAGAGAGGAAAAATGGAAAAAAAAACAAAACAAAAAACAAACAAAGAATGAATACTTCCAGTGAGTATAAAAAGAAAGAAAATATAGACTCAAAAGGCTCCTAGTAAAGAAAGAGAACAGATAAATTACTCATTCTCAAAGAGAGTCGGTGTAATTTAATATATACTGCCTCGAAAGTGTGCAGATGTTTTACCGACCGTGCTTTGCCGAAAATGGAATACCACGAATCCATGTATTTTTAAGCACAATCTGGATTATCTAAAAGGTATTGGCCTATCGTGGAATCCTGTGCCGTCTGCGTCAGGCGTGTATTACGTATAATTATGTCTGATTTTGTGAGGCACGTGTTGTGCAATATGGCCTTTTAAGGCACTGATTGGTCCGCCATATGTAGTCTGCGTTGCACTGACATTTAAATTTATAAACGACTAAACTATTTTATAGATAGAGCAGACGAAGAAAACTTAGGGACAGTGTCAAAAACAACACGTGTCCTGACAGCAGGAAAACTTAAGTTAACACAGGCTGACATTCTGTTAGCCAGGTTCTATATCTATCTATATCTATCTATTTAGCTATTATATATATATATATATATATATATATATATATATATATATATATATATATATATATATATATATATATATATATATATATATATATATATATATATATATATATATATATATATATATATATATATATATATATATATATATATATATATATATATATATAAGAACGAATAGTGTACAATTCAACGTTTGCAACATGTAATTTAAAAGAGGGCTCAATACAAAGTAGAGCAATATCATTTATTTTAGGATATTACACCGAAAACATATCAAAATCACTGCATTTCAGTCTTTAGATACATTGATACTCATCTAAACACAACTGAAATTGTGTAGCGATTTTGACATGTTTTTGCTGTAATATACAAATATATATATATAAACACACAACACACACACACACACACACACACACACACACACACATATATATATATATATATATATATATATGTAGATAGATAGATAGATAGATAGATCACAACCATTGCACTTAATATGCTAAGCCGCACTCGTAGTGGTGACCATGTCGGGGATGTAATATTCAAATCTTAGATATGTTGAACTCTTGTATATCAGATATGTAATAAATACATTAGATACTCTATGTCATTTTCATAATATAAGATGCATACATTTATAATATGCCCTATCATTATGGGGCACCCAGTAGTGCGAGGGGTAAAATGTCGCCATTTTATATTTTTATTTTCCCGCATGCGTGTTGTTTGTTTTTCATCTTGTCTACTGCACAATATACTAGGGTCAGTTAGTCACCGTCTGCGAGAAAAAGAGAACCATGACGCATATTACTCCGACAGAAATTTGGAAACACCACGAGGTACTGCTTGGCATTCGCACCAGAAACTCCAATACGAACATTTTAGAGTGCTTGGGCAGTGCAGAGGATGATGTTTATCCAAAAGATGTACCAAGAGTGATGAAAATCAAATGTCCTCTCAAGACCATGGTGCTTGGAGTGCGGCCTCAGATTCAATACAGAGGACTACATCAAGTGCCTTGAGGAGGTAGTGATGCCTTGGGTCAATAGGGTGGCTGCTAGAAGAAACAGGACTCTGCACCATGCCACACATGCAGAAGAAACCGGTTATGGCTATCGGACATATCACCCCTTAGATCTGGCCACATAACTCTCCAAAATGTACCCCCTCGATTATTATGTGTGGGGCGCAGCTGAACGAGAGAGCAACAAAGCCCCTTGTAACACCAAAGATGAACTGAAGGCAAAGAGTATGCCAGCATTCACCAACTTAAATAAGGAGAAAGCCCAGAAGAGTTGCAAGAGATTCCGAAGTTGTCTAGAGTCTGTGGTCGAAACCAATGGCAGCTTCATTGAATAAATTTTATACTTTTTTATTTCAAGATAGTTCTGTGTAATTTTGGTAAGTATATCTGTTAAAATGAGATGTTAGTGTTAGATTCATTTTTTGCGTAATTTAGGCGACAATTTATCCACCCTATGTGTGTGTGTGTCTATATATATATATATATATATATATATATATATATATATATATATATATATATATGTAGTAATCCGTTGGTATAATCCAGGCGAGTCCTATTAACACAACATAGAATTTGAAATATGTTAAAATTGACTCGCAAAAAACGCTAAATGTTTATTTTCATTACACAGAGCAATTTTTCTTTACAATTGGAATTAAGATACCTTTAGCAAATGACCAAATTCCCAGATCAATACCAATCTGTCTTGTCCAGAGAATTGATCTGGGAATTTAACTATATTGTCGACTTGGAAAAAATCCCTTACTATAAATGTAATTTACATTAACGAGAAAAAAAGGCTTAGACAGAAGCGTCCATCTTTTAACATTTGTTTTTTTTTAATGTAACTATAATAACAAAAACATTTTGATTTCATTTTTGCCTTGAAAATTCGGAAGACGAAACGCGTCGGCAAAAATCTAAGATTTTTTCCAATTGTCATTTTATACCATATGTATATATACTAAGTTTTACATATGCACGTCACGTTTTTAATGCGATCCGAAAAACATAACATTTACATTCTTGCTCTATCCTCGGGATACTAAGCACTGTATTCAAAAAGTCAACAATAAACTGCATTTGATTTAGAATTATTTTTCAATAATTAATCATGTCGGCCAATAATGTCCTAAATGAACTTCTCGTTCTCTTAGGCTCGCCTCGCTGCATAGGTTAAATAAATCCGGTGCGAATACGCAATCCTTGTCTTACGCCTCCTCTTCTACTTTTGTGTACTTGCAGAATTGCTCCCATTAAAAGTTCCGGTACATGCCATTAAAAATGAAGATTAAATCAATTAAGTTAAATGCACATTTATTCGTTCAACAAAAGGTTTGTTTTTAAGTCCCATATGCGCATGCGCGGATATTAAAGCGGTATGCACAGGAACACATACCCCCCCCACACACACTCCACTAAACATACGCGCACTCAAAATGCGTTCAGAAATCTTGTTTCATATTATTTGCTTATATGAGAAAACACAAACCCTGAGGTAATACGCAATCCTTTAAAAAAATGCATAGCTTATTTTTCTGGGGGAAAAAATTGATAAAAACAAAGATACTGCGGAAGTTGACGTATTAAATTGTTCAACAGAATGAAAAAGAATCTAATTTGAAAATCATCGGCGGCGTTTAGAATCTAAGAAAAAGAATACGAAACAAAAAAAATGCCAAATTGCAAATAATGAGAATGTAGAAGTGAAAACCAAAGTAAGCCGACTGAGAACGGAAAGTGACAATTGTCATTTATATCGGAAAGCTACACAAAACAAAAGAGTTTGTTTAATGTTCGATAGAATTTCTAGCGAATAAGGCAACAGTATGAAGAACGGATAAGTTTTGGAAAGCATTTCAAAGTATTATTGAGAGATGCGTACATGCAGCGCCTATTAGACCGAAATACATTGATATTAGAATCGTGGGCTTACGAGATAAATAGGATCTCTTTGTGAGACAACAAACGGAATTCACTCTCTCTCTCTCTCTCTCACACACACACAGACACACACACACACATACATATATATATATATATATATATATATATATATATATATATATATATATATATATATAAAACTGTTACTATGGAACACGCAAAGTACCATGATAAAAACGCATATTTGTTTCGACGTCCAAAAGAAGTGACGAGACATTTTTGGGACGTCAAAACAAATATGCATTTTTGTCGTGTTAACTTGCATGTTCCAATATAACAGTTTATAATAAATATTTATTGCGCTACTTCGTGTATTTATCCATTTTTTAAATTAATGTTATGAACGTCTGAATTTATATTCTCTTCGTTCTTTTACACACACATATATATATGTGTGTGTGTGTGTGTGTGTGTATGTATATATATATGTGTGTGTGTGTGTGTGAATATATATATACATATATATATATATATATATATATATATATATACATAGATAGATATATAGATAGATAGATGTGTGTGCTTGAGAGTGAGATTCCCATTTATTTTCCATATATATATATATATATATATATATATATATATAATTTAAAGAAAAACAGATGACTTTAACCCTCCATTTGTAATAATTTATTTCACCAGAGAATCTTATTTTTCTCTGGATCTTCAGACTTCACTTTCAGAAGGTGAAAGGAAAATTGAATTTAAAATTTACGAGCAGTATTAAGCTTATATAAGTTGACATAGAGGGTGGTGAGGAATGGTATGAGAGACATGGTCGAGTTTAGAGAGGGAAAGGAGAGTTTTTAAACTTATCTTTATATTTCTTTTTATTATAATACTTAATATTGAGGAAGGACGGTGTAAGGATCAGACATTAACCTATTTAATCGGTCAACTCAACGGAAATGATAAGTAGAAAAAAGGGAAAAAGAAAAATATTATAGTGTAACATAATGTCAAATAAAATACGATTTAATTAATAATACAACTTATCAAATATTACAATTTAATAATATAACATAACATAACAACCTCAATATAAACTATAAAAACATTTTTTTTTAATTTCAAAGAAAAATTTACAAGTGGAAGACAAATCTACATCTGAAAAAACGAAGGCGTAAACAAAAGCAAAAATTCATGAACGTACGCGTGTAAAAGAACTTTAAATTCATGAATACGCACGTGTATTAAACGAATTGAAAATGACGCGGAATAAATTGAAAAGTTGGAAATACGATTTTAAAAAACGGGTCTACTTGAATGGAAATTACCAAGAAACTTCGAAGTCGCAGAAAAAAACAAAAACTGATATTTAAAATTAAGTAATATTTATCAGTCAGTGATGGGCCATGCGTGATACACATTTAGGCGATCATGTATCTTTCGATACATGTCTGACGAAGTAAATTTTTTTCTTCAATAGGTTGCCATTTCTTTCTGCAGTAGACCAGTTGCCATCCAAGACTATAGAACCCGATCTCTCCTGCTATTTAGCTGGGGGCGAAGAAGAGGTATTTAAGTGAATGTAATGGATTCGACTTGAATTCGAACTCGGCTCTCCGATTCCTCAATCTGAGCCGCTAGAATGACTCTTATCCAAAATATAGGAGAAAGCCAGAAGATGGAGGTCACATCAGCAAGATTACTGAGTAATATTGAAATGTATCATTTTTCTCCACAAATTATAACAATGATTTAAAATCACCATTTTCTTACAGAAAACGTGTGACACGCAACAAGGCGCTGGTAATTCGGCGAGTATATGATAAAAATATAGTTTTAAGGTATGCTTCATATATGGGTTAAAAAGCATAATATAGATCGTATGTAAATATGATGGTCTGACGAATGCGTTTAAGCATGATAAAGACTGTTATCACTGGGTGTTGACTTCAATGTCCACTTATATATATATATATATATATATATATATATATATATATATATATATATATAGCTAAGATAAGAACGAATAGAGTACAATTCCAAAACGTTCGTAACATTCAATTTAATAGAGGACTCAATATAAAGTAGATCAATGTTATTTATTCTAGACCAAAAATATGTCAAAATCGCTACACAATTGCAGTCGTGTTTCGATCCGTATCAATGTACCTCATGAGGCGATTGTAAATTACTGGCGAGTCAACGATTTATTTAAGTTTAAAAGCAAAATATAACCACTTTTTACGAAAAAAAAGTGAGTGCTATAAGTTTTTTTCTTTTTTCGTAAAAAGAGGTTGTAATTGGCTCTTAAATCTAAATAAATCTTTCACTCGCCAGTAATTTACAATCACGTCATGAGATACGCATCGAAACACGACTGCAATTGGGTAGCGATTTCGACATGTTTTCGGTGTAAAACCCAATATATATATATATATATATATATATATATATATATATATATATATATATATATATACAAGTGATGGTGTTGATTCAACACCATCAATTGAAAAAACCCCAGAAGTGTTGAAGCAAAATGGCTATTTTTGTAGTGATGTTATAACATGTTTATGTTATAATTTTGAATAAATAATTATATTTGCTCTACTCTGTAAGAGTAGAGCAAATATAAGAATAGTGTTTTGGTTATTGAAATTTTATTCCGTCCAAATATATATATATATATATATATATATATATATATATATAAGTCCTTTGTCCAATAATAAGTGTTATATTTATTCTATGGAATTTATCTTGAAATAGTTTTATGTTTGCTAAACAAAAGCAAAATAAAAGATAAACTCAATGATAATGAAGTTTGTTTATTATTTTAAGATTATAGAAAGCATGGTCGTTAGAAAATGGGACAGTCCGTGATGCGAGATACAAACTGGAGAGGTCAAAATCAAGCAGTAGTCAATCATATACAGCATGAATCTTATAAAAGGAATCGATTAATTTCCCTATTACCATTAGTGATATCTTTATGTTTTTACTTCATCAATTTACTTTGTTAATTTATCCATTTTTATTTCTTTCGGCTGTAGGGCCTTCTTCTTTCTTATGAATAAATAAGTTTATCATCTGAGCAGTCATCACCGATGTTGGGTGGCGTTGTCGTGAAGAAGAATGACGTCACGGGTGACGCAGTCTTTGTTCGTTTTTAATTTCCGTTTTTTTTTTCCAATAATTTTTTTTTACCGCTATTCTTTTATATAAATTGGCGGACATTTTATTCTCCTCACTCTCCCTACCCTTTTTTTATCACTTTAAAGAAAACACATCTTGCAAAATCTTCATCACCCACTATCAAATGTTTTAAATCTAACATAGCTAAATCCTCCTCCTATTCCTCCTTCTACTTCATTTTCGCCTCTTCCTCATCCTTTTTCCCTTTCCTATTTCTACTTCCTCCTCGTCTTCCTTCTACTTCACTTTCCACCTCCTACTCTACCTGTTTTTCCTATTACTTCTTTCTTACTTTCTCCTCCAACTCCTATTGTACAACAGTTACAAATTAGTGGTTTTTTTTTTTTTGTCTTTTTAATCTCCCCATTTATTCACCATTTCTTTCTTTCTGTCTGATCCCTTACTTTTCTTCGTCTTTTCTTTTTCTTTTTTTCCCTTTGACTCCTACTCACTAAATCCGGATATTTGTGAAAAAGCAATTACTATTCATTTAAAGATCCCTACTTTTCAAATGGCTTTATCTACATCTTTTTTTTTTCTTTTTTTTTTAAAAAGGTTTTGTTTAATCTATCCCGTTAAGGCGTTATTATAAAATACAGAGCTTTTCATAGTCACAATTATCTCTTTTAGCAACTTCGCCTCCGCAGTATCAGCATTATCTTTGTATATGAGATTTCTAAAATTCACTAACCCCCAGAAGAGCAACTCTTCGCACCTTCTTGGGCTTATGTTTTCCACTGATACCAAATGGGGCTGGTCTTCTAGATCTTCTGCTGGGAATGTTAGTTCATTGTGTCGAGTGACAAACAATTCTTCTCGCCAGAATCCATATTTTTTAAGCATTTCACCCCAAGCAAGGCGGGAATGCCACTAGTGTGCAAGGGGTTACAGAGAATGGGAGCAAGAGTAAAGAGGCGTGGTAGAGGAAAGGATGAAGAGAAGGACGAGGAGTGGACCAAGGCATCTGGAAATGTCGATTGACATTATATTTGCATAATTAAAGATTATAGCTATCAGGAAGCAAGTAAGAGGAAAGGAGTTTCAGAGACGGGAAATGCGAGGCATGAATCTATTGGAGTAGAAGAGACAGCTACATTTAACCGTATCGACAGTGAAAGAGTGGGACCGAGATGCCAACCTAGTAGTACGTTCAAATTCATTCTGTTTGGGAACCAGCGAAAGTAGCTCGTCTGAGCAGTTACAGTGAAAATATTTGTAGAAAAGACAGAGGGAGGCGACTGCACGTCTGTGAGAGAGCGACTGTAAACGAGATGCCAGATCAGGAACAACCACATTGCATATCCGTCTCTGGATTTTTTCGAGGGCCTTAAGATGAACAACGGGGGATCTAGACCATATATGGCAGCAGTATTCCATGCAAGGGCGAATGGTTGATTTATGGATCTGAAGGATGGACGCAGGCTAGAAAAACTTTCTGGCGCGACACAGGGAAACAACTTTCCTTGCGGTAGATGAAGCAATTGATTCAATGTAATTGTTCCATCTCAGGTCAGCGGAGAGTGTGAGACCAAGCAGTCGCAAAGAGGTGCTCTCGTGGAGTTGAGCATCAGACATTCTAATAGGAGATAGTTGAAATTTCTAATTTTAACCGTAGGTTCTGTACTAAAAGTACATTATTTTGCGCCTCTCACCTGTGGAAGACTATTCCAGATTTATTGATATCATGTCAAGAACAATCTTCAAAACTTTAAACGCAACCTCACTCGCCATATTCTTTGTCCTTGTATCCTGATCTTTTTATGGACATTTCTCCTCGATATAGTTTTCTCTTCACTCTCAGAAAACCCCCTTGCTTCTTATTGACTTTATTAGCATGCTTTGCGTGACATGATTAAAACAAACGAAAAGCTATGAGATGCCATCAAACATTCTAATGCAGGGAAGGTTCTCTGTGGTGGGAAATAGGGAGCAGTTTTGTTTTTGAGGCATTGAAGTTAACCTGTCAAATTCCACAGTCAACACTCTTGCACATTTATAAATCTACCATACGCCCGTGTAATATTTTGCTAGCTTGCGGCAACATCACATATATACGTGTTTCCGTACAATCATCGAAGTTAAGCAACGTCGAGTCTGGTCAGTACTTTAATGTTGCTTAAGTTTGGTGATCGGATGTTTCACTTTATAAGTGACGAATATTTCTAATTAAGTGAAATACTATGATGTCGACAGTGTTATTTAGTTACCATTAAAACAGTTGTGGCGTCCTCCCTCTAAAGAGTCTATGTTGGATTTTTCCGCCTACTATAAGATTAGTAGGAGAGAAGGCCTTGGGGAACAGTCGACCAGATTGTTCATCTGTTGAACTCTCTGCCTTCAGCGGAGAGGAACTCGGACGAAGCTTTGCCGCAGGGCAAAGTTTTTTCCGCGGAGGTAGACAGGCCCTGAACCTGTTTATACGGGTTCTAAGGGAATATTTTTGGCCGAGCCTACGGGATCGGAGGACCCACGCTAAACTCGGCCTTGTGCCACATACATCTCTCGTTGCGGGGGGGTCTGTTAAATATTAACAGTCGACCAGATTGTTCATCTGTCGAACTCTCTGCTTTGAGCGGAGAGGAACCCGGACGAGGCTTTGCCGAAGGGCAAAGTTTCGTCCGAGGAGGTAGACAGGCCCTGAACCCGTTTAAGCGCGTTCTAAGGGAATATTTTTGGCCGAGCCTATGGGCTCGGAGAACCCGCATACATCCCTCGTGGGGTGGCTGTTAAATATTGACAGTCGAACGTTGGGTCAACTGACACACACTCACTAGTCATGTAATACTCTATTGTTGTCATTATTGTTTAATATATGATGTATCTACAACATTTGTTTTGTTATTTCTTTAACCATTTACTTGGTCACAACATCTTATCCAATCCTCGTCAACAAGATGTTGTGACCAAGTAAATAGTTAAAGAAATAATAAAACAAGTGTTGCAGATATATCATATACGAAATAGTAAATAAAACAGAAGAGTATTACACGATTAGTGAGTGTGTGTCGGTTGATCCGGTGTTCAATCTATTCGACAGTTCCCACAAGGCCTTCTCTCCTACTAATCATATAGTTGGTGGAAGAGTCCAACATAGACTCTTTCGAGGGAGAACACCACAACATACACGTAACAATAGAAATTGCTTGTATCTACATTTCTGTATCACAATTGTAAATTTATTAGGGATTAAATAGCGGCGCAGATTTGGCACTTTAGTCGTCGTTGGAAACCTGCCTACTCTATGTCGCGCCAGAAAGTTTTTTTCTCACCCGAGTCCCTCCTTCAAATCTCTAAATCAACCATCCGTTCTTGCCTGGACTATTGCTGTCATATATGGTCTGGTGCCCCCGCTGTTCGTCTTAAGGCCCTCGACAAAATCTAGAGACGGATATGCAATGTGTTTGGGCCTGATCTAACATTGCGTTTACTGTCGCTCCCTCACAGGCTTGCAGTCGCCTCCCTCTGTCTTTTCTACAAATATTTTCACAGTAACTCCTTCATCTCTCGGTGGGCCTTTTATCCCTCGCGTGCGAGCGAGAGAGCTTTCCTCTGTGTCCGCTTTGCTTGTTTAGTTTAACAAAACTAAACAAGCAAAGCGGACACAGAGGAAAGCAATAACAATCTTTATTTTCTGGGTAAACGATACTACGACTAGTATGCCCGTATTTCTTGTATTGTTTGTCTCTTCATTAAAATACTTAAGGTAAACGTTTCCTGGGTTGGCATTATCCACTTGATAGTCAGGGATCTGAAACTTAGAGTAACTCCTAAGGAGACTATCCTAACACCAGGTGTATGATATCGAGGCTACTGGATTGTTGTTTTATGAATGGAATCTAGAACATGAATTAGTTTCCGGTTACGTCTCTCGGTGTCATGATGAAGGGTAGAGTTACGACTACAAACGATGGTAATTTATCCGGATCGTTTTTACACCTACTATACGCGGGTGTTGATGTTTTGCTACCTCGTCACTCTAACTTTCCAATATTTCGATATACTTAACCAATAGAAACAAACCCATTTGTACAGGGTCTTACGGCTATATCACGTTGAAACAACGGTTCACCTACGATCACCAAAACTAAGCAACGTCGAGCCTGGTCAGTCCCTGGATAGGTGACCGCTTAGGAATACCAGGTGCTTCAAGCTTGGATCCGAGTTCCAGTTGCCTTGGGTTCTTTATATTCACTTACGCGCAGTTACCCTTAAGAAAGGTATAATCCACCTCTTCGCATTCCGCCTCTGGGTTGCTTAGTAGATCTTGTATCATTATTATCTCTAAAAATCATTATTATGTCCAAAACGTTCTTACAATCTAAAATATATCCTGGCTTTAAATAACCTGCAATGGGTAGATAAGCAGTAAAAAAAAAATCAATCGATCAAATCAACCTAATTCGACAAGGACAAAAGTATATCCCAGATTCTCTATATCATACACCGGCAAAATAGTTTACGCCGTATATATATATATATATATATATATATATATATATATATATTAGGATACTACACCGAAAACATGTGAAAATCATACACAATTGCAGTCGTGTTTCGATGCGTATCAATGTATCTCATGAGGCGATTGTAAATTACTGGCGAGTCAACGATTTATTTAATTTTAAAAGCCAAATACAACCAATTTTTACGAAAAAAGTCAAAAAAAAATTATAACCCTCAATTTTTTTCTTTACACACACACACACACACACACACACACACACACACACACACACATATATATATATATATATATATATATATATATATATAAGTGGATATTGAAGTCAAAACCCAGTGATGACAATCATGCTTAAAAGCAATCGTCAGTCCATCATATTTACATATGTTCTATATTATGCACTTTAACCCATAAATGTAACATAAGATAAAATTATATTTTTATCATATACTCGCCGAATTACCCACGCCTTCTTGCATGTCACACGTTTTCTGTAAGAAAATGATGATTGATTTTAGATCATTGTTATAATTTGTGAAGAAAAATAATGCATTTCAATATTTTCCAAAAATTAAACTCTATGGCTATACAATAAGACGGGATTTTAGTCTCTTCTCTGAAAAATGGTTTCAGTTAACCTATTCCATTAGAGGAATTCATAGTGCCGGTTTACTCGCCTCTAATAAGAAAATAAGACCTTATCAATCGCAATGGCTATATCAAGAAAAAGTTCCCATGTGGAAAAGTCCAAATAACGAAAACTGATGTCCAGATAAACCGTTTTGCGTAACTCTAGTTCATAGTATCATTTATTTCTTGTCTATCGTCATTATTCTGATGGAATTGTGATATTTGACAAAATAGTTGAGAAGATTGTATATATAGATTATATATCCTCTTTCAGCTAGCGTTCACATGTGACAAACCAACTTTAATAAATATTGGAGTCAGTAATAAAAATCAGGAGGAGTTGATAATTCTACAACGAGGAAAGTATGCTTGGTATATTTAACATTCACAGATTACAGTGAACGCAGCAATGGCGGATGGAAACAGGAAGTAATCTATCTACTGAGTTTAGGTGAATGGATGACAGAGAAATCACAAAAATGCACAGTAAAATAGTTAAACGTTGCTTAGAACTACAAAGAATAAGAATCTGTGGGGGAGACATGAGAAAATGTGTCACGATCCAAATGTTGCGTTTCGTGTCCTTTCTTCAGATAATCCGTAGCCAGTCATTTCGGGCCAGCACAAAAAGAAAAAGAAAACTATTACATAAGCCTACATCTACTTTAAAGGATCAAAGGGGTAAAGGAGTAATAAAACTTTCACCTGCTTTAAAAAATCAAAGGGGTAAAGGAGTAATAAAACTTTCACCTGCTTTAAAAAATCAAAGGGGTAAAGGAGTAATAAAACTTTCACCTGCTTTAAAAAATCAAAGGGGTAAAGGAGTAATAAAACTTTCACCTGCTTTAAAAAATCAAAGGGGTAAAGGAGTAATAAAACTTTCACCTGCTTTAAAAAATCAAAACGGTAAAGGAGTAATAAAACCTTCACCTACTTAAAAAAATCAAAAGGTTAAAGGAGTAATAAAACCTTCACCTACTTTAAAAGATCAAAGGGGTAAAGGAGTAATAATATCTTCACCCACTTTAAAAAATCAAAACGGTAAAGGAGTAATAAAACTGCCACCTACTTTAAAAGATCAAAGGGGTAAAGGAGTAATAATACCTTCACCCACTTTAAAAGATCAAAAGGGTAAAGGAGTAATAATACCTTCACCTACATTAAAAGATCAAAAGGTTAAAATAATAATAAAACTTAAACGAGAAGGCCTGTTTGTTTCTTTCACACACTTTTATTTTTATTTTTCTCTGTCTTTCTTGTGAACCCTCTCCTCACTGACACATTATAACTGTTCTGTACTATAAACAAGAACCAGACGACATCTTTAGATATTGGATATGGAACGTGAACAGTCTACCTCCGTAGATTAAATAAAGTGTTCAGTTCAGAATTCCCTGTAGGTTACACAGATATACCTGAGAAAGGCCATATATATATATATATATATATATATATATATATATATATATATATATATATATATATATGCCGGGTGTAACAGCAACATTGTTTAAATCATGTAAGCATAATCATCCATCCCACAAAATGTTTAATATCTAAAAAGACATTAAACAAATTGAGTTTCTTTTTTCCAAGTTTTCAGATAAGACGTTTAGCCATCTTGACACCATCTTTCATAAGAATCACTGAAAAATCCTTAAAGTTATTCAGATAGAAAGAGAACAGCTTAAAATTGTTTTTTTGACAGAACCATTGTCTTTCCAACTGAGCAATGGTGAAGCGAAAAGGAGAATTAGGGCCTTCAGTAATGGTAGCGACATTCATATTCTGGCTTCCATCTATAAAGTCCATTCAAGAACCATCAAGAGAACAGTGAATAAGTTTTAAAAACAGGAAACAGTAGAGTGGAAAACTGGATCAGGAGATCACAACTGGAAGACTGATCATCATTTCAACTTAGAGCAAAAGAGATCAATTAGAAAAGGCTCAACTCAATTCAAGAGGCGTTTCAGCTGTGACAGTCTAATGAGCAATGAAAAAAGACTGGAAAATGAAATGTACGTAAAACTATGAGGTGCCTTGTTACTCTTGGACACAAAGTCAGAAGGTTAGAGAGTGCAAAATTTATCTTGAATAAGATGAAAAATGATCCTGGAATAATTTACATATATTTGAACTTGCAATCCTTCCTGAGTTTCCAATCCTTCGGTATTATTAATTAATGATGAATATGTCATTTTCGTTTATAATTGATATCAGCCCGATACTTCTATTAAGCGTGGAGAGTAATTATACATTCTTATTGGTCAACGTAGAGTCCAACTGTGTTTTAAAAAACCTCGCAGAATTCCAATATCTGTAATCGTTTTTTAAGATACAACGGTCCAAAGCTTAATCTAAAAATTGGGCAATTTTGCTGTTACACCCGGCATATATATATATATATATATATATATATATATATATATATATATATATATATATATTATATTAATTGATTTAAAATATGTTTTTTTCGCTACACAGTTCTACCCATGTTTCAAAAAATGGAAGCTAAATGTTCGAATTTAATTTTGTAATTAAATTAAAGATATTAGTTCCATTTCATCCTCAAGCGAATTTTGATGGAACTAATGTCTTTAATCTAATTGTAGCGAAAAAAAAAACATATTTTAAATCAATTAATTTATAATATTAATGCTCTGTGAATTTACATTGAGCACTATTTTGTAAAAATAAAAATATCTATAAGAACACCGGATTATATATGTTACTGTTCTTTCTTTATATATATATATATATATATATATATATATATATATATATATATATATATATATATATATATATTATGAAATGGACAAAGTCCGACAATTATTTTAAGACATTTTTATGTTTATACATTATTTTATATTTATTTTACTTAAATATTTGTCTCTATAAAAGAATGTATAAACATAAAAATGTCTTAATATATAAGAAACAAGAAAAACTTTCTTAGAAATTGCGTTGAAGAAAAAGTTATTCCTCAGTGCTCACACGAGCTCATCAAATCGTCGCACCATATATATCCTTATACCTATGAATTTTTGAAAAATTCAATACGGGAATTAGAAGAAGAAGAAGCTATTCTTTACCATAAGGCATATATGACGGGAAGTCACTTACAAAAACACGAACGGAATGAAATAAAAAGATCAGTCAGATATAATAATAATAAGAAAGTCCGTGTTTTACAGAACAAACTCAGCAAACTCATTAATAATAGCAAATGGTCCAAAATCGGCAGAAAAGACCTAATAACAAATTTATCCGAATTCCAACTATCGGATACACAGCTAGAAGCACTCAGCTTTGGTCAGAAATTTGCCACTGGATTACCGAAATATGATATCACGGATTACATAATCAAAAATCATCACCACAATGACTCCGATTTTACCAAAGGCTATATTCAGGGCCTAATCACAGCTACACACAAAATCACGAATGACACCGCACTTTCTCGAAGATATATCAACGCCTTGAAAGAATTAGCTAACAACAAAAAAAATAGATATATCTACTTCTGATAAGGGCGGGGGAATTGTAATTATGGATAAACACATTTACCAACAGAAGATGAGGGAGCTCATTAATGATGATAACATCTATGAAAAAGTAAATGAAAACATAGCTATAAAAGAAACACAAAAGTTTACAAGCAACATTAAAAAACTACTAAAAAATGAAGTCTTCTCCTGGTTAAAGCTTATTGAATACCATCCAAAAACACTCATATTATATGGATTACCAAAAACGCATAAACCGAACATACCAATGAGACCTATCATATCAGGGATAGGAAGCGCTCCACATAAAATAGCCCGCAAACAAAGCAGAATTTTAACTCCACTTCTCGGCACTATTAGTCCATCACACATAAAAAATTCAGGCGACCTCTTAAACACGCTAAAAACATAGACATTGAAAACAAATATATGACTAGTTTAGATATACAATCTCTTTATACAAACGTTCCCATAGATAAATGCTTAAATTTACTAAAAAAACAAATGCAAAAATCAAATTACCTATATCTACACACAAAATTATAAAAATGTGCCAACTAATTATCGAGCTATGCTTCTTTACTTTTAATAACTAGCATTACAGACAGAAATTTGGTTTGGCAATGGGATCTCCTCTCAGCGGCGTTCTTGCGTGTCTATTTTTAGAATTTCTAGAAAGTGACTCATTCAAAAATATTCTCCCTACAAACTCTTCATATTTCAGATACATAGACGACTCGTTATTAATAATTCCAAAAAACACCAATTTAACGGATCTTCTCTCCAAACTTAACAACATTGAACCTACAATAAACTTCACGTTCGAAACTGAAACCAACTACACTCTTCCGTTCCTGGACATTTTGTTAATTAGAAATAACAACGAACTCAATTTTGACGTTTACAGAAAGGCTACAAACAAAAATGATCTCATCAGCTTCTACTCAAACTACCCTTCAAAAATTAAATCTGGAATTATTATAGGTTTCTATCTAAGATCATTAAGAATCTGTAGTCCCCAATATTTATTTAAAGAAGAAACATACATAGAAAACACATTCAAAAACCTACAAGACCCATATCATTTCATCCACAATGCAAGAAGAAAGGCATACAAAATATACAAACCAAACAAAACTAATAACATAATCCGAAATAGTAAATCACATTAAAACAGATACATAATACGACCGACCAGTTCTGTCACGTCCACGACCCAGAATAACCTATCCCATCTAAATAATCTTGAAATAGTCACAAACACTTCCAAAACCATTATAGATATACTAAGATCTTCAAACAATAATAGCACTCATATTTCTGAAGCAGGCATTTATAAAATAAATTGCCAAAACTGTTCCTCCCAATCTATTGGAGAAACAAGTAGAAATTAAAAAAAAAACACATTTATGAGCACAAAAGAGACCTCACAAAAAACAACTTAGCTAATGCAATAGTCATACATAGAAATAAATTCAACCATAATTTTGATTTTAAAAATGCTACACATAAAAAAAGAAAATAACTCACTCAGAAGGAAAATTTTGGGGAGTGCCGCCATAGAAAATTACCCAAATATTAATCTACGCCCAGGCTTTTTCCCTATTTCACCTTTCTTAACAAAATTAATGCTCTTACAAACAAATATACACAACAGATTCATAAATTCAAAACAAAATGGTTGAATACATCAACACAGATATAATGACAATATTCTCCACACGTGACAATCACTGACGTTATTTTTCAGTTAAAAAATATGAAAATAGCGTTTCTCTACATTCCAGTTGCTCGGTACTTTCTGTTTTTGTTTTTATTAGTTACTTTGTTCATTTAATTTCATTTTCGTATTTTGCTTTGATAAAGTCCACATTGAACGAAACGCGTCAGCAATTTCCAGTTTTCCTATTGTCATTTTTATTCATATATATATATATATATATATATATATATATATATATATATATATTTTTAGATCATTTGGACCGTTGTCCTCATCTTTATTGTCATATTCACAACGTTTCGACCGTTGTGGCGAAACATTTTTTTTAGTCTGCGGGGATAGATTGTTTTAATTCCACGTGTCAGGCCTTTTTGGATATCTTAGTTTCAGTTAATTCCTTTTAGTCAATTCTTCAAGATTTTTTTCCGTCTACTGTGACCAGGTATTGAACTCAAAACTCATAATTCCAAGGTATATCACCTGAAGTTGGTCGAAACGTACAACGGCCGAAAAATCATAAATATGACAATAAAGATGAACGATGTAAATAGTGTAAATAGTTACAATATTATGCAATATATATATATATATATATATATATATATATATATATATATATATATATATAATTATTCAGCAATGTATACTCACGCGTTTGTATCTGTTCTTCGCCCCGAACAGCTAATAAATAATTAGTTGTAGAAATCGGAATCAATAACCCATTGTCCCATCAAGTAAACCGCGCTCTGCTCTCATTCAAACAGTGGAAATTTTAACGTCAAATCGACTCACCCTTGCCAGACCCAGCTCCTGCATCGAGCTGCTCTTCCCCCATCACTCTTCCTCGTCCATCTACCTGCTTTCCATACATATTACCTATCTGCATTCTAATGAAAGTGCAGATCTATTCACTTAAGAAAAAAACTTGATCTATTTCTTTCGCCATCCTCTCTTTCTCCTACTTGGCGTCACCATCAACCAGTGCATCATTAAACTCTCTCGTATTGACTGTTTGTTTTTGTTTTTTCTATTGTTTTCATTTGCTTTACTTATATGAGCAGGAATGTTGGCTTAATTCAGGAGTCCCTAAAGTGGTCGACATCGACCCCTAGGTGTCTGTGAGAATATCCAGTGATCGATAAATGTCCGAGCCTCAAAAGAGGGTCGATAAATAAATCGTGGTGACGTAAAACTCGCCAATTAACAACTAACTAAATATCAACGCCTTTGATGTTGTTGTCCATCAAAAACCTCCTTCCCATTAATGATCTCCACAAAATTCAATGAAAAGATATATTAATTTTGTTTTAATGTGTTTATAATTATATATATTATTTCAGAAGTTTTTCTTCTTCTTCCTATTATTATTTTTACTAGCAGCATGGCCCAACTTTGCCCGTGATTGATTCAAAAATCGTACGACTTATACAGCAATCGCTATCACTTGACTTAAAATATTTTTGCCCTTCCTTGCCTTTAAAAGACTGCCCTTTGCCGTGCTGATGTTGCTACATGCCTTATAATTGCCTATCTCACACTGCGATTTTTTTCTAAGCTCTATACTAAAACATTAAGTCTGTTACGAAAAAAAGAACTAAACAAAAATGAACACAAAACCATCAGCTTTAAAAAAGGACTCGTAACTGGAAAAACCGAATGAAAAAAGAATGTTAACAGCAAATACTTTTCACACCCAACCCAGTTCTGCGGAATCAGAATCAACGTTGAGTTTAAGCAAGCGAATGAGCCAATTGGAGTAAAGTGTCATGCAGATTTAAATTTTTCCCACTTGTGACGAATGCAGCTATCAATTTTCTTTTGCATACTAGCATGCTAGTTAACATTCGTGTCAGTCAACTGTTGGCTCTTACGCTGGCCAATAGAATCTTCCTGCCTATTCGTGGCAGCCAGCTATAGGCTCTCACTCTGGCCAGTAGAAAATGATGGCAAACTACATGAAAACTGCCGTAGAAGCATGAAAAAATCGATTATTTCCACTATCGATGGGAAGTCGGTCTTGAACTTCCCGCTAACTTGGAGCATGTGCATGTAAATTTTGGTGCAAATCCATCGAAAATTGCGGCCGTGCATTCGTTACAAACACACACACACCACACACACACACACACACACACACACACACACACACACACACACACATCCTGCTTTTTATAGATAGAGATTATTATTATTTTATTTCCTTTGATTTCTGGTGCGTACATATTTCTTTCCGGGTCTCGCCCAGAGATCTAAGGTTAGAAATGGCATGATGACACTTTCCACTGCAAAATAAATAAATAAATAAAAAATAAACATAGATAAAGCCCTTCATAAGGTGTGGGCTGTGCTCGTGTGAACAATTTGTTTCTATTTCTTTAAGGCATGGGCTTCCAGGAATCCCTTCAATTAGTCTACTGGAATCTTTTCCAACCAACCCGTGGGCTCCAACTACAACAGGGAATGTTGATGTTCCCATGTGCCACATTTTTGAGACTTCGATTTCAAGGTCCTTGTATTTTGATAGCTTTTTAAAGATCTTCAAAGATACATTGCAGTCTGCAGGGACTGCCATATCAATAAGGAGGCACTTTTTGTTTGCGGTCTCTAATAACAATGTCTGGGCGGTTAGCTTTGATTGTTCTGTCAGTGTGTATTATGTAGTCCCATAAAATTGTAACAGCTCCTAATAAAACCCATCTCGTATAAGAAGAGAAAAAGAAAAAGGAATTACAAAATGTAACGCTAAAATGAATTTGATCAAGAATCAATAATGAAAGAAAAAGTGAAAAGGAATTTCAACTCATTAATGGAGAATATTGTTGCTATTTTGTACAGGCCTGATCTCAAGGATTCCATCATGTTGTCGATGGTCTAGAAGGTTTAAAGACAGCTTGTGTAATCCTTACAATACTTACTCTCAAATAAAGACAGCATAATCGAAGAAAAATGTCTGAAGCTATTATTCCATCATAGTAAAAGCATTTCCTTCCTCAGATTCAAATACGGACAGTGCCAGGAAATAAAACGACCGAAATATTGGGATGACGACAACAAATATTCGAAAAAGAAAAGTTCGAAATAATTTCATCGAATGAATATGAATGAAATAATAGGCGATATCTAGCTTTCTGGCCTCAATGATGCGGTTTGGTTGTTGAAATTCTACAAGAACTTGACTTGGTCGTTTTTTATCACCATCTCTAGCTTCTGGTGACACAATATGGGCGGAATTTTTATAAGTTGAGAGAATTGAGTAAAATGGACAGGCAAAATCATTATTCGAATTTATGAGACCAAGCTCTAAAGACAAAGTCAAAACTGCCTTTATTCAGATACAAATATGAATTGAACAATTACACAAAAAATAGAAAAGGTCGTAAGATAAGAATACTTCTTGACGGATTTATTTCATATTTACAGCGACGCAAAGCTTAGAGAATTTGCAGGTCTATCAGGATTTATTGATGGGCAAAATATTGAAAGGTGATAGAAAAAAAACTGCAGGTACTTCTAGACAAGGCAGTAATGCTATAAGAAAGCACTTACCATTAATTCTAAGAAAATAGAATATATGATCTTTAGAAAAGATGCGAGCTACAAATTGAGAGAATTGAGTGAAATGGACAGTCAAAAATCATTATTCGAATTTATGAGATCAAGTTCTAAAGGCAAAGTCAAAACTGCCTTCCCGTCCTGGGTATGACGATAAACTACACCCGCGTCCTGAGTAAGACGATAAAACAGCAAAGTCTCTGATCAGGAGGTTTTGAGGAGCGTGGAACCACCGCTTAATTGCTGGGGTGGTCGCACCTGTTAGGGTCCCAGCTATGGGCAAATAGTAAACAACCAAACTGTGGTCAAAAGACAATGAAAGTGTTAAAAAGCGCTTCCTTCCACAGATTCAAATACGGGCAGTGCCAGGAAATAAAACGACCAAAATAGTGGGATGAAAACAACAAATATCGAAAAGAAACAGAAAGTGGTCTTAAAGAATTTTGCTTCATAAATTTCATCGAATGGAATAAGAAGCAACATCAGGTTTAGCGGCCTTATGTCATCATAAGGGTGTTGTTTTTTTTTGTTTTTTGTTTTTTTTTTCTAAAACAAAATTGAAACCAACCCTTAATAAAATTACTTATGAATACTGCACAAATATTTTAAAATGTTTGCAGTCGATAGTTTAAAATATCTAGGTTTTAACTAGTAGTCTGTTTTGTTTGTTTGGTTTGTTTGTTTTAAACATAGGGACATTTTAAACTTAGTTACCTCCCCTGACGTTTAAAATGGAAATTTAATCTGCACAGTAGATAACCTTAAAAAAATTAGCACAGTTCAATTCAGAAGAAAACACAACAATATCGTCTTAGAAAAAAACCCCAAAAAAAGAACACCCTGATGATGACATTCTTCTAATGTCGAAATTACTCGGAATAAATGTATCTGTACCAACATGGTAATTTTCTCTCTTCCTTTAATAAGGCTACTAAGAATCTTGTCCGTGAATAAGAGAGGATCCTATTGAAAATAAGTAGACAAACTTTTCTAAATTATTCATTGAGACATGTTTTAATTAAAACATGCTGCCAATATATATATATATATATATATATATATATATATATATATAGTATATATAACTTTTATATATATAATATAGTATATTGTCTTCGAAAAAAATGAAACAAATCTATCTATCTATCCATCTATCTATCCATCTATCTATCTTTCTCTTTCACTCTGAATATATGCTCGTTGCTTAAAAATTCTAGGCCCAAGCAAGATGGAAATTAAAAAATTAAGATGTCGGGTTATTTGACAAGTTTATAAAGTAGTGATCTGGGCTGAGAACTTTTCAACCACTCCACGTATGCGTGTATACGATTCTACTTGAGGATGACCTCCATTTGGTAAATGTTAGCCATCGATTTAAATATTATCGAGCAGTATTGGTACACACGTACACAGATCTTTTTAGCTATATTCGACTGTGTTCGTTTGTATGCGCAGATAGATAGATAGATAGATAGATAGATAGATATGAAAGAAGGGATTGAGATAGATAGATTCAAACTAACAATGATTCTGGTTTACACATAATAATGCTCACAAAGGGCCGTGGCGAAAGTCCGTACAATATTCAAGTGGAATGCACAATTCAGGTTGGTAAAAACTTAGTGTTGTAGCAAGAACATATCTATCTATCTGTCTGTCTGTCTGTCTTTTCTTTCTTTTCTCTCTCTCTCTCTCTATATATATATATATATATATATATATATATATATATATATATATATATATATATATATATATACACATTGTGTACCGGCGATAATGAAATAGGGTCGAGGCAATATAATAGTACTATAAACTACATATTAATAAATATATATTTTCTTTACCGGTAGTATTACTCGCTGTCTGTCTCTCTCTCTCTCTCTCTCAGTCTCCTTCTCTCTTTCTCTCTATCTCTATTCCTATCTGTGTATATATATATATATATATGTGTGTGTGTGTGTGTGTGTGTGTGTGCTTATATACTTATATACTCATATGTACATATTCGACACGTCGACTTGAGCGCTTTCTGACTTGAAACTCTGGTTCGAATCGCACAAGAGTCGATTTGTCAGTAAGATGGCATCTCGATGCAGTCGTCCTGAGAAGCGCGCGGCACCCATGGAAATTGCCCCGAAAAGCCATGCCACGGGTCAACCCAATCCTTGTAAGTTCATCGACGGATCATTAACGAACGGTTTGAAAGTACTGACCTTCTTCATACTGCTGATCCCGCAAGAGAAAGCGCTTACTCTAAAAGAAAATATTACTATCTTAAAAAATCAAAGCATGTGGGCCCTGTGAATGCTGAACAAACACAAATGTGCCTGAGCAGGTGTCTACAACAGGGATTAAAAATCAGCCAGGTGAGATGGGTTTATTTAAAACGATTAACCGGTCATTATTGTACACATACATGGAGTATATATAAATATGTGATTGTATGTTTGTGTGTTTAATAGGAAAATATACACACACATGCGCGCGCACACACGCACAAGCATATATATATATATATATATATATATATATATATATATATATATATATATATATATTCAAGCTCATTTGTGCGGGTGTGTGCATTAAGTGCTTATCATCTGTATCTATGAAATACTTTTGGTTCTTAATCGAATATTGATTATTTACAACCGTGTTTTTCTGAATTACCTTCAGTCTTTATGCATATGTAGGTATAAACATCGATATATCTACAAGCAAATGTGTCACATCTTTGTCTATTATATGTGCTTATATATGGTAGAATCCGGTATACAAATACACACTTACCAATATACATGCACACACACACACACACACACACGCACACACACACACACACACATATATATATATATATATAGATATAGGTAGTTATAAAAACATTAGTACACACATATTGAGATATATATGCTTATACTTAGATATGTAACTGAAACTAACTTTATGTAAATAGGCGTTTGCATCAGAGTATATATATATATATATAATCTGATATATATAATCTGATATATATATATATATATATATATATATATATATATATATATATATATATATTATATGTAATCTGATATACATGCGTATTTACATACAGTAACCAGTATAAATGACTGTAGAACATCTACACACGTAAGCCATACTCACAGACACACACACACACACACACACATATATATATATATATGCATATGCGTATATATATATGTGTGTGTGCGTGCATATATATGTATTACTCAGTATGCACCTATTTACATATAACCATGTTTCATTTAATTTTTGGCTTTTAGTAAACACTCACACAGGTATATAGATGTATGTGTGTGCGTGCACAGCTTTCAGATATGACTAATCTAAGCTGAAATCGAAACTGCAAAAACAAATACACACACACGCACACACACACACACATATATATATATATACATGCATATATATTCAGATGATAAGCAGTTCACTAATTCATATATTGAAAGATAAACATTCATGCATATATATATATATATATATATATATATATATATATATATACATACATATATATATGATTATAATTTAATACATATACACACACAGATATATATATATATATATAATATATATATATATGATTGTTATCCTCTGTGCATTGTTTTACCACGTACATACATGCTTACTAAATTCTGTTCGGATCTATTTAAGCCATTACACAAACAACTTTGCACTGAAATGTAAGCTCTGAGCAGCATTCAGCTTCAGCGTCTCGCAAATGCAACTAATCGATCAATTATCTGGCAAATTTTTCTGCATCTCTTCTCTCTCAGTCTTTCTCTCAGTCTCTCTCTCTCTCTCTCTCTTTCTTTTGCACTTTTTTGTTTGTTTGTTATTTGTATCTTTTTTTTTGGTTTTGTTTTTAGCCTTTCTTATTTCGATTCGTTTTATTCCTTGTTTTAATTATGCACGTGATTCTCCAGCGCAGATAATTGGCACTAATAGATTTTAGATAAATCTCCATTTTATTAAAATCCATCCACCATTCTATGTTGTTCAGTTCGTTCGTAGCTCAAGTGTTAGAACGTGGGACGTTTTTCAAGGTCATTGGTTCAAACTACGTCTTTAAGTGCGCGATGCATTAAAAAGTGAATACGACTTTTACTTAAGTTTTCGTTGGCATGTAAAAATCACTGAGATACGAAACTCGAAGTTTTAAAATGGTTCTAAAGTCGTAACTAATAATCAGTGATGGAATCCAATTTAAAGCAAACTTTTAAAATACGGGTTCTCTTGAGAAACATCTCGTTCCAATACAAGAGTTTGGCGCTACAAACTCTTCTGTTCTTGTTCTAGTTATTAAATTCATGTCCTTACAATATATGCGATATTCGCATAATCTCACTTCCTGTTTCTCACTCTTCTCCTCACTATCTATCTATCTATCTATCTATCTATATATATATATATATATATATATATGTGTGTGTGTGTGTGTGTGTGTGTGTGTCTGTGTCTGTGTGTGGTAGACTCTCCCGTCGTATGAGAGTCAAGCAGCTCATTTCCTAGGACCCGACAGCCAGACACCAACACATATGATTTGATTATCATGGTGAAGGCCGTGTGCAGAATCAACCACACTTTTTGAAGATCCGGATACAGAGATCTGGTGCACCGTGTGCCACAAAGGTCCCCAACCGACCCTCCTCAGGTTTTGAATTTAGAGTTATCCTTTTTCTAGACTAGTTGCCATCCAAGGCTATAGAACCCAGTCTGTCCTACTATTTACTCATAACTAGTATATATATATATATATATATATATATATATATATAGTCATCCACAGATAGACTGTTTCGCTTTTTCACAGCTCATCAGTGTGGCTTCAGGCCATTACCGAAAAACAACCAATTTGGTATCAGTCGGGGATTCTAGGCCATCGACGCACGGCAAAGAGAAAGGCGAATTTTTGCGTACTTATTTTTTATAAACACCCCAATCACTCAGAGAACTCAATCGCTAGGAGAGTCTTGCATTATCAGCAGTAATAGTGATTGTTTATAAATTCGTTATTCCCCCACAGTGCTCGATCGCTTAAATTATTTTATCCAGAGCTAATATAAGTGTCTGAAAAGTAACTCACGTCTAGTTCATCATACCTGAAGTAGGGAGATACTTTTCAATCACCCTGTATATGAAGAGCAGTTGTGACCGATTATTTTATATATACCTGCTTCATAATTATTATTATGAAGATTATTTTCCACAATATTTTTGGATGTGGTTGTAATAATTTTGATATTAAGACTGGGTAAATTGTTTTAGATAGTTGATGTTAAGCAGTTAGTAGCTAGTATTATTTGTCTGTTTTTATCTAGTTTCTTTTCATTGTTATTGCTGCCATTAATGTTATTGTCGTTTTTACGGTTGTATAAGTCGTATGCCATTCACTTAGAATTGTGGATGACGTAATAAAGATATTGGAGGTTTTTGGAAATGTTATCTGTGTGGATTTCTGCGATTAAGCTTTTTATTTAACTTTTCTTGTGTTTGTACAAGTATTTTCTTTTCTGGACATAAAGAATATAAAAATTGTCGAAACTTTCTGCATTCCTGAGCGTTTTCGTATATACTTTTAGTCGTTATCAAGGATGGTTTTATTTTTACTTTTTACTAAATGTATAGGTTGTGTTATGTAAGTATCTAGAGTTCTAAGGATATTTTATTTTCTAGACACGGTCAGCACATTGTGGCCTTTTTCATAGTTAATGCTATTGAGTGTTGGTTTTTACTTTATTATAATTATGACTTCGTTATTTTTTTATTTTTTTTTTTACACGTGAATGAGGTCATTATTCTTGTATGTTTCAGATGGAATCTGGTAGGTCTTTGTGTGTGTTTATATGAGTTCTAATGGGGCTTTAGTCGGATAGCTGTAACATAAGTCGTCTGGATAGGCATGTAGTAGTGTGACCAATGTAATTATTTATGAGTTTGGTTTGATCAGGAACAAAGTTCGTTCAGGGGCGTAAATAATGTTGGTTCTTTGTAGTTTTGATATTGCAATGGTGCTGTTATTTTTGTTATTATAAGTCTGCTTTTGTTTTCATTTTTTGTAATAGATAATTTAATTTTCTTCTTCGGGTCGACTGGGGTAGGTTTTTTCTTATGATATTTCTAATTGAACATTTGTAGATGTTAAATATGTATGTGTGTGTGTGTAAAATTTAAAATATAACTAAAAGTATATCTGTAAAAGGCAAATATGAATGAAGAGAAAATGAGAACTTATCTTAGCCTGATGAATATTTATGAGCCCTTCTTAAATTTGTAAAATAAAATCCTTACATTTGCAATGATAAAGTCTATCAGATCCAAAACGTGTCGGCTATGTTTGCTTTTTTTCTTTATTCATATATATATATATATATATATATATATATATATATATATATATATATATAGGGGTTATAGATTGAGAGAGAGAGATATATATATATATATATATATATATATGTGTGTGTGTGTGTGTGTGTGTATTTCTCTGTGTCTGCGTGCTCGCAATCATTTTTATACAGGGTGTCTTATATTAGACTACACACACATCCAAGCATTAATATTCCCAAATGGTCACCCATCTAGGTACTGACCAGGTTTGATATTTCTTAACTTTGGTAATCATACACGAACCGAGGTTTCAATGTGATATGGCCGTGAGCCATATACTTACAAGAAACCAGGAAGTTCGAGATATCACTAACTAATTTTAGTGATGTTATACAGGGTGTCCTCTGGGTACATAGGAATTATCATTAATTATATTTATTTTTAGCTCCACAGATTAAACATGGCTTTGTTAAAAGAATGAACTGACTTCTTGTCCTGGAATATGCAAAATGAGAATGTGTACTCAATGAAAAAACACAGATGCAACACACTTGATTGAACACATAAAAAGTAAATGTGCTAAAATTGACTGCAATCGGGTTTACGTGAATCTTGCAAAGCGCATCAAACTTTGCATCATAAATATGGTTAATCATATTGAAGATATTATTTGTTAATATTCCAATTCAATAAAATATTGTTCTAAATTTCATTTCTTGAAAATATGCATTTTTGCTTATGTATCCAGACTTTAGGGACAGAAATCTCATTAATGATGATGGCTTGCACAGCAGTTTTTGGCTAAGACAACATTCCCTAGGTCCAACAACTACCATATTCCCCAGATTTCGTTGTTTACAACATTTTCCTCTTTCCAAAAATCAAATCCAACTTGAAAGGAATATAATTTGAAGACGTCTAGGAAATCCAAGAGAATACGACGAGGTAGCTGCTCGCTATCTCCAGAAAGGAACTTCGGGATTGCATCCGTCAATAGAAACGAAGCTGGATAATGTGTGTGACTTCATAAGGCAACTACTTCGAATCAGATTAAATACCGAATTGATATGTGCTGTAGTTTTCTTTTTATAGCACCAGTACCGATACTTTTTAATTAGATCTCATATACATACACATACAAATACACACATAGGAGTCATTCACACAGGCAAAGAGTGTGATTTCAATACCTGGTTAAGGCAGTGGAGAACTTTGAAAGGGGAATTAACAGGAGATAACTGATAACTGACATCCATTAAAACATGGCACGTGGAACTAGAACAGTCTACCCCAGTGAACTAAATAAAGGGTTCAGTTCGACATTACCACCACCTGAAGAAGGTCGGAGCGTACAATGGCCGAAACGTTGTAATAAATATGGCGACAGGACCCAAAGAGTGTGAGTTCAATATCTGGTAAAGGCAGTGGAGAATTTGAGTGGGGAATTAACAGGAGACAACTGATAACTGACATCCATTAAAACATGGCACTTGGTCTAGAACAGTCTCCGTCAGTGAGCGAAATAAATGGTTCAGTTCGACATTATCACCACCTGAAGAACACCGGAGCGTACAACGACCGAAACGTTGTGATAAATATGACGACAAAGACGAGGATGATGGTCGGAATAATGTAAATAGTGTACATAATACCTCATCTCAGAAATAGAGACAGATACAAAAAGTTGCAAATATGAAACATGCATCTAAGCTCTTACTGGTTTACCGGCACTGAGGTCATTAGACGTCAAATTGGTACACAGCTAAATTGTTACGAGTTTAATAGGTTAAATCAAAATACGGCCATCGTTATCACTATTACTGATTTGAAGCTCTTAAAATATTAAAGTTATTACGAGACATGTCATTTATCAAATTATTTTAATACTAATTCGACATTTCACCGGAGGCTAAAGATTACCGAGTAAATCTAATTGTCTATTACTCTTGCGTAATAAATGTGCGGGTGGTGTAACAGATAGTGGCTCGAGATCAGAAATCGTAGAACAGAGTTCGACTTCTAGTCGAGTTCGTTGCATTCACTTACACGCAAATGCCCTTGGAAAAGACATGAATCCATCGCTTCTCCCCATCCTTGGAAAAAGCATGAGTCCATCTTTTCTCCCTCAGCTGTGGTTAAACAACAGGACAGACTAAGCCCGAAAGCTTTGATTGGCAATCAGTCTAGGAGAAGGACAACTCTGAATTTAAATCCGCCTAGAGAGGGTTGGGCTCCGTCAGGTTATCTTGCCCAAGACGTACTGCTGCAATTCATGTGGTTCTCCTACAACCCTTCATGTTAAAAAAAAAATAAAAAATATAAAAACAAATGAAAACTACAGACAAAAGTTCATTTTCGCCATCAAGACATTTGTTTCTATAGTTCACTGCTACCAGCAAGCAGAAAATTATTTTTCTCCTGATGATGGCCGTGTTGGCCGAAACTAGTCGAGGAATCTAAATGAAATAATAATAAAAACGAAAGAAAATTAATATAAAACCAGTGTGTCTAAAGATTTTAATTTTTTAATATTTTTTATTAATTTTTTAATATTTTTTATTGTTCAATATATATATATATATATATATATATATATATATATATATATATATATATATTGGGAAAGGTATTAATCCACCTCTTCTCCCCCTGCTATTGGTTATTTAGTAAAACTTGTATCAGTAAATAATTAATATCTCCGAAAAATTCTTACAATTTAGAAAAAAATATATTTTCTGGCTTTAAATAACCTGCAAAAGCCGGAGAAAAAAAATCAATCAATCTATTCTTTGTATCTCTAAACGATGTGCATCCCTTTTCTATTTCTCTCGCTCCCTATCCTTTCATCCATTTGCACAAGCTCTTGAGGAAGTTCTCTTTTTATGCCCCCTCTTGCTTTTAATGACTTGTGAATATCAAATTTTCCAAGCCTTCTTTCTTCATTAAAATATTCAACTGACTCTTTCTGATTGAAAACACACTGTTTTGTTTCCATTTTCCTTCAAACTTCTTTGATGCTTACATGTTCCGTCGATGGTATTCTCAGTATCCCTCTGTAGAACCACATCTCTCTTGCTTCAAATATCCTCTTGATCTGTAAGGAGGAAATTGTCCAGCGTTCACCACTATATACAAGGGTTGATATGAAATAGCAAATGAACTCTCTTTGCTTTGTTTACACCGAAATTTTCCAGTTTTGGAACTGGGATGTGTCTTCGGATTTTTTGTCATATTTTCCATCATCTGTTAGAACACTTCACATAGTTAAGTTTTATTTACCAATTGTATACATGAACCTGCGAATACCATGGACTGGACATGTGAACAATGGTGAAGTTTTAGAGAAAATCGAAACAAAAAGGAGACATACTTAACTCTATACTTAACGGCAGAAAGAGACAGTTGAAATTTGTAGAACACGCAATGAGGAAAGATGGCTTGGAAATTTTGATACACACGTGACATAATGAAGGCAAGAGGGACAGACGAAAGCGGCGAATAACTTATCTAACACGCTTGCATAAATAGTTGGCCGAATAGTGACTAGATGTAGCCAAAAACAAAAAACAAAGGATAGGAAACTATGGAGAGTCATGATCGCCCATGATATAGAAGAAGAAGAAGAAGAAGAAGAAGAAGAAGAATGGATCGGTCGAAACGCTGTAATAACAAAAGCACACAAAGAATGAGTTCAACAGTCTGAACTACTCATATAATAAGAAAATTTGTTATTTATCCAAATCCCGCGTTGGTTTCACTGATCTAGCGTTTTGTGGGTTTATATTTGAAGACGCCTATGTTAAAGATGCTTAGCAGAATAAAAAAAAATATATCTAAATCTTTAAATATATTTCGAAAAGAAAAACCCAGACAATTGATTGTATATGTCAAAATCTTCATCTTCCAACATCACGCATCTATATCTACGCATGTTCAAACTATTGTAATCAGACATTATAATATAGACATTCTGTTTTTCACATGTTCATATTACGCACAAATCTTCGCATACAGCTTCAATATGCTTGTTATCTGTTCTTTCGACCATGTAAGAATTATCAGATAAAAGAAAGCGTCAGATCAAATAGAAATCTTCTTAATTAATAAAGTCTTGTCACACGTTGATGTTATTCATTTGTTTATTAATCTGCCCATTATAATTTCTGCCAACGAAATTGTATAAAAGCCGGCCATATTAAAACATCTAACACTATATAAAACTAGTGTACCTGTGCCTTGACTGCAAGAAGGAATGTATTATAAGTAATATGTATTATATTGTAAGTAATTTTCGTTTAATCTAAGTACAATTTTGTAATTTAAAATAGTTCGTTGTTGTCGTTAATAATTGAACAGTGTACATTTTATAAACACCTAAGGAAAGATATCCGTATATTATCCTCTTAAATGTTACATATTTGCAACCAAAATTATGTTTACTGCAAAAGTTCCAAAAGCAAAATATTTTTTTTGTGTAAACTATAGAAGCTATTTACATTATTCGGACTGTTGTCTTTATCATTGTCGCCATTTTTATTACAACGATTTGGCCTACTTCAGGTGGTTGGAATGTCGAACTGAACCCTTTATTTCGCTCACTGGGGTAGACTGTTCTAGTTCCACGTGCCATGTCTAATGGATGTCAGTTATCAGTTATCTCCTGTTAATTCCCCTCTCCAAGTTCTCCACTGCCTTAACCGAGTACTGAACTCACACTCTTTGGGTCCTGTCACTGGATCTAACTAACGCCTTTATCCACCGTGCCATATGCCCTCAAGGACACATGACACAGTGTTTAAGGCAGTGGAGAACTTGGAGAGGAGAATTAACATGAGATAACTGACTTCCATTAAACATGGTACCTGGAACTAGAACAGTCTACCCCAGTGAGCGAAATAAAGGGTTCAGTTCGACATTCCAACCACCTGAAGAAGGCCGGAGAAGAAAAGTGAGGGAAAATAGTTAAAAGAAAACTCATTCTGTTCTTTGAATGTAAAGGGAGTTGAACGAATACTTACAGGGGGAATGAAAAAGAAATAAAAAATGAAAGAGCGCAAGAATCCAGAACATTGATATTTGAAGCAACGAAATACCCCTCCCCCACACATGTTAGTAAATTCTGATATGCTAAATATTAACATCTTTAATTCAATAAAAATCAAAGATACCAATGAAAAAGTGTATTCGGCATATTTTAATTAGTAACTCAATTATGCATTTTATTTAAAAACCGATTTACTTGTCACCATAAAAATTCACAGATCGTGTAACGACACTGAAATTGCTAGAGAAGCCAATTTTAAAATATATTTAAAGGCTCACCTTAAGAATCTGCTAGCAGTTGACACTATTTTGTCTAAAAAATAAAACAAGCCATGAAACTGATTTAAAAATGTTAACCTAATAAAAATAAAGGATATCTTATTAGGAAGAAAATATTAAAAGGGAATATTAATTCATCTCATTCCATCAATAAACACTCCTCAGAGGCACTCTTTCATAATACTAACGTCCATACAAAAGAAAAGTAATATTAAACGTATCTATGAGATAGATAGATAGATAGATAGATAGATAGATAGATAGATAGATAGATAGATAACAGCCTGAGATAGACAGAGCAGAACAGACTGAGATAGATAGATAGATAGATAGATAGATAGATAGATAGATAGATAGATAGATAACAGCCTGAGATAGACAGAGCAGAACAGACTGAGATAGATAGATAGATAGATAGATAGATAGATAGATAGATAGATGAGATAGATAGATAGATAGATAACAGCGTGAGATAGACAGAGCAGAACAGACTGAGATAGATAGATAGATAGATAGATAGATAGATAGATAGATAGATAGATAGATAGATAGATAGATTGGATTAACTTAAGAAAACAAGAATAAAAAGAAGTAGAACGGAGGAGAGAATAAAAAATATAATGTAAAAAAGAAAGTAGGAATTAATGGGCGACAAAAATAAGGAATACATGGCAAAAAGAAAGAATAAATTAATAACAAAAGGAATGAAAGAAAAAGAGAACGACAGAAAGAAAGAAAAAAGAAAGAAAGAAAAAAGAAAGAAAGAAACAATGAATAAATGCATTAAATTAAGAAGAAAAGAAGAAAAAGAAAAAGAGGACGTAAAAAATGATGAAAAGAAAATTGAAAAAAGAAGGAATACATGACGGAAAGAAAGAGAATGAAATAAACAAAAGATGAATAAAGAAAAAAAAGAGGGGGCGAATGAAAGAGAGAAGGACAGCAAGAAAGACAAAAAAAAAAAGAACGAAAAATAAATAAAGTGAAAGAAATCGAAAAGAGAAAGAAAAAAAAATGACCATCTGAATAAAGTAAAGAAAGAAAACAATGACAAAAAAAAAATGCAATTCGCAGAGAAACGACACGAAAAGCCAAAGAAGCAAGAATGAGAATGAGATAAGTGTCAAAAAACATTTTGAATGATTGAATATTGATTGTGAAGAATCTCGCAATCAATCAATCAATCAATCGAATTCAGGCTGACAGATTATTTGTTCTTCATCTTGAGTGAAATTCCGGATGAATTTATGGATGGAGTTACGTAGACATGTGCTTTTGCACACAACTTCCACGTGGAAAACAGCATTAGTTCCACGATGGTTACAAAACACTTTTTCTTTTTCTTTCAACTTTTTCTCTCTTCTTATCTCTTCTTTCTCTTTCTCCCTCCCTTCACCTTTTTCTATTCACTACTCTATATTTCTCTCTTTTGCTTCCGACATTTTTGTAGTTGTTCGCTCCCTCTCTTTAAGTCCTTCACATTTTTCCCTTCATGATTCTTGATTAAAATTTCTATATTTTTGTTTATTTATTGTGTTTTATTTTTCCTTATTGTTCCTTTTTAGCTTTCGTTTTCCTCTAAATGAACTTTCTCTTCTCTCTCTCTCTCTCTTTCTCTCTCTCTCTCTTTCTCTCTTGATTTTTTTTCTTTTTCTTACTATAATTATTTTTATTTCTCTTCGTTTTCTTTCTTTCTTTCTACCTTCTTTCTTTCCTTCCTTCCTTTCTTTCTTTCCTTCCTTCCTTTCTTTCTTTCCTTCCATTCTTTTCTTTCTTTGTTTAATCATTTATTTTCTTCTTTTCTTTCTTTATATATATATATATATATATATATATATATATTTCTATTTTTTTTTTTTTCTTTCTTTCTTTCTTTTCTTTCTTTCTTTCTTTCTTTCTTTCTTTCTTTCTTTCTTTCCTTCCATTCTTTTCTTTCTTTCTTTGTTTAATCATTTATTTTTTCTTCTTTTCTTTCTTTATATATATATATATATATATATATATATATATATATATATATATATTTCTTTCTTTCTTTCTTTCTTTCTTTCTTTCTTTTTTTCCTTTCTTCCTTCCTTCCTTCCGTCCTTCCTTTCTTTCTTTCCTTCCATTCTTTTCTTTCTTTCTTTGTTTAATCATTTATTTTTCTTCTTTTCTTTCTTTATATATATATATATATTTCTTTATTTTCTTTCTTTCTTTCTTCCTTTCTTTCTTTCTTTCTTTCTTTCTTTCTTTCTTTCTTTCTTTCCCCCTTCCTTGCATCTTTCTTTCTTTATTCAATTATTTTTTTCTTTGATTTCTTTCTTTAGATATATTTCATAATTTTACTTTTCTTTTACTTTCTTTCTTCCATCCTTATCATTCTTTTTTTCTCAATTCCTTTTCTTTTTTTCTTTCTTTAGACATATTCCACTATTTTAGTTTTCTTTTCTTATTTGTTTGTTTGTTTCTTTCTTTCTTCTTTCTTTATGCTTTCGTCTTTTCTTTCTTTCTGTTGACATATTCCATTTCTTTTACTTTTTTTTCCTTCCTTCCTTCCTTCCTTCCTTCCTTCCTTCCTTCCTGTCTTCCTTCATTTCTTTCTTTCTTTATTCATTTATTTTCTTCTTTTCTTTCTTTCTTTACATATATTCCTCTATACTCTTGCTTCTTTCTATCTTTCTTGCTATTATTTATTTATTTGTTTCTTAGTCTTTCAATATTTATTTTCGGTTTATTTTCTATCTTAGTTTCTTTCATCCCTTTCTCTCTTTCTTTTCTTTCTCCTTTCTTTTCTTTCTTTCTTTTTTTCTTTCCTTTCTCCTTTCTTTTCGTTCTCTCTTTCTTTTCTTTCTCTCTTTCTTTTCTTTCTCCTTTCTTTTCTTTCTTTCTTTTTTTCTTTCCTTTCTCCTTTCTTTTCTTTCTCTCTTTCTTTTCTTTCTCTCTTTCTTTTCTTTCTCCTTTCTTTTCTTTCTTTCTTTTTTTCTTTCCTTTCTCTGCTTTCTACTGTCGTTTTCTTTATTATATATCTTCCTTTTAATTTCAAATAGAAAGTTTTCTTTCTCTTTTCTGATTCCTTATTTCCCTCTCGTTTTTTTTAATGTTTCCCTTCTTTCTTTTTTCTTAGCTTTCATACCCACCTCTCTCTCTCCTTTCCTCTACTGTTTTCCCATCTCACCTATTCACCACCACCCGTCTCTCCTCAGAACCCCCGGCCTCCACACACACACACACACCGGCCAGGCTTCAAATCTTCCTTGATCCTTAGCATTTATTTTCAAACTTCAAATCAGATCTGTTGCTGACTTCGCCATTCGCTTGATCTTTTCATTTCTTCTTCGATGTTAAAACACATTTTGATGGATTAACAGCGAACAAATGCTTCATACCAACAACTTTAAATTTAATGCTCTGGAAGAAGTGAAAACTTCAGATTGACACGATCAGTCTCGCTATTTGTTCATTAGTGTCTTTTTTTGCCATTACACTTGTTGTTGTTGTTGTTCTTCTTCTTCTTCTTCTTATTATTATTATTATTATTATTATTATTGTTGTTGTTGTTGTTGTTGTTGTTGTTGCTGTTGTTGTTGTTGTTGTTACGGTTACGTTTTTCTTTTGCTTTGTGTAGTACAAGTTGCCCTCAAGTTTAAACCAGAGACTTCAAGAGATAGCAAGTTTTTTTGTTTGTTTTGTTTTTTGTTTTGTTTTGTTTTTGTTTTGTCTTTTTTTGCTTTGTTTCTTTTGTATTAAAAGATGAAAACATATGAGGTGCCAGGCGATCAGAGAGAGAAAAAATAATGTACATTTGGTCATTTTATGGAGAGAATTCTACACAAGATGCGAAAAGTACCCCTTAGGGTATTTGAATTTGCTTACTCGGTTTGATATCATTATGAAATGACAATAACAACAGGTAATGCTGTCTTGAGGCGTCACTACTCATTTCTATCTTGAGGTCCTTGTATTTGCCCAGTTTTCCAAAAGTTTTGATAGGTGTATTTTCGTTGGCTGGGACTGCAACGTCAACCAGAAGACATGGCTTTTCAACTCAATTTTTCAGTTATGACTGGGCCGATTTGCCTGGATTTCCCTATCAATCTGAACGCTGAAATTTTAAATCTCACCATACTGTACAACTTGTGGTGGCTTACGTTCCCTCCACCTCTCTTTGTGAGGGAATTTGAAAGCGCGACATATTATTATTATTATTATTATTATTTCCGTCTTCCGCCAGAAATATCTGGTGGCTTTTCTTCGAGTTCAAATGTCAGGAAGTCTCCTTTGTACTTTATTACTTTTATTGCTAGCTACTAGTCGTCTGTGACTATCTCTAAAATTAACTTTACTTTCAGGAAAGAGACAAGCATATTTACATACATTTACACGTTAGTATCAGTTAACATCTCATATAGGAGACCTGTTTGTGCACCATTTCTCTGTAAAAAGTTCTTCTGAAACGTCTGCCTGGTTCTACACAAGGCTTCAACATTATAATAACTGTGTGAATAGTTGAGTGGTGGCTTGTATAAATGGATACCAGAAAAGGAAGTGGCAGGAATAGTAAAAAAGAAAAGCAAGTGTAGCTAAGAGCAACAAAGTATAGGAAGTTGTGGAAAGCCGCGTCCTAAATAGTTACAACACATAGAAGAAATAGAAAAAGTAAGTAAAACTGCAAATATATACCTTCTGCGGTAAATTTGTGCCCAGGTTCATACAACATTTCACCTTATTACACTATTTACATTCTTTAGACTGTTGTCCTCATCTTTATTTTCATATTCACGATGTTTCGGCCGTTGAATGTTCCGGCCTTTTTCAAGTCCTCAAGGACACATGTCCCAGTGGATAAAAGCGTTGGTTGAAGTAAAAAGTGACTTGACTCACAGAGTTATGAGTTCAATATCTGGCCACAGCAAAGGTGAACAAAAATACTTGGGGAGTTGAGTTACTAAAGGAAATTAACTGAAACTGAGATATCTAAACGTGAAACTAGAAAAATCATACCCCCGTGAGCTAAATAAAGGGTTCGGTTTGAAATTCCAACGTATATCCCCTGAAGAAGGCCGAAACGTCACGAATATGGCAATAAAGATATAGGTCAACAGTTAGATCAATGTAAATAGTGTAAATAGTTACAATATCTCATCTCAAAAATATAGACAGATTTCACTTTTCTTAAGACATATTCTGTTGTCGCAGTGTAGTATTTTTAAAAACAACAGCGATAAGGAAAAAATAAACAAACAAACAAAAGAGTTAAGAAACTGAATGAGATTGGTTGATTTGTGCGTCTAGACACGTCAGCGTCAAAAATTTTAAAATGTAGCGTTCCTACATCTACAGCGTTTCTCCTGGGTACATAATGATTATAACCGACGTTTACGTTCATAGTCCCGAGTCTCCGACATTTTGGGGCTAATGATCACCAAATACAACGCTCGAAAGACACTCAAGATAGTGAGCTAATGAAGGAGTTTTTCTTTGCTTACAATGATGCTCACCCTGTACAAGGCCCGAGAGCCACTCTAGGTAGAGTTTAACAGTGTATGAGGTATAGTTTATGCGGATATGTGGGGAAGACAACGGTTAATCCAAGACTTGAACAGGTTCAGAGTTTAAAGATCAGGGAATTAACATCTTGAGAGTCGGTTCCACAAAGTAGCTACTCGAGTGCAACTCACATCTTAGCAAAGGAATACGAAGGAAATGTGGTTGGTTCACTACAATGTGTATAGAATGGTGGGCCTTACCCCTAAAGGTTAACCATGAAAACGATCAAAAATTAGCATCTCGTGATTAAAATATGCTTCAAACATAATGAAAACATAGTTTTATCGTCATGATCTTTATATTATTATTAAGAGGAAGGATCAAAGTATTTTTTGAATATTTAATTAATTTTTCTAATCCTTTTTTAAAACATTCGAAATTTTGACTAAAAACCTGCTTTTTCTTGCGTCAGTGGTTGTACTAACTTTTAGCGTAGCAAATTTTGACCACTTTTTGCAGTAACAGACAGATTAATTTGGAAATTCTTGCAAAAATGAGATAATTGTTAGAGTTTAGTGAAATTTTCAGGACTTATTCGTAAATGAATGAAATTATTTTGAAATTTTTATTAGAAAATCTTGGTAAAAATAATTTTATTACATGAGTTTTAGCCCCTTAATTAATTTTGTGAAAACTTGAGGAATTCATCGAGATAATTTTTAGTTACTATATTAGTTAAAAGCAGAATTCTTTGAAAAATTTAAAACACCCAATTTCCTTTGCAAAATCGGTCACAGTCTTACGGAAAATCTGTTCAGAATCGAAAAATAAAAAACGCAATGAACAAAGACATTAATAATTAGAGAAGCTTTTAATTGCTTTTATGAATAATCTAAAAGACAATGTTGTCTGGAGAAAAAAAATTTGTTTTCATTTTTTTTTCTTTACAATTAGAAATTGAATAATAATATGTTTTTAAATATTTTAAAATTGATTTTCAATAAGATAATTCCTAGGAAATATTATTATTAAGTAAAACTATATTTACTAATCATATATTATAAAGCTTATTACAATCTGACGACGGCGAATATTTTAAAAAGTATTTCGATTTGTTTTTGTATGTGGGATTACGTACGTGCATAATTTCTGAAGTATGGATGTACAAAGCGATAAAT
>CAHIKZ030002090.1:3697500-3702500 GCA_903632075.3 Acanthosepion pharaonis | reverse complement strand
TACACCCACAAAGATTCATACATACATCCATTCTAACGCCGTAAAATGAGCACGTGACATCAAACCCAACGAATGATAGAATTTAAAAATTGAAACAACATTGCATTTCACTTCCAAAATAAAAATTCCTGCTTAAGATAAATAAATAATGGAAGGTTTTTTTTTGTTTTTTTTTACCTGTTCCTTATTTAATGGTATGATGGTATATAAGAAAATACAGAGATAGATTAGCCAATTATCAAACTTTTCGGTAACTGAAGTTGTCGAAACTTTGCATAGTATCAGTTTTTTTCTGATAAAGAATGTCCCACTCCAAAAACAGCGCTTTTAAAAGTGACCCTTTTACATAGAATTCTAAAATAGGATAGAAGTCAATATTGGAGATTAAAGCCTGAATTCTTAGAAACGAATATGATCGGAATCAGTACATTTTTGAAACACAGTGTAGCACCAAATTATATTTGGTATAAAAACTGAGAAATTGTGATCATCGTGGCGAAAATGTTCGCATCATTTGAGAACCACTAAAGCAATAGATAAATATGAGTAGCGTATATATATATATATATATATATATATATATATATATATATATATATGGACATTGAAGGCAACTTATATGTTGATTGCATATAAGCATGAAGCACACTGTCATCGCTCGGTGCTGACTTCAATGTCCTGTTTTATATTTACATACGCTCTATCCCTGATATTGAACACATAAATATAGTATACCATATAACTATATTTTTTCATATATATAGATAGATAGATAGATAGATAGATAGATAGATAGATAGATAGATAGATAATGAACAGACTGAGATAGATAGATAGATAGATAGATAGATAGATAGATAGATAATGAACAAACTGAGATAGATAGATAGATAGATAGATAGATAGATAGATAGATAGATAGATAATGAACAAACTGAGATAGATAGATAGATAGATAGATAGATAGATAGATATGAACAGACTGAGATAGATAGATAGATAGATAGATAGATAGATAGATAGATAGATAGATAGATAGATAGATAATGAACTGAATGAGATAGATAGATAGATAGATAGATAGATAGATAGATAGATAGATAAGAATAGAATGAACAGACTGAGATAGATAGATAGATAGATAGATAGATAGATAGATAGTAGATAGATAGATACTGATCAGATGGGTTAGTTAATTGAGTAAATGGATTAGATGTTACTTGAGAGGCCGACAGACACATGCGCGCTTGTTTGATGTACTTTATAATGATGAACCAACCTCTTCACTGCGGAGTTGGGGTTTTTTCCCCCGTTGTGTCTACTTGCTGTCTACGCAATGAATGAAACTCTAGAGACAAAAAAAAATCATTTGAACTCACAAACCATTTTTCGCTGCCGAGTAAATGGAAACATTTCTATTAAGCAAGTATCCAATCACTCTTCCATAAAACATATCATAAAATGTGGAGTGCATATTTGACTGTCTTTTGTTGTCATCGGTAGAGTCAACCTGTCCCGACGCTTTTCCTGTCTTTCAACCAAAATTTCATTTTTTTTTTATCCTCTACGCCGTTCAATGCTTCTGTCTGCTTGCTTGCTTGCTTATCAATAAATCAATCAGCCAATCAGCTTATCTTCTAATGCCTTTGCCTTTGCCCCTGCTTTCGAGGAATTGTTAACAAACCAGTTTTAATGTTGGGTTTGATTTAAAACAAAAATCTCATAATATCTTGGTCCTGTACCAAACTAGGTGCGGTTTGGTCATCATATTTCACCCTTGTTAATGGATATTGTTGCAGAACATGTAGGTTAGGTAAAAGAAAATGATAATTGTAGTAAATGTAAATCTAGATTTTACCTTAATGGTCCGATCTTTGACGACTCGAAACAAACGTGAGTTGTTTGAACCCGTGAGTATGCTTCATGGCAGTTATTAATTGTTGTTGAATACGTTTTGATATAAAACAGAAAAAAAGGCAGGAAAACGTGTAATTCGGTTGCGGCAGTAGAGAAAGCAAGAGCCTTTATGCTCCTTCTATTTTTCCCCTCCTAGATTCCGTTGCATACCCGTGGATTTAGCAGACTACGTACAAAATAGGCCGACCTGTTGATATCCGTATTGTCCATCTCTATCTGCTTTTTTGCTTCCATAAAAAAAAAAAATATTGCTGACGATATCGCCGCTAAAATAAAGCGAGTGCAAAGAAAACTGAAGAAAATGACCCATCTAAGATTTATAATACAGTAATTATGACACAAGGCCGAAAAAAGGGTGAGACTGGTCAAGGTTGGTCATCACTAGCTGTCTTATACGTAGCTTGTCGGATTCACGATCCATTCATTCGTTACGATATACTCATTCACCATGAGAATTTATCCGTGACCATTCACTTCTTCATAAACCAAAATACTCACATACACTGGGCACCTACTGAGGAAAAAACATCCAATGAGTTCAAAATCCCAGTATGTATATTTGTGTATAACACACACACACACACACACACACACAAAATATATATATATATATATATATATATAATAAACAATAAAATCTAAAATTACGTCATATGTAGAATAGCGTATTTCGGCAGATGAAGATATTGGTCTCCTGTCTTATCAACTGAGATTGAGTCTGTGTCTATATAGTCCCGGCCCTCACAACTGTATAGACACGAACTCAGTCCACACTGGGATTGATAAGACAGACAACCGATATTTTCGTCTGCCGAAATACGCTATTCTCCATATGAGGTAGCTATGGATTTTATTGTTTATCCATTATATTGCTCTGTATTATAAATACATTGAGCTCTTTTTAATATTTTATATTACTAGGATACACTTAGATTATATACCAACGGATCTGTTACCTTTACCATATATATATATCCAAATGTAATGAGAACGAAAATAATATATAAATGGTTACGTTCACAGCATTAATTCAAAACAGGGCTCAATACCGATAGTAGAGCAATAATTATTTATTATAATTTTTTTTCATATAGTCAAAAACAATTTACTGACGACAAAGATTCAACTTTGTTTCGGTGCATTTAAAAATTGCACTTCGACTGGTGAAAACGTAAATGCTTAGGAACAATTCTGTTTTTAAGCAAGCCGCATGTGAAACGTCACTTCCTTTTTTCCATTTGTTTGAAAAAAAAAAAAAAAGAAAAGAAAAAATACATAAAGGCAAAAAGGTGACGGAGTGAAACAATGGCGGTTGTTGATAGCAGTTTGGTGAAGGTATTAAAGTAATGGCTAGACCTGAAAAATTTCTTTTCGACAACAACGCTCAAAGCTTTCGGCTCAGCATTTCCAAGACTTCTAAGAGGGATGATAAGTGAGATATTAATATAATGAAAGAGGAAGGAGGGAAAAAATCAAACGATATTTATAGTTGTAATTGGGAATGTTTTTTGGGGTTCATTATTTACATTATTCGGACGATTGTCCTCATCTTTTTCGCCATATTTTTTTTCCAGACTCATCATCCACCCCATCATTTCATTGATAAAATTCCAAAAATGCTCATGTATGGTCAACTTAACGGTCATCAAAACGTGGGTCGGCATTTACTTAGGTACAGGGACAAGCTGAAGAGTAACCTCTTAACTGGGAATATAAATCACACTACCTTTGAGAACATCGTAATTGATTGTAATGAATGGAAGACTACATGCTACAATGGCATCAAAAACAAGGCAGCATCAAACATTGCCAAGCTTCGTCAAACTAGGGAAAGGAATAAAATATCTGCTACTGTTCCAGCCATATACTCCAAGAATCCACACTCTTGCACAATCTGTGGACTTCTTTGCAAATCACTAGCAGGACTGAAATGTCTCTTGCGACTCACACACAAGGTTAAATAAACAAAGTTGTCGGAACCTCATACGTCGAAACCGACCGGAGAGTCCATCATATATATATATATATATATATATATATATATATATATATATATATATATATATATAAATTTTATCAGTGAAATGATGGGGTTGATGATGAGATAAAAAAAAAAGGTGGGCCAAAACAAAAGAGGGAGGTTTGGAATCTCGACTTGGATCAAAGCAGAAGCCTGGAACAAGTCGGGATCAACACTGACCTGTCGTTGATTATGTTGATGAATCTTTGGAATCCCTACCGATAAATCCCCGATAGACTATTATAACATTCAGAGGACCCGCAACGCAATAATATGCGTGCTAGTGTGTACGAGTACAAAACAGATGGAATGGGTGATTTACAACTCAACACCACCGACACAACACAGGGACAACTCAGGACTGAATATGTAGAATGGAGAACTTTCCATTCCATTTCTTTAATCGCTTTCTTGGAGTCGGATAATGTGTCACAAACAAATCTTCAATTGTCTTTCTTGACCAGAAAAAGTTTTGCCTGTTTCAACGCGTCATTCTACATGCAAAATTTCAACTCATCATCCTAATCTATTTTGCATTCAAACGTAGAGAAAAACGTTACCTTCGGTCTTCTTCTTTATCCACTTTGCCATGGGTCCTCAAGGACCCATGGCACAGTGGATAAAGGCGTTAGTTAGATCCAGTGACAGAACCCAAAGAGTGTGAGTTCAATACCCGGTTAAGGCAGTGGAGAACTTGGAGAGGGAATTAACAGGAGATAACTGATAACTGACATCCATCAAACATGGCACGTGGAACTAGAATAATCTACCCCAGTGAGCGAAATAAAGGGTTCAGTTTGATATGCCAACCACCTGAAGAAGGCCGGAGCGTACAACGGCCGAAACGTTGTAATAAATATGGCGACAAAGACGAGGACATTAGTCCGAATAATGTAAATAGTGGATATTTAGCAATGGCATTAAACTCTTAAAAATATCAAAGGTAAAACAAAAAAAAAACAAAAACTAGGATCCCACGTCAGTAGATGATATTGTCCTACGGAGGTAGGAAGTGACACTAGCTTCGTTTAATATATACAGACCAAGCAAAAAAAATTGCTTT
>CAHIKZ030002090.1:3657500-3692500 GCA_903632075.3 Acanthosepion pharaonis | reverse complement strand
TGTGGAAAGACACGAACGGTGATGTGTAATCGGTGTAATGATTGCGAGATTAAATGGCAACTCTTTTCTTTGTTTACGACGACCATATTTAGTTTCTTCGACTTGATTACCCATCAGTGTAGTAGACTATTCTAGTGACATAGAAAAATGTTACACATAATATATAAGAAAGCGCACGCACACACACATACACGCATATATATATATATATATATAGAGAGAGAGAGAGAGAAAAGACATAAATGCAAATATCAAATACGCGGTAAATTAACTACTCAAGTTTTATGCTCTCGTGATGTCCAGAATATTAGGTGACTATATATATAGATAGATAGATAGATAAATAGATAGATCGATAGATATGAAATAAAAATATAGTTGTAAGTTTTACTATATTTATCAATTAAAGTGCCCAATATCAAATACAGACAGTATGTAGATATAAAAGTGGACATTGAAATCAACACTGAGCAACGATAGTTTGTTTCATGCTTAAACACAATCTTCAGGATATATATATATATATATATATATATATATATATATATATATATATATATATACTTAGTGAAATTTATGGATATGACCCTAGATTGCTGATTTTATTTATATATTTATTCATTTATCATTGTGTTTATTTATATATTTCGTCCATTTTTTGTTTTGGCTGACATAGATAAATAGATTTGAATAGACTGACATAGATGTTAAGATTGAGATAGATAGATAGATAGATAGATAGATAGATAGATAGATAGATAGATAGATACGAACCGACTGAGATAGATAGATAGATAGATATGAACAGACTGAGATAGATAGATAGATATGAACAGACTGAGATAGATAGATACATATGAACAGACTAAAATAGATAGATAGATAGATAGATAGATAGATAGATAGATAGATATGCGAAATCATTATATCTATTCTGTCGGTTATTTCTGATTCGTTAATCTTTCTTTGGTTAACAAAGAAGTCTCGCAAGCTATTGTTAATGTTTCATCTTCGCTGGCGCTTTTCTTTCTGGTCTTGCAATGGCATCATCAATATCGATACTCTCAAATCAATATCGATACTCTCAAATCAATAAAAATACTTTCTTCTTTGCATAGACATATGCCAAAGCGGCTGCAAAGTTTGTCTTTTAATTTTAGTTGGCATAGAAAAACATTCTTGTGCAAAAAAAAAAAAACACTAAATGAACAATGTATGCTAACCTGAAACGAAAAACTCTTGATGGATTTCATGGTTCGATTCAAGGGTTCCACCTGATCGGTTGTGTTTATTTTACTTTTGTTGTTGTTGTTGTTTTTAAAGACAATGGTCGAAGGTCAGTCAGCCAATAATCATCGGTATGAGTCTCTCCTGTACCTTCTTTGCCTCATTCCAGAAAACCAATTCCACCCTTGCCTTCTGTCTCCCGTTATCGCCAACCGGAATTCTTCCAGTTAAAGAATCACGTCATTCCTCGTTCAACTTCGAAGTCAATGCGCCATTATATTTGCTCACCGCCACTTTGATTGGAATTGCTACGCGCTTTATATATAAGGCATATCTGAAATTAAATAATCTTTTTCGGCCTTCTTCGGGGCGTGCCAATATTTTCTTTTATTCGTTTTTGGGTGCGTGCCTCTGTGTTTGTACACGTTGCTGTCGTCGCTTCTGGGCGGATTTCTAATATTTTTTTCAATACAAAACAGCATTCCATTGTAGCCAAAATGTCGACATCGAGTCACGGTACAAAATGAAACGTCAAATTATCGCAGAAATATATGAAACCATTTTGTCATTATAATCTTGAGGTATTGACTCATTTGAAGTAGTTTCACTCCAGGCAATGCAATAAAGCTAGCCAGATGAACGGGTACTAAGTGTGGGACAATATGATAAAAAGAAAAATATCAAGGAGAAAGAATAATAAAAGTACAGACTTTAAGAAGACAGAAGATAACGATTTACATTACATTTAAACATTTGAAGATCAAAGTGGAATGGACAGCAAGAAGCCTGTAGAGGGTTCTACAAACGTGAAGTGCGATAGAAGAAACTGTTAGCATAGAACTTACGGTTACATTTAACCATTTCTATTGTAAGATGATTAGACTAATTTAATATTGCGCTTAAATTCCTAAAGTCTTGGTATCAAAGAGGAACGCTTATGAGAACAGTTATCATGAAAATATTTATAGAAAAGACACAAAGAAGATACGTTACGGCGGTGGGAGAGTGACGAGATGTTAGGTCCGGACCAATAACATTGCAGATTCTTCTTTGTATCTTATGAAGAAACTCCAAATACTTAACATACATAATCGTTTTCGTTGCCATCGTCTTCATCGTATTAATATTGGGAAAGTAGACATCAGTTCCCTGTTCTATGGCCAGTAACAGTCCTTATTTGTGACGTTGGATGGCTAGAAAGAGAAGTAAGGTTTAAATAGGACGTGGACTTTTTTTTATTTAAAATCGTCGGACTACTTCCAGCGATGCAATTTTTTAGCATCCCGCCACACCGGCTCACAGCCCTGGTCCCTCGAAAAGTAAGAAAGGAGTATTCATATATGTTATATTCATCGCAAGACCAAATCCACATCAGGCTATAACAACGAATTCTATTTCATGGGATTCCACAACGTGTCATGTCCTTTTTAAATCGCAACAATCAGTAAGTTATGTGCCATGCTTGATACACGCTTAGGCGATAACGTATCTTTCGATACATGACTGACGAGGCAGATATTTTTCTCGCAGTAGGTTGCCATTTTCTTTCTGCGGTATACCAGTTGCTATCCAAGCCTGTAGAAAAAGGTCTGTCCTGTTATTTGTCCATAGCTGGGTGTGGAGAAGAAGAGAATTCATACCTTTTCCAAAGGTATTAGCACGTAAGTAAACTAATGGATTCGACTTGAATTCGAACTCGGCTCATCGATTTCTCAAATATAAAAAATTCCAAATATAAAAACGCGCTCTGGTCACGTTGCGTTGCTAAATATATGACACTACCCACTCAGGCTGACGCAACACAATTGTCCAGGAGAAATTATGCAAGTATGCAGAACTTTAAATCGAGAAGTAAAGATAGAATTTTATAGTCTTTGAAGATTCTTTTATGTCGAAAATATTTGTCGACGTAGTAAATGAAAAGTTATCTTACTGCCAAATTAGGTAACAATTTAGGTGCAAAACAAGAGCAACACTGAAGCGAACCATCTTCATTCCCTTCGTAGTCCATTGGTTAGAAATAAGTTCCGCTTGAAAAGCTTCTCACAAACCACTACTATGTGAACTGACTCTCAAGTGAACAGTTCCTCGATCGCTTCACTATTAACCTGTTCCAGTCTAGGATTAACCGTTATCCCCACTACATATACTCATAAACTGTGTCTTTTACCTATTAGTCTGTAACCTACTACATCGAGTGGCCTTGAGCCTATTGCAAGGTGAACATCATTTTAAAAGAAGAAAAGAAAGTGTTCATTTATCTTTGGTTGACGGGCGATAAAATTAAATATTGAAACGTAGAGTAAAAGTACCAATGTTTCAACACTATGGATTTCCTCTTTTTTATTAATATAGGTATACCTCACCCTACGTCGTTAATTGATTCCAGAGATCCCGACTTAGGCCGGAAAATAAGTCGAAATAACCACACTATAAATCGCAAATAAGCACTCCCCATTGCGTACAGTATTCTGTATTTCCCCCTTATCTTCCAGTGATGTAGCTTAGCTTTACCACTTGCACTAGGACTTTTCTTCAGAGCCATGGGTAAAAATGTATTCTAAATCACAACTGAAATGTAACTGAAAGAACTTCAACGGCAGAGCACAGATATAAACAAGTTTGGGTTGAAAATCGGTGTTGGAGTAGAAAACAACGCACGAGTGCCATCTGTCGGCAAGAATTTGATATAAGAACATCTGCTGAACATACTTTATTACGCTATTTTTAATTTTTTTTTTTTTTTTTTTTTGGTGATTTTATGATATATATATATATATATATATATATATATATATATATTATAAAAAATATTATTTTAAAATTTATTTAAATATGCTTTTATATGTGTGTTTATTGTTATTTTAATGTTTTCACGTTTCTAATATTTTTAACGGCCGACGTAAACTAGAGTAAAACGACGTAAGGCGAGATTTATTTTTCCATATAATATTTAAGAAAAACCGACGTATCTTCGAAAATGACTTAAATCGAAACGACTTAAACCAAGGTATCACTGTATACTGTTATGCTAAGAGTAGGTTCGATGTGGCACAATGCCGAGAATATGAGGCACCCTGTGAGGATCGGACTCACTACTCAGTCGTCATTGTTCTAGTGATACAAGCTTGCTAGCTATTACACACCGTCGAAGTTTCAACATTTTTCTATTACTTCGCTAGATAACTGTCGCAATCTTTAGTGTAATAAATTTCTCTCTTCGTAGAAACATAAGCGGTAAGGATAGAAATCACTTTCTGCATATAAAGGATTATTTTGAGCACCTTGACGTGGTGAATAGTGAATTCGTTCTTCACTGCGTACCCCCCATACTGTCAGCCTTGTACCACATCTAAGCTACGCTTAGAAAATCAATATAAAGGATTGTTCCTTACAAACATGGCTCACCAGATCTTGGAAAAAAAAATTTTCTGTTCCGTGAAGGAGAGCTTAAAAAAATCAAACTTGCTCACGCAAAAGGATTTTTTATTTATTATAAATCCAAGAAGACGTCCCATTAAAGCACTGTTCCCAAGTGAACAGATTAACGTTACCATTTAGTGATAAGGGCCCGGAATTGGTCAGTTGAATGGGTGTCATCTTCCATCGGGACAACAGCTAACCATCTCTTTGCAGAACTAGCAGAAATTGATTCATCGTGACTGCGATCTCATGTCAAAAATCATCTACCCGAAATTAGTCCAACTAGTTCAAATTTCTTAGATAAAATCCCCTCAAATAAAAAAAAAGCTAAAGTTAATAAAAATACATTTGGAATCCAATAAAAATGTCAGTTCATTATTCTTTGTACTATTTTATTCGCCTTCATTTTCATAAAATTATATAACAACTCTTTTCACTTCTTATTTATGTAGGTTAAACTTTGTGTCGTCAGTTTTCTTGCTATTACGTTTTTATTGTAGAAGGAAATTATAAACCGAAACAATAAACGATGTTCAAATATCAAATAAATGCCAACAGTTGCTCAAGAAAGGTTTAATAAATCTAAACCTATAAGTCTGTTTTATTTCCTTCTTCAAAGACAATTATATAAAGACTAGACTAATTCTGATACAAACTCAAGAAGTTAGCATAATCCTAATGATTTGTTTCGTCATGTAGTTCATCAATCTGATTACTTTGTAAAGTTTGTTTTTTTTTTGCATTCAGTTTCTTTGCTAAGGGGATTGATCCATTGAGGTCTTCCAGTACTGAGTGATACGCGTATAACCTCGTCACTGGTTTCGACATCATTTCTAAATTATATGCATACAAGGCAAGTGGATGCGAGGGGATCCCTGTCATTATCCTAAATAAATGTGCTCTTGTTATCTCTACAAACTTTACAACAATTGTCTCGCTGATTTCTGCTTTCCAGCTTTTTGGAAGTCCTCTTTTGTAGTTCCTGTTTTTAAGAACTCTTGGGAACTCTCTGGGGAACCCTCTGGCTCCCCCAAATTATAACCCTATTATTCTCTTACCACTTTTCGGTAAAGTACTCTAGGCTCAAACCAACACAGGACTAGTTAAGCATTTTACTTGGCACGAATTCCTTTTGGACAAACAATATGGCTTCCGATTCGCCAAATCAACAGCCGACAAAGGTTTAATAAATCTAAACATATAAGTCTGTGTAACGGCCATTACTGAATTTATCTCTTTAGAGAAGAATGGCGAAAATCGGGCTGTGGCTTTAGATATCCCAAAGGCGTTCGACAGGGCTTGGCTGACCATCTACGCAAGCTCAAGGTCTACGGTATCATGAGACGAATATTTGGTTTAATCCAATCGTTCCTAACAAATCTTTTATTATTTTTAGCTCTATCCTTGGAAACTACGATGTTTCTGATCTTCGTCAATGTCATTATTTCCCAGCTTGGTATTTATGCAGATGACGCAAGCATTTCCTCCTGAAATTATGAGTCTGGCCAAAATTTTGATTTAAAAAAAATGCTACTTTAATTAAAAGAGAAAGAAATTTACAAAGATGAAAGTGCATAGAAAGTGCTTTAATCGCTAGATCATCCACAATAAATCAACGCCCAGGTTCTTACAATATTTCACATTCTCTCACAGATATTATATTATCACAATGTGAGACACTTAATAAGAAAAGTAATAAAAATATAAAATAAATGAAAAAAGACACCAAATAAAAATTGGTTAAACTATATACCCAAATATGTATTTAAATAAAATAAAAAATTCAAAGTTTGAAATTTCAGCGTTTCCTCTCTTTCGTACGCATGCGCAGTTATATAAACGTGGACATCACTTTAATTCAATGAAAAGGGCGAAACGCATGACATACAAAAAAAATTGCACTTTGTCATTCATTTTCTTATAACATTTATACACAATAATTGTATACTTTATACTATGAATATATTGTAGAATATTAGTATTATATAAATAATATGTATAAATGACACTTAATAAAAAAAAGAAACAGTTGAAATGTGTATAACATATAATGATACAACATGTATTTGAGAATTTGACAGTCACTAGACTTATTGAAGCCAAGAGGAACAGCAGGAAAAAGCGATTAACAAATGATAGGAAGTTGTGAAGAGCTATGATCGTCCATCTCCTGAAGAGATACTTGGACATAGAAAATAATATATAAATTGGCATAAGATAACCCATTACGGTCATAGGGGCCCTATACTGCAATCGCAGTAGCAGTGGTGTTTCATGTTAAAAATAGTCCAACACTCTCAGGGCTGGTTTGGATTCAGAGTTTTCCTTCTCCTACCAAAACCTGATGTAGTTTGTCTTGCAATTTATCAATCACTGGAGGTAAGGATTCATACCTTTTCCCAAGGGTTTTAGCACGTAAGTGAAATGCAAAGAACTCAACTGGAATTTGAACTCGGATCTCCAATTACCTAAATCCAAGCCGTTATTTTTTAAACCCCCGTGCCTCCATTGTATGCGCATAGTAACCGTCAAATATTATTTACGCATTGGTCGACGCTTCCACATCTTCGAGCCCTTCTTAGAACCATGACGCTGAACATCCGATGACAAAGTACATCCTTGTTATATTCCTCTTTCTGTTTTTCTACATTCACTGAACTCGTTCTTTTCTAGTCGCCCGCAATCTGTTTTTGCTTTACCTGGAAAGAATACGTGTTGCATGATTGAAGATATTTTTCGTGTTAAGCTTTACTCATATTTCAAGAAGCTCATCGTTTCGCTTCTTTTCAAATGTGCAATCCCTGGAATATAGGTATGATTATTTGTCTGTGTCTGTATTATTCGTTTCCTTAGAAGTCTGATAATAAATAATAATAATGTCTGATCATAAAAATAGCGGATTATGCGCCAGTGTGTTGATAAAAGCAACGCTCTTCTGGACTTAATTCCACATAAATAAAATACAACCGAAAGAGTCAAAACACGTGGAAAAAAACTAACGAAATCAAAAACAAAACCCCTTGGCAATAACAAAAGAAATAGCCGAAAGCACGTATGTCAATGAAAACGACAGAAAATTTCGCTGCTTCTTTACTCCAAGCAAACGGAAAAATGTAAAGATACAGGAAAAAAATTAATTAAATCCTCCTTGTTAGCCATATTTAAAAAAATGTTTTTAAAAAAAAGGTCATTGCCCAAATTTATATATATATATATATATATATATATATATATATATATATATATATATATGTGTGTGTGTGTGTGTGTGTGTGTGTGTGTGTGTTATTTACATTATTCGGACTATTGTCCTCATCTTTGTCACCATATTTATTAGAACGTTTCGGCCGTTGTACGCTCCGGCCGTCTTCAGGTGGTTGGAATGTCGATCTGAACCCTTTATTTCGCTCACTGGGGTAGACTGTTCTAGTTCCACGTGCCGTGTTTAATGGATGTCAGTTATCAGTTATCTCCTGTTAATTTCCCTCTGAAATTTCTCCACTGCCTTAACTGGGTATTGAACTCACACTCTTTGGGTCTTGTCACTGGATCTAACTGCCATATGTCACACACACACACACACACACACACACACACACACACACACACACACACACACATATATATATATATATATATATATATGATGGACTCTCCCATCGTTTTCGACGTATGAGTGTCTTTCAATTCAGTTTTTATGTTTATTTTCGTATGAGACATCAGCCCTGCACGGGATTTGCACACAAGTCCCCATGGGTTGACCGTCATATGGGCTGATATATTGGCCCAAGATTTAGTGTTGGTTCTTAATTCTCTCAGATGGTTGAGACGATTCTTCTCAAAGTTAGTTATATCTCGGGAGCAGGTATTTCTCCAGTTTGCTCGCTTTTCAACAGCAACTTCGAACTCCTCTATAGGGATGTTTGCAGCATTTAAATTACATTTAAGTTAGTCCTTAAAGCGTAACCAAGAACGGCCTTCATTATGCTTACCATGAAAAAAATTGGCTATCCATGAGGGTTTTCGGAATCCGATCATCACTCATTCTTATGACAAGACCAGCACATCTGAACTGTGATTGCATCTGAAAGAACTCAATAACACACACACACACACACACACACACACACAGATATATATATATATATCAGTTTTAAACGTTATTTTCCGTGGATATTCATATTTGAGTAGACGTACCGTTTATTAAACAGTATATTTATATATTTTCGCCTACAGGCCAGAATATTCCAGAAAGAAAAACATGCGCTCGTTATCTTTAATAAGATTTTTCGAATATTCAAGCCGGTAAACGAAAATAAATACTTACAGTTTTCAATAAATAAGTCTGGTGTCTACTTGAATATTAGTATGCACTAAAAATAAAATTTAAAGTGATAAAATCTGTCGGATTAATAAATAAAAAAAAAAACTTTACTTCTTTAGAAACACACACACACACACACACACACACACACACACACATATATATATATATATATATATATATATATATATATATATATATAATTGATAGAAGTAAAAGTTTTGTCAGCTGATTAATGGTACCTTCAGCATCCTTACTCTAGTTTCGTGGACGGACCATTCGGTAATCACACTGTCCACTCACTCGATCAGTATATATATATATATATATATATATATATATATATATATATGTGTGTGTGTGTGGGTGTGGTGTGTGTGTGCACTCACACACACACACACACACACTGGATAAATTATCTAAATTACGCAAAAATGAAAATAATACTGACATCTTATTTTAATAGATATGTTTACCAAAATTACACAAAATTATTTTGAAATACTAATGCTTCAACCACGACCTCCAGATGACTTCTGAATCTCCTGGATCTCTTCTGGACAGTCTCCTTGTTTAAGTTGGTCAATGCTACCATAATACTTACTTTCAATTTATCCTTGGAGTTAAAAGGTGTTTTGTTGGTCATTCCCTCAACTGCGTCCCACACATAATAATCAATGGTATTGCTGTCTGTGGGGTGATGTGGCCAAATATAAAGGCTGATGTGGTGGCAGATATTGACTGGGTTTTCCTGCTTGGATGGCATGATGCAGAGTCCTATTGCCAGACATAGGCCTTCCAGCAACCAGCCTCTAGACCCAGTGCAGAACTACCTCGTCAAGACATTTGATGTGGGCCTCCGTGTTGAGTCTGAAGCTCTCACCAACAAATTATCAGAACGATCAGGGTGAGTTTTACAAGCTGCCGTTCCTTCGTAATCACTATTAACTCATCCAACTCTTTCCGAATCCTCTGCTCTGTCCTCAGATTGACATCCAAATACTCTGAAATCGTCATACTGGAGCTTTCGACGCGGATGCCAAGCAGCACAGAATGCCGTTTCCAAATTTCGGGGGAATTGCATCATGGATCTCTTTTTTCTCACAGACGATGCCAGACTGACCCTACTATAATGTGCAGTCGACAAAATCAAAAACAAACAACGCGCAAAATTAAAAATATAAAATGTTGACAATTTGACCATCACACTGTATATATATATATATATATATACATATATATATATATATATATATATATATATATATATATAAAATATCGCACATTGAGTACTGGAAATAATAAAATACTGCTCAATGTATAAGAGTGCTATAATTTATATTAATAATAGATATACCGATGAGAAAAAATGTGTATCTATTATTAATATATATTTCTACCCTGAATTTAATTTGCATATTTATAAGTTTACCATTGGTCCATGCTTAAAATATTGTTGTCATATATGGACTAGTGATACTGCTATATATCTAGAGATTCTTGATAAAATTCAAAGAAGAACCTGCAATATTATTGGTCCTGATCTGGCTTATTGACTTCAGTTACTTTCCCACCTAAAGTTGCCTCCCTTGCCTTTTCTATATACTTTCATGCTAATTGTTCGCGTGTTCGCCATAAGTACCTAGCGTTTTTTTTTTAATTTAAGCGCAGTAGTAGATCGGTGATGTAGTATCCCCAGTTTACAGCTGAGTTGATTAGATGTAGGATAACAGTTTCTTTTCTCGCACTAATCACTTGTGGTACTCTCTTCGGGCTTCATACTTTCTAGCCAGCTTTAATCATCAAAAATTGAAATGCAATGTCAATCGCTTTCTACTGTCCTCTTGATTACTGTTCTTTTCGCTTCTGCTCCTTAGGAAAGTTTCTCATTTCTAATTCTTTCGCGCCCCGTAGCTCCTTGCGTCTTAGTGGCTTTGTTGCCTTGCTTCGGTTGAAATCGACTAATAACATATATATATATATATATATATATATATATGTGTGTGTGTGTGTGTGTGTGTGTGTGTGTGTGTGTGTGTGTGTGTGTGTGTGTGTCTGTGTCTGTGAATAAAGACAACAAGAAAACTTATTTTAGCTGATGCGTTTTGTCCTCTGAGGCAAATTTATTTTATTTTATGACAAGCATTTATATACAAGAGCAAAAATGTTATTGGTTTTTCAAAATCGCTTTGTTATAGGAGAGCTTATCAATATTTGTCAAGTTGGCGGGAAAGATCAGGCATGTTCATGGACATAAGGTGATATAAATTAATGCCTCATAAACAATTTGAAATGCGTCGACTAAGATAAATAATTCCTTTGGTCTTTATTAATATTGTCCTTTCACAGATATGCCCTCTATCTGAATTTTTTACACACACACACACACGATATGTAGACACGTTTTGGTTAAAGCATTGCTATCAGTATTACAGCATTTAGAGAAGATCCCGATTTAAGAAAAGACTCTCTGTTAAAAACAATGTTTGAACAGCCTGTCTCCTTCAAGTTACGTTTAAAAATTACTTACGAGTACAAAAATATAATAAAATAATTACAAATTTTGTACAAATGCCATTTGTCTTAAGAAAAACGGTTGTACTGGTAATCAACGCGACAAAGTGAATGAATCACAGCCAGCTTAATTGGAATGCAACGGAAACGTAAGTATAATGATGGGGCGTGTGCTCATCTTGAAGTTTTCCGTTAGTCGATTGCTTTAATTATTATTATCCTTATTGCTGAGTGAGAGAACAGTGCGCCAACAAATATACGTTGCCCAATATACTCATCATAACAGCCACTGATAAATGCATACCAAGCACATGTATTACGGCTAAATGGGCGCGATATGCAGCGCTTAATCTTACAGGTCGGACCATGTTAGAAATGCTTTTATGTTACGTAGCTCATTCCACTCAAGTGGTTCCCGATTATGGGTATTTACAAGTATCTAGATGTGACTTCCTGTCGTCTTAGCTGCCTCATCTTTCAGAAAAAACAATATCCGGTAGAGGCTCTCTCATTATTCATGAACAGAGATACATAGTGTGTCAAGCCCTAGGAGACATGCCCAATCCGTGAAGATCAGACAAACCTGTAGTATTGCCTGGGATATTCACTTTAGTCGAAATTACTTCCCCCAAGACAAAACATGCACTTCCAATGAATTGAGGACAGAAGACAAGATTGTCATGCTTGGTGTAGCATCAGGACATTTATTATTATTATCATTATTATTATTATTATCATTATTATATTTATTATTATTAATAATAATAATAATAATAATAATAATAATAATAATAATAATAATTTTCCTTTGATTTCTGGTGTGTACTCATTTCTTTCCGGGTCCCGCCCAGGGACCTAAGGTCAGAAATGGCATCATGACATCATTCACACAGAGCAAAAAAAAAAAAAAAAAGAAAAAAACGCACACACAAAAACAAAACAAAACATATTTTACATAGATAAAGCTCTTCGTAAGGTGTGGCCTGTACTCGTGATAACAATTTTTGTATTTCTTTAGGGCATGGGCGACCAGGAATCCCTTCAATGAGTCTATTGGAATCTTTTCTAATCAATCCAAGTGCTCCAACTACAACTGGAATTCCTGATGTTCTCATATGCCACATTTTTCAGATTTCATTTCAAGGTCCTTGTCATTTGATAAGCTTTTTGAAGATATTCAAAGATACATTACAGTCTGAAGAGACTGCCATATTAATAAAGAGGCATTTTTTTTTTTTTTTTTTGCAGTCTCGAATAGCCATGTTTGGGCGATTACCTTTGATTATTCTGTCTGTATATATTGTGGAGTCCCATAAAATTGCTACAGGTCCTATCTCCGTAACCGATTATTATTATTATTATTATTATTATTTGATATCCTCTCCGACTCTTAGATACTTCTGCCGGGTGATGATAATGATATCAGGGTTTCTACCCGCAGGTCAGACACACTCCAAATGATGTCAGGTCTTCTTTTTTATTTATTGTCCTTTTTTATTCACTAAATTTTTCTGTTTTTCTTTCAAACTCAATAACAGCTTTCGTCTCAGAGTACTTTATCGCCTTGCTTAGGGTGGAATAATTTAAAACCATTTACTTTTAAGTTTTCAATTCAAATCAAGGCTTCTTGGAAAGCTAGTTTACTTAGATATAAAAAAAAAAAAAACTGTGTTTTTATTTTCTTCTTCGACAACCAATCCAAATTACTTTCCTGGTTGAAACTATGCCGTGTATCATTATTCCTACCCAGACACGTGTGCTTGTGTATTTCTTTTGAGCCAAATTGTGACATTTATTTATGATTATTCTTCGCTTTTTATATTAATCATCCTGATTTATATTTATTTATTTACACACACACACACACATATATATATATATATATATATATATATATATATATATATATATATATATATATATATACGCTTTGCAAACTGTTTATAAATAGACGAGTCGCATTTAAATCACATAAACTTACATTCAGCTACTTTTATAAAAACCCGAAAATTGTTTAATTAAGACCCTTTTCTTCCTTTCTTTATTTCGTTTTTCTTCGTGGCTTCCAGTCAGTTGTTAAGTGGGACAAGTAATGGCTTGTAAATTTTAACACCCTCAAAAATCCATAGAGAACCTGTTTCTGCATTTGAATATATAAATTACAGAATTTTTATTCGGATAGAACAAACGGTCCTTTACAAAAGAAGTCCCGAACACAACACGTAACTTGGCTGTAAGAAATGTGGGAGAAAATATATATATCAATATATCAATCAGCAAAGTGACAAACCGTTTACTTGTACCAATTATATATATATATATATATATATATATATATATATATATATATATATATATATATAGAGAGAGAGAGAGAGAGATAGATAGATAGATAGATAGATAGATAGATAGATAGATATAGATATATGCTTTGTAGATTTTCATTGATGACTGTTTTGTAAAAATATTAATAAGAACATCGGATTATATATCTTACTGTTCTTTCTCTTTATTATTATATATATATATATATATATATATATATATATATATATATATATATATATATATATGATTGAGAGAGGAGAGTGTTTGTGTGTGTATGTGCGTAGGTACATGCGTGCCTGTGTCCATCTTAATGACGCACTCCAATTTTTAAATAAATATAAAATTAAAATAATGATGCAGGATAAATTTTCGAATCATTTTTTTTTTTAAATATAGGCTCTCTGACGCCGAGAAATATATTATATAAAATTTTCGACGCCGAGAAACACGGTATATAAAATTCTTGTAAGCATAATTCCTAATTATATAATTTCATAAATTGATCTAATGACTGTCGTCAATTAAGAGTGAGTTTTGTAATGCTGAAATGTACAAACTCGAAATTGCAATTTTATTCACATGGTCTAATATCAGATGAAGGGCAAATAAGAATATACAAAATGGCGAAACAAGCAGCAAGAGAGAAAGAAACGAAATGTAAACTACAAATTTGAGATGTCAAAATCAAAAAAGTACAGAGGTTTAAATATATTGGAAGGGTTTTAACAGAGAAAGTAAAATGTGGCTCCGAAATCCGGAGTTGTATTGGAATAGCAAATAATGCCTTCCAAAAACTAAGCAAGGAAACAGAAAAACTTCATTAGAAACAAAGTGAGGACTGAAATGCGATGTAATATCAATCCTACCGTAGGGCAGTAAATGCTGGAGAATTTCTTCACTGCTAAACAGAAGAATGGAGGCAACAGAAATTTGGTTCTACAGAAGGATGTTGAGAATGGCATAGTCGGAGCACGTACGTAATGAAGAAGTCAGAAGGAAAATGGAAACATAAAGGATGCTTATACTCAAATTCAGGAAGAGAGCTGAAATTTCTAAGACAGATAATGAGGAAGGAAGCTTTGGGGGATTTGACACACACAAAACCTAGTGAAGGTAAATGGAATAAGGGGAGGGTAGGGAGAGACTCAGTTTGTGTGAATGAATGACGAAACGGTTTGGGGGGGAAGGATGGTGAAAAGACAAATGTTTCAAAGAGCTAGAGATATGATCGTTAGAAGAAGAAGAAGAAGAAGAAGAAGAAGAAGAAGAAGAAGAAGAAGACGAAGAACTACTACTACTAGAAGAAGAAGAAGAAGAAGAAGAAGAAGAAGAAGAAGAAGAAGAAGAAGAAGAAGAAGAAGAAGAAGAAGAAGAAGAAGAAGAAGAAAGAAGAAGAAGAAGAAGAAGAAGAAGAAGAAGAAGAAGAAGAAGAAGAAGAAGAAGAAGAAGAAGAAGAAGAAGAAGAAGAAGAAGAAGAAGAAGAAGAAGAAGAAGAAGAAGAAGAAGAAGAAGAAGAAGAAGAAGAAGAAGAAGAAGAAGAAGAAGAAGAAGAAGAAGAAGAAGAAGAAGAAGAAGAAGAAGAAGAAGAAGAAGAAGAAGAAGAAGAAGAAGAAGAAGAAGAAGAAGAAGAAGAAGAAGAAGAAGAAGAAGAAGAAGAAGAAGAAGAAGAAGAAGAAGAAGAAGAAGAAGAAGAAGAAGAAGAAGAAGAAGAAGAAGAAGAAGAAGAAGAAGAAGAAGAAGAAGAAGAAGAAGAAGAAGAAGAAGAAGAAGAAGAAGAAGAAGAAGAAGAAGAAGAAGAAGAAGAAGAAGAAGAAGAAGAAGAAGAAGAAGAAGAAGAAGAAGAAGAAGAAGAAGAAGAAGAAGAAGAAGAAGAAGAAGAAGAAGAAGAAGAAGAAGAAGAAGAAGAAGAAGAAGAAGAAGAAGAAGAAGAAGAAGAAGAAGAAGAAGAAGAAGAAGAAGAAGAAGAAGAAGAAGAAGAAGAAGAAGAAGAAGAAGAAGAAGAAGAAGAAGAAGAAGAAGAAGAAGAAGAAGAAGAAGAAGAAGAAGAAGAAGAAGAAGAAGAAGAAGAAGAAGAAGAAGAAGAAGAAGAAGAAGAAGAAGAAGAAGAAGAAGAAGAAGAAGAAGAAGAAGAAGAAGAAGAAGAAGAAGAAGAAGAAGAAGAAGAAGAAGAAGAAGAAGAAGAAGAAGAAGAAGAAGAAGAAGAAGAAGAAGAAGAAGAAGAAGAAGAAGAAGAAGAAGAAGAAGAAGAAGAAGAAGAAGAAGAAGAAGAAGAAGAAGGAAGAAGAAGAAGAAGAAGAAGAAGAAGAAGAAGAAGAAGAAGAAGAAGAAGAAGAAGAAGAAGAAGAAGAAGAAGAAGAAGAAGAAGAAGAAGAAGAAGAAGAAGAAGAAGAAGAAGAAGAAGAAGAAGAAGAAGAAGAAGAAGAAGAAGAAGAAGAAGAAGAAGAAGAAGAAGAAGAAGAAGAAGAAGAAGAAGAAGAAGAAGAAGAAGAAGAAGAAGAAGAAGAAGAAGAAGAAGAAGAAGAAGAAGAAGAAGAAGAAGAAGAAGAAGAAGAAGAAGAAGAAGAAGAAGAAGAAGAAGAAGAAGAAGAAGAAGAAGAAGAAGAAGAAGAAGAAGAAGAAGAAGAAGAAGAAGAAGAAGAAGAAGAAGAAGAAGAAGAAGAAGAAGAAGAAGAAGAAGAAGAAGAAGAAGAAGAAGAAGAAGAAGAAGAAGAAGAAGAAGAAGAAGAAGAAGAAGAAGAAGAAGAAGAAGAAGAAGAAGAAGAAGAAGAAGAAGAAGAAGAAGAAGAAGAAGAAGAAGAAGAAGAAGAAGAAGAAGAAGAAGAAGAAGAAGAAGAAGAAGAAGAAGAAGAAGAAGAAGAAGAAGAAGAAGAAGAAGAAGAAGAAGAAGAAGAAGAAGAAGAAGAAGAAGAAGAAGAAGAAGAACTACTACTACTACTACTACTCAGATATGCGCCGAATGTTTGTTATTAAATCAATATCATAAATCCATCTTCGAGCAGTTTTGGAATAAACTTTGGAAATCGCTGCTGGGGAAAGGATGAAGACATTGGGGTCACTAGAAGACATTTTTGCATTAATTAGGTCAATCTGCATTTTAAAGTGCATTCAGCATAAACGATTCTATTATTCTCGATTTAAAAAAAATATTTTACAGAACATTCGCTATCGTTGTTGTCATTGGGTTGAATTCCAATGAAATGACAATCATCGTTTATTATGAATAAACATCTCTGAATTTCATTATGCATTCAAAAATGAACAAGAAAGCATGAATATATTATATCGACGCACCCATTTCACGCAATATTAGAGAAATCTTAGAAGTGCCTTTTTAGACTATTCAACTCTTTATTACTTGTGATTGAATTCTCATTGATATTTTTGGTAAAATCAGAAATCATGTTTTTTTTTTTTTTTATTCAGCATTTTTTTTTCATATTGCACTAGATTAAACAAATCAGACCACAACCTTTATTTATTTTATGAAAGTTAATAGTGGTCCAGATTGCTACGTAAATTCATTTTCAATTGATTCACAGACAGAAGCCAAAGCAAAATATAATAAAAAACATAATTTCGTAAATTATAAAAGAAATAAATTGAAATTCGTTTTCTCAAGTATTTTTTTACATAAAGGGTGTCCTATAATGACGGGAGACATTTTAAATGCAAGTATCTTAGATTATGAATAATGACATTGAGTACCAAATATATTTATTACATAATTGTACAAGAGTTCAACAAAAATTTGAATATTACATCCCTGCGATGGTTACTACCACGAAGAGAACATGCACGAACTCACTCTCTCATTTCAAACACAGGCATTATGAGGATCCATCGTCAGCAAAAGAGATATCAGATACCTGTAGAAAATAGCACAGTCTTAGATAATATTTTGAACTATTGTATATCCGTTATGTAATAAATATATTTGGCACTCTATGTCATTTTATAATCCAATATGCTTGTATTTAAAATATGTTCCATCGTTATGTGTCACCCTGTATATTATTATTCATTAAGTGATCCAGATTATGATATTCCAATTTTTTTTATACGAATTCACTTAGTGATCCCGTTTTATAATTTCACCCCAAGCGAGGCAATAAAGTCACTAAGACGTAAGAGGTTATTGAGTGTGAAAGAAGAAAATAAAGGAGAGAGAAAGCTAAATGAACAGAAATTAAAACAACAATTAAGATTGTTTTTAAAGTTTTGAATATCAAAGTTGACAGGAGAGTAAGAAACCGGAAGAAAGTTCCACGAGTGCGATAGAAGAAACTGTTAGCATAGAACTTACGGTTACATGTAGATGTTTCCATTGTAAAATCGTGAAACCTAATTGCCAATCTAGTACTGCGCTTAAATCCGTAAAGTCTATGTAGCAAGCATGTAGATGTTAAGTTCATCAGAACAAATACCATGAAAATATTTATAGAAAAGTCATATAGAATTTACATTACGGCGGAATGGGAATGTGAGTGAAACCGAGATGCCAGGTGAGGAGTTGCAGATTCTTCATGATATTTTATCAAGAATCTCGAGATACATAGCAGAAGCACCAGACCATATGTGACAACAATATTCAATGTAGGGACGAATAGCAGACATGTATATGTGCAAGATAGATTCTGGCGAAAAAAAATTGTCTAGCACAACACAATGAACAAGCTTTTTTAGCAGCAGACCGTGCAATTGATTCAGTATAATCATTTCACTTCATGTCAGCGGAAAATATTAACCTGAGAAGGTGCAATGAGTCACTCTCCTAGTGGTTAGCATTAGCCATAAATCAAAAGCAAACATGGTTCTCTAAGATTAAAATAAAGAAGTTTTCTATTTCCATTATTCGGAATATAGTCCTCATCTTTTTCGCCATATTTATCACCACGTTTCGGCCGTTGTACGCTCCGGCCTTCTTCAGGTGGTTGGTTCTTTATTTCGATCGCTGGAGTAGACTGTTCTAGTTCCACGTGCCATGTCTAATGGATGTCAGTTATCAGTTATCTCCTGTTAATTCTCCACTCCAAGTTCTCCGCCGCCTTAACTAGGTATTGAACTCACACTCTTTGGGTCCTGTCACAGGATCTAACTAGTGCCTTTATCCAATCTACCATGTGTCCTTGAGGACATCTGTGTGTGAATTTTTGGGTATTATAAATCTAATGTCTTCAGCTACCAATTTTTTACCAGTGCTTATATTGCAATTTTTGCTGTTATCATACATGTTTTTACCAGAGCTCATATTGTATTTTTTGTTGTTATTTTCGCTTTTCTCTGGCACTCCTTATTATTGGTTCCCATATTGTTTTCATTTCTATGCTTGGTCGGCTCAGGAGATAAGAATGCATGGTTGTTAGCAAAAGTGCGAATTGCAAATCGGTGGTACCAAAATCAAACAAGTTCGAAAATTTAAATATCTGAGAAATGTTTTAAGAGAGGACGGAAAGAGTGACACTGAAATCCGAAGATAGTCAAGGAAGCATTCCAAACACTAAGCAGAGTACTGAGAAATGGGAAAAATTCTTTAGAAACAAGGAAAAGAATACTAAACTGTTATGTAAGATTTGTCCCCCCCCCGCGTATAGGGACGAGTACTGAACGATCTCTTCAAAGATGAAGAGGAGACTTGAAGCAACAGGAATGTGGTTCTACAGAAGGATGCTGAGGATACCGTGGACAGAACTTGTATGTAACGACGAAGTTTTGAAGAAAATGGAAACAAAATATAAACTAATACTTAACATCAGACAGTTGAAGTTTCTGGGACATATAAGGAAAAAGAAAGGCTTGTAAAATCTGATACTCACGAGGCAGATTAAAAGCAAGACAGACAGAGGAAAACAACGCTTAACATACTTGAGTAAATAAATGGCGGAACAGGGTTTAGAAGAAATAACAGAAAGACAAAGTTCATTAAGAGCTTCAAGGGACAGGAAGTTGTGGAGAGCCCTGATCGCTTACATCCTGAGTGAACACGGAACATAAAGTAGAAAGAATGGTACCAAACTTTTCTTGTTTTATATGTCATTGTTTTATATGTAACAGAACGTAATTTATCATGACTCTCCACAACTTCCTATCATTTGTTGTTCTCTGTAACTTTTGCCACATTACTATACTTTTTATCCATGGTCTTCAATTCAGTCGTTAAGTAGGTTTCTCTCTGGTCCATCCAATTGCTCTTGCCTTCATGATGTCCTGTGAGTGTTAAATTCTCTAACCTTTCTTTTCTCATTCTGTGTCTGCAATCAATTGCAATCAATCGGTTCAAAACACGATTTAAAATAAAACTTCTAGATATGGTTACCGAAATCTTCAATTTTTGTGTCAAAAAGGCCTAGAATACACCGACTGCACCCACTAAATAGGATTAAGATTATCACAGCAGCCCGAGCAGTTCCCACTACCTTATTTCTCTAAAAGAGCTTAATTCAACCTGTAGTATGCTTTTTAGGTAAGTTTTAACGATGTCACAGATGAAAACGTCAACTTCGGAGCGCATAGACCAAGGAGAGATTCTAACCGAGATCTCACTCTCGGAAATCGAATTTTCTAACTCCGGAGTGGTGACCTGCCTATTACAAATAATAATAATAATAATAATAATAATGATCGACAGCTATCCACTGATAAATGGGAATGAGAATAATGACAAAATAATCAAATATCAAATTTCGTTGGCTTGAGAAGCGATAAAAGTAACTAAATAAGATGAAAGTAAATGCGAGTTGACTAAAAATAATAATCTATATATATAAAAGGCAGGATGTGTGTGTGTGTGTGTGTGTGTGTGTGTGTGTGTGTGTAACGAATGCACGGTCGCAATTTTCGACGGATTTGCACCAAAATTTACATACATGTCCAAGTTAGTGTGAAGGCTAAGCCCGATTTTGCGTTTCCAACTCCCATCGATAAAATAATCGATTTTTTCATGCATTTTCATGTAGTTTGCCACCATTTTCTACTGGTCAGAGTGAGAGCCTATAGCTGGCTGCCACGAATAGGCAGGAAGATTCTTTGGCCAGCGTGAGAGCCAACAGCGGACTGACACGAATGTTAACTAGCATGCTAGCATGCAAAAAAAAATCGATAGCTGCATTCGTCACAAGTGGGAAAAATTTAAATCTGCATGGTACTTTACTACAATTGGCTCATTCGCTTGCTTAAACTCAACGTTGATTCTGATTCCACAGAACTGGGTTGGGTGTGAAAAAGTATTTGTTAACATTCTTTTTTCATTCGGTTTTTCCAGTTACGAGTCCTTTTTTAAAGTTGATTGTTTTGTGTTCATTTTGTTTAGTTCTTTTTTCGTAACATATTTAATGTTTAGTATAGAGCTTAGAAAAAATTCGCAGTGTGAGATAGGCAAGAAGTAAGGCATGTAGCAACATCAGCACGGCAAAGGGCATTCCTTTAAAGGCAAGGAAGGGCAAAAATATTTTAAGTCAAGTGATAGCGATTGCTGTATGAGTCGTACGATTTTTGAATCAAGCACGAGCAACACCGGGCCATGCTGCTAGTAGTTGATAATTCGTTCTTGTATGTCTAATTTTGTGAGACAAGGTATTTCGATCATTTTTGTTGTGTATGATACACCTAATTTACATAAGCGGACTACCGACCATATAAATATGGGTTGGTACCGGAAGACGGGGAAGATAGGAGAGATTAAGAAATTGAATCCAGAGACTCTGCCCGACTGCGATTTAGTCAACCCATTATGCAGGAACAGTCTTCCCAAGAATATACCAAACTAACTGTAAATATTGTGTACCTATTCTTTGTTTCAATACATTTTGTTAACGTACATTTGTGTTGTATTATTCCATGCTTATTTAAGCTTCAACAATTTTTTTTTTAAGTTTTTATTTATTTTTAATAATTCATCTGGAAGGAATATGCGGTGAACGTATGATGATTGTACGTGCAATGTTCAACGAGTGAGCGGGACATCAGTTCTGGTTTCAGGAAAAGACGATCACAATATGAGAAGGGATGCGCATTAACCTCGAAACAGGAGACAACATATATTCCAGAATGCAGCAGACAGCTGAGGAAGGCTGTTGATTTCAAACATTGTGAAAAACAAACAAAATGAGAAAATTAGTTCAAGTCATATACGATGATCATCTTCCTTCTTTCCATCCTTTATCTCTCTCTCTCTCTCTCTCTCTCTCTCTCTTTCTCTTCATATATATATATATATATATATATATATATATATATATATATATATATATATATATATATATATGAAATTAGAAATCGGTTCTTTTTTATATTTATTTTGGGCTTCATTTTTTGTCGTTTGATTTAACTCTCAATGTAATTCAGAAACACTTCTGCGAACTTTGATAATTTTAGTAAACATTCCACCATAACCACTATTAATCCCTTGAATCTCACGATGTATATACAGACACACTAACACCATATATATATATATATATATATATATATATATATATATATATATATAGAGAGAGATAGATAGATAAACCTAGGAGTTAGACAAACCTACCCAGGTTTCACCTAAACGGATCGTGAGGGAAAGTAAGGCCTTACTTTTCTCTCACGACCTGCTTAGGTAAAACCTAGGTAGGTTTGTCTGGCTCACTAGGTTTATCTAGGTCTGCTCTACGGTTGTATTGAGCTCTTTTGTTAGTTAGTTGTTTACTCGTATCGGGTTTTTTCTTTGGGCTTTCAACCTGTATCTGTGCGATTCTTTTTCGACAGACTTTCATGTTTCTAGCTCTTTTTTTTAAAACCGTTTTTTTTTTCCCTCGATATTGATTTGATTATTGGCAAATCAAAATTCGAGGGTTTTTCAAAAACGAGTATAGTTATCTATATTTGTTTATATATATATATATATATATATATATATATATATATATATATATGCGTGTGAGTGTAAAGATTTATTATATTTATAGGAAGTGTCTTTGATATTGAAGACAGGCCGTTTAGAGAGTGTGGAATCAACATTGCATGTCAGTTTCACACTTCAAGCGATCTTCAGATCATGTAAACGGAATATTCACATGGTCCGAAGATCACAAAATCCAATGTTGGCCCCTCTACCAACACTATCTATCTATCTTTCTGCATATATATATATATATATATATATATATATATATATATATATATATATATATATGTATATATATATATAATATATATATATATATATATATATATATGGATGGTCATAAGAAAAACGTTATTTAGAGCGCTAAGAGGGTAGGAAGTTGTGGAGAGCCATGATCACCCGCGTCATGAAAAAAACACAACACATAATAGAAGCTTCATAATGCAATGAACTGAAATAAGAAATAACAGAACATTTTTCGTGATTTTACAAGTACAATGACATGCTTAATCCGCTTATTTCATTCATTTTTCGACGACACGAGTAAACCAGTTAATCGTATAATACCGAAAACATAGACAGAAAGAATTCAAAGACATGTTTGGATGGGGATTCATTGAACAAACTATTTGGCTTCGTCTAGACAGATCTGAGGTTTGGTTAAAATGAATGGTTTTCTTCTTCTTTAATTGCAACAGATTTAACAACAGAAGCACATAATATATACCAAATTTGAAAACACTGTGTTAGACCGCGAAACGCTTCGAGATGGCTTTGTTTCTTTTAACCTCATGGCCTTGAAAAGATAGGTGGATGGACATACATTATTGCAAGAGGTTACGGAAATAATTGAAATGTTTAAGCCGAGTGTGTTAAACAGCTAATATGTATATAGATCGATAGATATCATTTTTGGCTTCTTGGAGAAAAACAAATCTGGGTATGCAAATATAGAAAAAAGATCAAAGAATTAAACACATCTATTTTCCATAGTTTGTCTGCTTGGTATTCGATATTGTGACTTCCACTTTTTTTTGTTGTCCAAGCTATTTCGTGACATTCGACATCTTTTAATGATTCAATTATTTATGCAAACCTCTTTGTATAAATGAACATGTTTTAATTCTTTAATATTTGACCTATGGGGTTAATAGCAATATTACAAATACTGAGGAAGGTCCCAGTCAAATACACCAGCTTTTATCGTTTCGGTTATTCGTAAACATGCACTTGCATTTTGATGGCCCTTTGCGATGAAAATCGTATGTATGTCTCTGTGAAGGTTTCTGTAATAAGTATATATATATATATATATATATATATATATATATATATATATATATATATATATATATATACATCTATATATATATATATATATATATATATATATATATATATATATATATATATATATATATATATATATATATATATATATATATATATATATATATATATATATATATATATATATATATATCTACTTCCCAAATATAGAACGAAACGGCCGTCCAGTGCTTTCCGCATTCTGTTGAGGTTTCTATCAGACTCGATGAATTACTTAAATATAATTATCAAATCCTCCTAATAATTTCTATCATGTACATCATTGCTTGAACCAGCTTCTAATGCTCTAGAGTGAGCGGCTTGGTGAGAGTAGTCGTGGCTCCAGGGAGCACAGTCCTATGGTTAGAGAGAACTCAGTAGAGTTCCACCACGGAATATGTGAGCGAGCGGCGCTTTGTTGAGTCTGATTTGCAATCTCTTCGTCACCGAGGCCTAGTGGATGAGTTTGTATGATGTTTGCTTGACAACCTAACTGTTAAGGTTTCGATTCTCGGTAGCGGATGCGCACTACGGATGAGTCCCAAATATAGGACGAAACGGCCGTCTAGTGCTTTCAGCATTTTGTTGAGATTTCTATCAGACTCGATGAATTACTTAAATATATATATATATTATAGTATTCCCTCATTTTTAAACTTATTCACCGTTCTCTTGATGGTTCTTGAATGGACTTCGAAGATGGAAGCAAGAGTATGAATGTTGGTAACATTACTGAAGGCATGAATGATCTTTTTACTCTCGCCTCTGCTCAGTTGGGAAGACAGTGGGTCTGACACAAAACGATTAATCAAAGGGTTTTTCCTTGATTCTTACGACAAATATTGTCAAGATGACTAGACGTCTTATCTAAAAGCCTGTAAAAAAGAAACTCAATTATTTTAGTGTTTTTTAGTTATTAAACATTTTGTGGTATGGATAATTATGGTGTTACACAATTTGAACAATTTTGATGTTACACCCGGTATATATATGGTGGACTCTCCCGTCGTATTCGACGTATGAGGATCAAGTAGCTCAGACACCAGCACATATGATTTGATTATAGTGGTGAAGACTTTGTGAAGAACCAACCACACTTTTAGAAGGGCTGAATACAGAGACCTGTGGCGCACAAGGTCCCCAAACAACACTCCGCAGATTTTGAATTCAGAGTTGTTCTTCTGCTAGACCAGTTGCTATCCAAGACTATAGAACCCCGTCTGTCCTGCTATTTACCTATAGCTGGAGAGAGAAGTAGAGGATTAAACCCTTTCCCAAGGGTATTATTAGCACCGAAGTGAATGTAATGGATTTGATTGGAATTCTAATTCGGCTTCCCGATTCCTCAATCCGAGACGCTATCCACCATCATATATATATATATGTTATTTCTTGCCTTTCGCTCCCTCCTAGAATATTCGAAATTTCCACGAAGTTTACGAAGACGACATCGACGCTAGTAAGTGAAGAATCAGCATCAACATCATTATTGTTATGTTAGTAAAGGTAGACATTGGTGTGGTTTGTACGGGAGACATTGTGATCGATAGAAGTCCGGTTTATACTGTAGACATAATGGTTGAAAAATGTCAGGTTATATACACGAGTAAAAAAGGAAGACTTAGGTCCGGTTTGCACGCGAATCAATAAGGTATGCATACGTCCGACTTGCACAAGCGTCAAAAAATTAAATATAGGTTCGATTTACTTGCCAGTCAAAAAGGTAGGCATAGGTCCAGTTTTGCAAGAGAGAATAAAGTAGACATCGATACAGTTTATACGAGAGTGAAAAGAAAAGGTAGATATAGGCCTGGTTTACACTAGAGTGAAAAGAAAGGCTAGCCATAGGTTCGGTTTATACGAAGGCAAAAAAAAAAGTGGATATAGTTCCAGCTTGCACGAGAGTGAAAAGGGTAAAATATGTCCGGTTTACGCAAGAAAAAAAAAGTAGACACATGTCAGGTTTGAATGAGAATTAAAAAGATAGACATCGGTACGGTTTGCCAGAGTAAATAAAGTCCGGATTACACAGGAATAAAAAAAAATCAGTTGGGGAGACGTAGGTCATGTTTGACTGAGAGTTAAATAGGCGTGATTTTCACTAGAGACTAAAAGGTCGATACTGTTATGACAAACACATGGACGTCTTTTTGGCTTTATTGGTGAGGTCATCTTTCTGCAGTCGGCATATTCTTGACCTTAACCAACAGAACGACATCCAATTCGAAATTATTATGGAAATTTACTAAATTGAAGCACGAGACCATAATTTTACGGTATCTGTTATGATGCCTAATAATGGACCAGAGTAAAGCAGATCCATGACTGTTCTTAGGTTAATAATGTGAAATGAATACAATCAAGTTTATCTTAAATTACGAAACTTAATCATTATGCTAATCGTTGTGCTATGGGAAACACAGTAGTCGGGGTGCCGTGTCCCTTCAAGACGAAGACAATCATGGCTCCCCTTTTTCATTTTCTTTTATTATCTGTGAATTGCCATAACTTCTTGAGAAAAGAATGAGGTGCTTTCTCTTTGGCTTTCTCTGTGGTTTTGAATACAGACTGGCTGCCAGCCAAGACTAGACAGGCTGGCTTCTTTTGCTATTTAACCCATATCTTGGAGAAGTAACGAAATGGATGCATGCCTTTCCCAAGGGCATTAATGTGAGCAGATTTAAATTTAAAGTCACTGATTATGAAGCGAACTCATTAAAGAGTGCGATGGGTAAATTGTCGCCATTTTATATGCTTAATTGCACGCATGCGCGGTGTTTGATTTTGATTTTGTTGACTGTATAGTATAGTAGGGTCAGTTAGACACCGTCTGTGAGGAAAAAGAGCACCATGACGCAATTCACTGCGCCAGAAATTTGGAGACGGCATGCTTTACTACTTAGCATTCGCACCGGAATCCCCAATACGAACATTTCAGAGTGTTTGGGTGTCCATCTGAGGACACCCAAACACTCAGAAAAAGTTGGATGAGTCTAATGGCGATTACGAAGGTGTTTGGCGTGATCAGTAGTGATGGCGACGTTATGCTTCCACTCATCATCCCACTGGGCCTCAGATTCAACATGGAGGCCTACATAGATCACCCTTGTCTAATACTAATTACAAGGGCAGCCCGGAAAACTCACTCTGATCGTTCTGATAAAAATGAACTCACGAATTTGTTATTGAGGGCCTCAGACTAAACACGGGTGTTTACATCAAGTAACTTTGGGAGATAGTACTACCTTTTGTTAAGAAGGTGGCTGCTGGTAGACCCTTTGTCTGGCAACAGGACTCTACACCATGCCAAAAAAGCAGGAGAACCCAGTCATGGCTGTCAGACAATCTCTGCGATCATATCACCCATAGCATCTGGCAACTTAACTCCCCAGACAACAACACCTTTGATTATTATGTGATATGTGGGGTGCAGTTGAGCGAGAGATTAACAAAACTCCTTGTAACACCAAAGATGAACTGAAAGCAAGGATTATAGCAGCATTTACCAATTAAACAAGGAGACCATCCTGAAGAGTTGCAAAAGATTCCGAAGTCGCCTGGAAGTGGAAGCCAATGACGATTTTAGATTTACTCTATTATTTCAAGATATTTTTGTTTAATTTTAGTAAATATATGTTAAAATGGGAAGTATGTGATTTTTTTTTTCATTTTTGCGTAATTTAGATGCCAGTTTATCCATAGCAGCCTGTACATAGAAAAACCGATCCGATTAGTCTAAAGTGAGTTGACCAAAAGCACCGCATTTTCCAGCATAAATGATGCATTTTCTTAAATTTACAATGAAATATGAAAATTGCAGGAACTTTTCTACAGCCTGCCCACGGAGGCGGACGGATTTGCATATCTCAGAACTTGAGATCAAGTTTGATTTTATCTATGTATGGTTTAGACCTGTTTTATAGATATATATATCAGCGTTTTAAAAAAAAATACGTCTTATATCTGAAAAATTCAGTATTCAATATCACTTTGTCAGTTACGACGCCACAGGTGTAAGACACTCGGAGAGGTTCAAATTCACAATACAGAAGTAACTGTAGGCTAAACTAACTCGTTAAATATTACCCGATGCTGAAACATTGAATAGTTATTTATTAACGTTACCGTATTTTATCTTAGACTGACACATGGCTACAGGTGTAGAACGTATAAAACAGTAGTAATGTTCTTCCTGTATAGTTTGTTAGCTATTAATCCGCGAGTCGTCCTTGTAGGGTTCAGTTACTGAGCTTAGCTTAATCTATCGTCACGTCGCTGCAAAAAGCAAGGCAAACGTAAGGCTGGAACTCACGACACTGTTTCGTCTGTGAGACGAGGGTGCTGACCACCGTGCCAGTGGTAGGCCTCCTAATTATGCCGTTATGAAAACAAATTTACAAGCCTATGTGTAAACGTGAAAACATTAAATCATGACTTATTAATGACCGGTCCGATATCAAACTATTTCGTTGTTATTTTCTCACGCGTAAGCACGCATGTATGTACGCCGGTATAACGGGTGTGCGTGGGCGGGTAAATGCGGCATGAGTTGGTGGAGATGGAATGACGAAGAATGATTTATCCTTGGTAAAGAGGAAAGAAACGATGTAACCACGCGAAATAAGCTAAGAAAATATTGCATAAAACATCAAAGATCTATTGGTTTGGTCTGAACTGAAAAATATTCCTTCTTTTTTTCTTTCTTTCTTTCTTTCTTTTTCCGTCTTTCTTCTGCTTTTCTTTATTTCTGTTTTCTTTCTTTCTTTTTTTCTGCTTTCTTTCTTCTACTTTCTTTCTTTCTTCTTTCATTCTTCTTTCTTTCTTTCTTCCTTTCTTCTTTTTTCAGGCTGCTTTATTTGTTTATTCTTTCTTTCTTTCATTTTTTCCTTTCTTTCGTTCTTTCTTTCTTTCTTTCTTGCTGTTTTCTTTCTTACTTTCTTTCGTCCTTTCTTTCTTCCTTTCTTTCGCCCTTTCTTTCTTTCTGCTTTCTTTTCTTTGTTTCTTTCTTTCATTTTTATTTCTTTCTTTCTTCAGTTCTTTCTTTCTTTCTTTCCTTCTTTCTTTCTTTCCTTCTGCTTTCTTTCTTTCTGCTTCCATTCTTATTTCCTTCTTCCTTTCTTTTTTCTGCTTTAGTTATATATTTATTCTTTATTTCTTTCTTTCATTTGTTCATCTTTTTTCTTTTCTTTCTTTCTTTTTTCTTTCTTCTGTTCTTTCTTTTTTTCTGTTTTCTTTTCTTTCTTTCTTCCGTTTTTCTTTCTTTCGTTCTTTCTCTCTTCTTTCCTTTTATGTCTTCCTTCGAATGCTTAATTCTTATCAAGACTTATCAATTTACTTATAAGGTATCGAATAAATAGAGTGAGGAGTTGGCCTAACGGTTTACGATAGAAAAAAAGATATCGGGAATTAAGTTCAATTCCTGGCCTTGGTAGTTACTTTTTCTTACTAACTTTGTTTCTAGTATCTTCGGGAAATGAATGAATCAACTTCCACCCACGATATATTTGGGATTACTCCATGCTCTTTATAGCATTACAATCTTCCGTATATTAAAAAAAAAGATGAATAAATAAATAATAAATTAAATAAATAAATAAAATAAAATAAATGTCTCCAGATAACTCACATCGCTCCAAGAAATTCTATACCTCAACGATTTCCTATTGTCTTGTAATAATCTAATTTCATATTACGTAACATATTGAAACAATTTTGAACATATTGAAAACAATTTTGGGCGTATTGAAAACAATTTTGAACATATTGCAAACAATTATATTCTTTACTGATGCAAATTTTAAATTTTCAAAAAATAAAAAAAGCTTATTTGATAATTAAGAAGCCAATGGTTTTTATGAAATAATCGCGCATGCGCGTATTAAAATTTAGAAATATTTCTTACGAAAATACTATCATAGACAGCGACTGAGCATTTAGACTGAGATAACAAATATATATATATATATATATATATATATATATATATATATATATATATATATATATATATATATATATAGCTTTGATCGAGGGTTCCAGGTAAGTAAGAGGATGAGAATATGTGGGGAAAATAACGGTTAATCCCAGACGAACAGGTCAAGATTGTAAGGATCGGGGACGCATCATGTTAGGAATTGGTTCCAGAGTAGCGCTTCGTTGGAAGAAGCTGTTCGTTTGGAACATGCATCTCACCAACGGAATACGAAGGGAGGGGGGTCGCTACGATATGTGTGTCTGGCGAGTTTTCTTCGTTTGAAATAAAATTCTATTATACATGATGGTCACACATTTTGTTGACTATGCCCAGACGAGTTTAACACCGTCTACCGGAAGTGTAATGATTCCCGTCCATTTAGCGAGATAACATTTAATTAATTTCGTCATAATTGTCGTGTAAGACATGATTTTGCCAGTAATCCGATTGACAATATGAAAGTTTTAAAAAATGAATATTTTCAGTTGTACATCGGTAAATGCATCTGCCAGTCACGCAGGTATTATGAAAATCGAAATAACACTACAATTCTGTTCAAGTCTTGGGTCAACCGTTATCTTCCCCTAATATAAACTGTGTCTCTTACTCTCTACCTGATGTGGCTCCCGGGCCTTGTACAGTATGAACATCACTGTAAAAAAATAATAATAAAAAAAAAATCACGAATCGCTTCTTTGTGGAACCGACTAGCAAGAGGAAGCTTCCTCAATCACTACAATCTTAACCTGCTCACGTCTAGGGTCAATCGTTATCTTCTCCATGTATCTCTAATAAACTGTACTTCTATATCTGTAACTGTCTACCTTGAGTGGTTCTTGGGCCTTGTATAGGGTGAACATCACTGTTCAAATCATAACAACGACAACAAAAGTATCAGAAACGTGCTGCCCTGTATCAAGAACAATTTCGGTACAAAACAGCCGTCTGGCGAAGTCGGCGCCCTTTCTTTCATTCGTTCAGTCATTCACTCGATCACAACGTGTCTTAATTCATCGATGAACTTTATTCATCCAACTCCTTATTTATTCACGTCTTTCATTCATATTTCTTCTTCTTCTTCTTCTTCTTCTTCTTCTTCTTCTTCTTCTTCTTCGTCGTCGTCGTCCGCCTACGCAGTTGCTTACACGCACGACTCTCTCTCTCTCTTTGTCCCTCTTTATGAGCGCGCGAAGTGTGTGTGTGTGTGTGTGTGTGTGTGTGTGTGTGTGTGTGTGTGTGTGTTTGTGTTGATCGGTCTATATGTGCAGACCCAGGCGCCCACGCATTTCATTCGTTCGGTCAGTCCCACTCGATGATACACTTTCATCCCGCCTACGTAGCGGCCGCCCACGTTGAGTCTGCCTCGTTGGTTTGTGATTGCCAACCCACTCTCTCAGTTTCTCACTCGGTCGGTCCGTCTCCAAGCCTGTCTGCAGATTTGGTTCGTCGCGAAGGAGACGGAAAATCTATCTATCTATCTATCTATCTATCTATCTATCTATCTATCTATCTATCTATCTATCTATCCTGATACATATCTATCTATCTATCTATCTATCTATCTATCTATCTATCTATCTATCTATTTCAGTCCGTTCATATCTATCTATCTATCTATCTATCTATCTATCTATCTATCTATCCTGATCTGTTCTTATCTATCTATCTATCTATCTATCTATCTATCTATCTATCTATCTATCTCTCTCTCTCTCTCTCTATATATATATATATATATATATATATATATATATATATCCCAGTCTGTTCTTATCTATCTATCTATCTATCTATCTATCTATCTATCTATCTCAGTTTGTTTCTATCTATATATCGACATACTTTCGTTAAAAGTACAGTATTCAAACCTGGATCTTACCACTAATATTGTTTCACCTACGGATCATCAGGCATTATCCAGTAGGATTGCAAAAACAATCCTACCGTTCATTGCCTGAAAATTCACAAGTGAAATCGCGGTAAATGTAAGGGTTTGTTTTTTTTTTTATATTTGAAACAAACATTTTAACTCTCTGTATTTATTTATTATATTACAAATAAACTGAGCATTTCCTATATGCCGAACTGTATTTTCCGAAACAACAATTATTTGGCAACCTGTTTCTTTTATATTTTCTTACAAATTTCTATCTATCTATCTATCTATCTATCTATCTATCTATCTATCTATCACCATATCTCCACACGCGCACGCGTACACACACACACTCGCACACACACACAAATGCACACACACACATGATGTGTGATTTTCTACATTTTCTTTTGTCCCATTTACTCGTTTCACTTTCTTTTCGCTACATAAATGCTTATCTTTGTGTCTAGTTAACATCAATATATATATATATATATATATATATATATATATATATATATATATATATATATATACTATTCTTTTACCCAATCAGCTTTATTATTTACTGATTAACACTTCAACCAATTTACCTTTAATTACGCATATTTATCTCCCAGTATCGAACTGTTAATCCATTTAGATTTCAATCAGATGCAGAGATAGTTTCATAACGATACCCAATCATACATTCATATAAATAAACTCTCACTCACTCACAAATTCACTTACTCACTCACTCTTTCACTCACTCATTCACTTACATCGCAATTGTATTTTTCTCTCCCCAATTATTTGAATCAGTTTTTCTATCTCCTTTTCATGCTATGTATTTTATGCATTTCTTTGCTTTTATAGGTTTTGCGAGCCTGTTTTTAAGTCACTTCATTGGCCCGGCACCCTTTCAGCCTGTCTACACGTCTGCTCGTCTGCCTCTGCGTCTATGGCCGTATATAATCTTCCTTTATTTTTTTCTCTCTCATTCTGTTTGCTTCACTCTCTCGCTAGACACACACACACGCGCGCACACACACGCATGCGCGTTCGCGTGCACATATATGTGTGTGCGTGTGTGAGCGTGCGCGTATGCATGACTGACTCGTTCTCTATCACTCTATCGATGGAAATATCTATCTATCCCAATCCCTTATTTCATATCTATCTATCTATCTATCTATCTATCTATCTATCTATCTATCTATCTATCTATCTCATTCTGTTAAGCTCTATCTGTCTGTCATCAGATAAAAAAACAGATTGAGAGCTCAGCCGATTGACACGACTATAGTGAATAGAAGTATTAAATACGCTTATTTCGATTCCATTAGTTATGAAAAGAATGAGATAAATTAATAGAGAGAAATAAAATGATAAAGAAATAGATGGACAAATAGATGTGAAAGTACTGACAGACAGGCAGATAGATAGATAGATAGATAGATAGATATTTAAAAAGAATATAAAACTAAACGAGATGACTGCGTATTCTCTTTCTAGTGTTGCGTATGACTCTCACGTCGTTTCGCTGTCATATCTCTTAAAAGCCCTAACTGCCTTGTCTACCCGCTGCTGTGTTTGTCTTGTATTGTAAATGGAGCGTAAATGTGTCGTGTTCGACACCTCTGGGCACTGAATTACTTCGACACTGAACCGTTTACAACCAACGAAAAGATCAACGAACGAGATAGCAACAATTATGAAGCACTCATTGCGCAAAATAACCACTTTCTTTACTGCTGTTGCTGTAGTTGTTGTAGTAGAAAATATAAACCAAACGGTTGAGCAGAGCAAGATTTTCTTGGCTTTGTGTATTGGTTTGACTGAGACGTTATATCGCATGTTGTCGTCCATCTGAAATTGCTTTTGTTTGTCTTCAGTTTCAGAAAGAAAAATCGATTAGATATAAAACAGTACGGTGAGACTGTTTTGTTTTGTAGTTTAGAGTATTACGATATGTGCATGAGCCGTAATACACATGCATACGTATATGTGTGTGTTAGTGCTTGTCAACACCGGTGCAAGGGTTTCGTGTCCCCACCCAATCTATGATCCAACCCCCTCGAGTCTATGATACGGGGCCCCCCACTCTACTGCATCTCAATTCTCATAAGTTAGTATTCATATAAAATACACATTTTATTGTAATATAATTATGTACAATAATGAATCATATGCAATATATGTGAACAATTCAACTAGAAAAATTGAAAACAAATACAGTATATCTAAATACAAATTAGAGACATGTCATAATAGATCATTCCATCTTAAATAAATCAACAATTTTTGATATCAACTTGAGATTTACTTGTTAAAATCTTGAATAAATTTCACACATTTAACATTATAGATAAAAAAATAGTGAATTTTATATAGTGTTTATATAATTTTTTTGTAAAGAGTTTTATGTAGTGTTTTATATAGTGTTTTATGTAGTATTTTATAAAGTGTTTTATGCAGTGTTTTATAAAGTGGTTTATTTAGTATTTTATATAGTATTTTATGTAGTGTTTTATAAAGTGTTTTATATAGGTTTTTTATATAGTGCTTAATGTAGTGTTTTAAAAAGTGTTTTATATAATGTTTTATATAGTGTTTTATGTAGTATTTTATAAAATGTTTTATATAGTGTTTTATAAAGTGTTTTATGTAGTGTTTTATGTAGTGTTTTATGTTGTGTTTTATAAAGTGTTTTATATAGTTTTTTATATAGTACTTAATGTAGTGTTTTATAAAGTGTTTTATGTGGTGTTTTATAAAGTGGTTTATTTAGTATTTTATATAGTATTTTATGTAGTGTTTTATAAAGTGTTTTATATAGGTTTTATATAGTGCTTAATATAGTGTTTTATAAAGTGTTTTATGTAGTGTTTTATATAGTGTTTTATGTAGTATTTTATGAAGTGTTTTATGTAGTGTTTTATAAAGTGTTTTATGTAGTGTTTTATATAGTATTTTATGTTGTGTTTTATAAAGTGTTTTATATAGTTTTTTATATAGTACTTAATGTAGTGTTTTATAAAGTGTTTTATGTAGTGTTTTATAAAGTGTTTTATGTAGTGTTTTATATAGTGTTTTTTCAAAAGTTAGCATGAGCAAAACAAATTCACAGATTTAAACAAAA
>CAHIKZ030002090.1:3637500-3652500 GCA_903632075.3 Acanthosepion pharaonis | reverse complement strand
TATCTTCTTGATGTTAATCATAAGTGCTCTTTTTTTGCCATTATCTCTCGAAATTCGTCGTTGCTCATATATTCGCTATTGGCATCTCGTCTGCAGTCGCTCTCTCACAGACGTGCCGTCGCCTCCCTCTGTCTTTTTTACAAAATACTTTCACGGTAACTGCTCTGATGAGCTGCTTTCGTTGGTTCCTAGACTTCATGGACTTAAGCGTTTAACTAGGCTGGTATCTCGCTCTCACCCTTTCACTGTCGAAAGTGTTAAATGTAGCCGTCTCTTCTACTCCAATAACTTCAAGTCTCGCACTTCTCGCCTGTGGAACTTCCTCCTCTTTTTCTGTTTCCCTGATAGCTATAATCTCCAACTATTCAAATGCAATGTCAATCGACATCTGCCTTGATCTATCCACTATCCTTCTCTTCATCCTTTTCTCTATCACTCCTATTTTCTCGCGCGCCAACTCTCTGTAACCCCTTGTGTACTAGTGGCTTCCCGCCTTGCTTGGGATGAAACGATTAAAAGAAAAATCCATGATACTCCCAGCATTCTTCTGTAGATCCACATTTCCGGTTTCTTCAAATCTCTTCTTCGTCTGTGAGGAAATTGTCCAGCATTTAAAGCCATATAAGAAGTCTGATACTACATAACAGCTCAGTAAACTTTTCTTAATACTTCGCTCAGCGTTTAGCGTCCAATTCAATTTTTTTTTTACTAATTTTCACCCGATACAAGGCTCAAGAGCACATCAAGATAGAGGATTACTGACTGAGGTATGTGATATGAATATAAGAGTAAGAAATATGGATCACTACATAAGATCGATTGTAGCAAACCACCTACATTCTCTCCGTATTCCATTAATGGAAAGTAACTTCGATTCGAATAACTTCTTCACGCGAAGGGCTACATTAAGGGGCAGTTTATACATAGAAGGAGAAGATAATGGTTAACCCTAGACTTGAACAGATTAATATTGTAGTGATAAGGAAAAACATCGTCTTGGGAATCGGTTCCACAGAGTATTGCTTCGCGGGAAGAAGCTGTTCGAGTGGACCTTACATCTCCTCGATGGAATGCGGAAGGAATGTGGCTGGTTACCTTCAATGTGCCTGGTTCCGTCCTAAATATGACAACAGCAACCAATTCTCGGCCAGATCTGGTTCTTTTAAAAGCAAATGATACTGGAGCGGTATAGAGTGCCGGCCATTTTTTCCAGTATCTTTATCGATGGATAGTATGTATGAGTTACATTTGATGTCAGGTGTGAGCTTAAGGCCTAATGGTCTCTCAAGGTACGAAGTCTCCCCGACGGGACGACCGTTCATCGTGACTGGCGGTTGTTAGGGGTCCAACAGTAGTATTCGATTTTGGGCCTAATCTGGCCCTTGTAAAGGTAGAAGTTAGAACGAGGAATCAGTTGCTTACTGGAACCGACCATCTTACCTGTATCCTTAGCGATGCATGGTATGTCCGAATTCCACTTGAGGTCTGGGTTGAGACTGAGGCCCTGTAGTCGCTCAAAGCACGAGGCCTCCCCAAACGAACATCCATTCATCGTTTACTGGTAGTAGCTCTGGGTTTGATCGGCGATGATGGAATGTAAGTAGTTTAGTTTTTCCCTACCACTGAGAGCTAGATGAGAAGACAGATCAGCTGCCAATCTGTAGTCATCAAGAGTTTTGAAGGTTCACCCATATATCATTGTATTATCAGCATAGATATTTACAAATGATCGGCATATACTCATAGGCAGATCATTTATGTAAAGTAGAAAGGTCATACCGAAAAACGAATCATGGGGGACGTCTGCGTTAACCGCTTGGGCCTTGGTGCATTGTCCGTGAAAGACTTCAGGGCCCTAATCGTTAGGAAAGACGTGGTAATTGAGAAGATACTTCCAATGATTTCATTGCTAGAGAGATTTATGTCACATCTGTTCAAAGGCCTTTGAAATATCTAATGCGATCGTCCTTTAAATATGTCCGCTGCATCGTATTAAAGACATCGAGGCATTGAATATGAACGAATAAGTTTTTCCCCTACTGAACTGTTAGAACTGTCAGAAGATTCGGTCATCTAGAGTATTCAAGGTGCACCCATATACCGTTGTAGAATCAGCCTAGATATTCACAAATGATCGGAGTATACTCTTAGGTAGATCATTTATGTAAAGTAGAAAGAAGGTCATACCGAAAAACGAGCCCGGGGGACCTCTGCGTTAATCGCTTGGGCCTTTGTGCTTTGGCCGTGAAAAACTATCTTCAGAGCCCTAATCGTTAGGAAGGACGTGATAATTGAGAAGTCACTTCCAGTGATTCCATGGCTAGAGAGCTTTATGTCACATCTGGTCAAAGGCCTTTGAAATATCTAATGCGATCGTCCTTTAAATATGTTTGCTGCATCGTATTTAAAGCAACTCTATTGAATGCAACTGAGATGTTAGAGTTAGATCAGAAGAGAGATCAGTTGCCAATCTCTGGTCATCATGTGTTTTGGACGTTCACCTATATATTATTGTATCATCAGCATAGATATTCACAAATGATCGGAGTATAGTCTTAGGCAAATCATTTATGTAGTGTAAAAAGAGGGTTAGTCTGAGAAGTAAGGACTAACCAATAACAACTACCTTCATGGACCTACCCGTTGTTCTTTCATTCTGTACTTATCCATTTTCATTATTACGAACCTGTACTGTTTTAACTTATTTTCCGCGTTTATTGTTATTATTATTATTATTATTATTATTATTTGTGCATGTTTTGTGCTTTGTATCGTGTAGACCCGGGTCCAAACTAAGGTCCTTAGGCCCTAAAGGAGAATTGTCATTTAATTCATAGCACTTTCCTTGGAATATGGGATGTTCCTAGTAGGGTGGATCTTCTGGGAAACTATATGTTGATGTTACCTGGGACACTGTTAGTAAAATTGTCCATTCCTTTCCTCACGAGACACAGAGCTCCGATTACTAGTGTCTCAGTCTTCATTCCTCACATCCTGTTAATCTCGATCTCCAGTTCCTTGTATTTGGACAATTTTTCGATAATTTTTATGGGGGTATTTATCTCAGATTGTACTACTATGTCAATAAGCAGACGCGTCCTAAATTTCTTGTCACGATAATATCAGCACTGTTGGCTTTTATTTCCCTGTCAGTTCGAAATGGCATGTCCCATAGGATAGTTACATCGTTATTTTGGGTAACTGTGTATGGTTGATGATCATACCATCTCTCAGTGGTTTCGATTTCGTGCTTCTTGAATATCTTCCAGTGCACACATGTCGCTACTTTATGTCTATGGGTATATTCATTTTTTGCCAGTTCCGGACATCCTGAGATAATATGGCCGACAGTTTCATCATATTTTTCGCAGATACTTCATTTCGGATTAGTTCCATCCTTGATTATGTGACAGTAATAGGATCTGGTTGCGAGGCTTTGGTTCTGATCTGCAATCATTAGGCCTGCTGTTTCAGTTTTCAGACACTGATATGTTTTATGTTGGTCCACATCTGCTTTTTTCGCTCTTTTTAGGCATTTTTCATGCAACGCCTTGTCCTCCCAGTTTTGTAATTTCATTTGGCCAAGTTGTTTTGCTTTCTGCTTTACTTGTTTGGCATAGTTCGTATTCGCTTGGTTTTTTGTTGGTAGGATTTCAGAGTGCAGCTTCTTTGGTGGTGGAGTGGATTTGGTGTTTTACTATTTGGTCATTGTTTTTTGTGAGGTATGCTTCCAATTTTATTGTTGTATTTATTAAAGTTAGTTCAAGTTTGAGTAAACCTCAGCCCCCTAAAGATCTTGGTACGTAGAGCCTATCAACGTCTGATTTCAGGTGATGCATCCTCATTTGGGTCAGCATTTTTCTGGTCTTGGCGTTCAATCTTTTAATGTCATTCAACTTCCGTTTAATAATGTTGAAGCTGTATATTACTACGGATATAGCTAAAGTGTTGATAGCTTTCATTTTATTGGTCCCATTTAGTTTGCTTTCTAGTATCAAACGCACTCTCCTATAATATTCTTTTCGGATCTATTTCTTCAAAATTGTATGTTGTATTCCGTCATCTTCATTAATTGCTAAGTATTTGTATGTACCTTGGTTTGGTTCCTTAATTTTGATGTTGATATCAAGGTCTAAATCTGTAATTTTCGTTAGTTCACCGTCTTTGAAGGTGACTTTGGCACATTTGTCGATTTCGAACTCGATCCGAATGTCTTCGCTTAAGGTTTTGACAATGGTGAGTAGGTTTTTCTGTTGGTTGTCATCCTTGGCAAAAGTTTTGTCATCAATATAAAATAAAAAAAATTCAGTTTGCCATTCTGTCTTGCATCCATGGCTACTGTTGTTCGATAGGCAGCTGAGTGGCGCTAATGCAAGGCAGAAGAAAAATGGTGACAACGAATCTCTTTGGAAGATCCCGCTTTTGATACTAAATTGGTCTCGATGTTAATGACCAGTTTGTATGCTTTAGATTTAGTGTAGTCTTCCAGTTTTTCATGCTTTCTGTTATGAATTTGATCATTGTTGGGCATACTCTGTATATTTTTAGGCTCTTCTTTACCCATGAGTGTGGAACACTGTCGAACGCCTTTCTGTAGTCGATCAATGCTGTCGATGCGTTTCATTTTTTTACACCCCTTCCAATATTGTTTTATTGATAATTAGTTGGTCCTTGCACCCGTGACTTCCTCTTTTACATCCCTTCTGTTCTGCTGGGAGTAAATTATTTTTCTCAAGGAAGTTATATGCCATCTCGGTTATGATAGAAATGAAGATCTTGTACATTGTTGGTAGGCAAGTGATGGGCCTATAGTTCTTCGGGTTCTGCGTCTCTTCTGTTTTGGAGAGTAAGTATGTTACTCCCCCCGTGAGCCATTCGAGGCATTCTTTAGGGTTTATGATTATACCATTGTAATCCCGTGCGTGGTCTTGTTGGGTGTTAGGTTTTTTTTTTATCCAAAAATTGGCTATTCGGTGCTTTCCAGTTTTTGGTTTTGCAGATGGCAGCGGTTGTTTCAGTAATATTGATATCTATCCATTTTTGGCACTCTATATGCGTGTGTTGTTCTTGTTTTTGTTGCTTGAGCGATGTAGCTCTTACAATGTGCATTTTGCATTTGTTCCCACATCCTACACCAGAACTCCTCGACTTCCTGGATATTAGGTGGGTCATTTACCTCTATTTTATTTTTTCCAAGTTCTCTGTATTGTTTCTTGGCATCTCTTTTGAAGATCTTGTTTTGCCAGAAGAATCTGTTTCTTTTTTTCATAACGCCTGATTCTCTGTGCCTTCGCTTGAATTTATTGTTCCAGCTTCTCTTTAACTTTTGGTACGTCAGTCTTATTCTTTATGTCAAGGCTTCGTTTCAGTTGTCTCCTTTTTCTTTCTTTCATTTTAGAGCCCTTGTCTACTTAACTTAGAAGTGCCAATTGTCCTCGTAGTTTATTTATTTGGGGTTCTATATTTTCTTTCCAGACTGGCATTTTTCTTTTTTGTTTACGTTGGGGTTTTGCTTTTTCACCTGTTGTTTCTGCGATCGTTACCGAGGTTGGGTATATAAGATGATTAATTTCTGTTAGATTCATCGATCTTTCCATTTCGTTCCTTATTTTATTTTCTAATTGCTTGGTTAGCAAGATTGATGGTTTTTTGGGTTTTTTTTTACTTGACGTTTCTTTCTTAATTTTGGAATTGTCGGCCTTTCCTTGAAAGACATTTCTTTTACATTCTCCGATTTATAGCGGATGTTCTTGTCATCTCTATTTCTCTCTCATATTCGTCATCTTCCTCTATTTTCTTGTGTACCACAAAAGGATTATTACAATTGGTTTCTATTTGCTCCTCTGCATGTATCTCCTCTTCATTGTTTGTATTTAGCCCCTCGATGTTAACGTTTAATCTATGATGTTTTCACGGATGCTTTTATTGTCTAGTTTGTTGACATCGATGTTTAGTCTGTTTATTATTATTATTATAACTAAATTTATTTTTTTTTACACCACACTAAGAATTGTATCGAATTGGTTACATTTCTAAGACTGGTTATTTTCATTTTGTTATTTTCACTTTCATTTTGTAATGATGTGCATCATGTGGCTTGGAAATGTTTCAGTTTGTGCTGAATGTTTTTGAGGCTACGCGGTTTTGTGGGTGTTGAATTATTTCCCACCCTACAACCCCTTTCCCACAGGCGAAACGTTGCAAACCTATCGCTACTCTATTGTTATTTCTATAGAAAGTATTCAGTCGAACTACATTCCTTAGTTTCCACCATTTCTAACCTTCATGGATACGACCCTCCATGCTATGCATATTGTAGTGAAACACATCATTCTTTCCATATTTCAATCGAGCAGCTTCTTCCCACGAACCACTACATTATGGAACCGACTCCCAAGAGGATGTTTCCTTGATCACTACACTCTTAACCTGTTCAAGTCTAAGGCTAACCGTTACTTTTTCCCGCATATTCTCGAAAATTATATCTTTACTGTTACTCTTCTAATCTGAGTGGCTCCCGGGCCTTCTACAGGGTAAACAATATTGTAAAAAAAAAAAAAAAAAAAGAAGAATTTAAATCATATAAAAAAACTGTATATAATATATATCTTCGTTTTAGTGTGGATTGGTATTGATGTTTATTTCAGCATACCTTATGTTTTCCAAAAGCAGTCCACCCAAGAGAGAGCGTGAGAGTGGAAGACATACTGACAGAGTGGAAGAGTGTTTTTCTTTCTCATTTTTCAACGCCCTCTTATGAGAATTTTAGTTTGCTCTCTGCACCATTAGCACAAAGACCAGTGGACACTTTACCGTGTAAATGGTAGAATATTCGAAGATGTTTATCATCGCCTCTTGACCGCCGCTACAACTTCTTATTCCTTTCTTTAAGCGCTGACCATCTCTTCACTATTCTCGGCAGCATAGAAAACTTTTGTTCGTTGCCAATCCTTGCTGTCTACTGATTTTATAATTTCTTTTTTTTTTTTTTTTTTTTTGCCCGAGCAAATTCTTGTCCAGAACCAGACGGGGTCGCGTCTGCTTTCTTTTTCTAAATAGCCATTATTAATACTTATCTTATTCTCTCACTTTTTATTTCCTTCTTTTCTCTCTCTCTCTCTCTCCCCTCTCTCTCTCTCTCTCTCTCCCCTCTCTCTCTCTCTCTCTCTCGCTTTCCTTATTGAGTATTCTCTTTTTCTTTCTTTCTGTTTCTCTTTCTTTCTCTCTCACTGTTCTCTTTCTCTCTCTCTCTCTCTCTCTCTCTCTCTCTATCTATCTATCTATCTATCTATCTATGAATCTTTCATTCTCTGACACTATTCGAGTTCTCTTTTTCTCTCCCTATCTATTTCGCTTTCTTTATTTCTTTTTTGTTTAATTCGGTTTCTCTTTCTTTCTCTTTTACGTTTCTTTTTCCCGCTTTTTCTCTTTCTTCTTATGTACATTTCCTTCTTACTCTCACTTTTCTATCTATCTATCTATCTATCTATGAATTTTTCATTTTCAGTCACATTTCTCTTTCTCTCTTTTCACTTTTCTGTTTTTCTTTTTTACTATGTTCCTTTTTTCTCTTTAATTTTCTCTCTTTCTGTTTCTCTTTCTTTCTCTCTTACGTTTGCCTTTCTCTTTTTTCCCATGTACATTTCCTTCTCACTCTCACCTTTCTCTTTTGTCTATCTATCTATCTATCTATCTATGTCACTTTTCTCTTTCTTTTTCTCTCTCTCTCTCTCTTTCTCTTTTTTATTATTCGCTTCCTTTCTCATTTCCCTTTCTCTCTATAATTCTCCTTCAATCTCTTTCCCTTTTTCTCAGTCTTCATCTCTATCTTTTGCACTATTTTTCTTTATTTTCTCTCATTTTTTCTTTATTCCTCTCTACTCTCGCTCACTCTCTCTCTCCCTTGCCTTTTATTAACCTTTTCTTTCTCTCCCTCTTTTTCTCTTTCTCTTTCTTTTTATTTCTCTTTATCTACTCTTTCCCTCACTTTCGCTCTCATTTTTTTTCTCTTTTCTTCTTAACTCTGTTCCTTTTTATTGACTCTTTCCTTAAAATGATTTTATGTCCTACTTCTCTTTTGCAGAGATTGATAATGTTCACTGGGCAAAATCATGAATTCACTTCTACCTGATATCTGTCCCACAGCCAGATATATCGACAAAGGTTTCGTCACTGGCATGTCATAAGCCTTGACGAGCAATCATTCACATCAAATCATTTACACTAAATCATTCACAGTAAATCAGACATGGCAACCCACTAACTATCGATTCTAACCAACTCTATTTTTTACATTTTTCGTAATAGGTTCTTTTTGTCACACCTTCGGCATTTTTATCAAACATGCTTTAGTATGTCACAAGACTACAAAGATGACGCGTTTGGTAAGACATGAACATGGTACCAACTGCATAATTTTGTTACTATTACTATCATCATTAACATGTTGACATTTAAAGTAAACGAGTTGTATTTTTAATGTGCTATGGTATAAAATATTATCTGAAATACACCCTCAAGGTTTAGAGGATATCCTCATCTGTAAAAAAACAAACAAACAAAAAAAAAAAAAAAAAACAAAACAGACTCTAAACATTAGAATCGCTAACCTAAGTAGTATTTCATGCAAGACAATACAGGCATCCCCTAAGTCTGTACTCTCGGACCCAAACTCTATATACTTTATATTAAAGACCAATTTAAGAACATTTTCAGATCATTAGCTTATAAGTCCATCAGAAGGGCGATCACTTTAGAACATGCCCAGGTTATTGGTAAATATCTATGCAGATGATGCCACAGAGTATGCGTGCACCTCGAAAACTCTAGATGACCAGAGCCTGGCAGTTTGAGCTCTTCTCTAACTTAGCCTTCACAGCTCATGACAGCAGGAAGTTTCCAGACACGCCAAAAGCACTTATTTTATGAAGGCTACTGGTCTGGATAAAATCCTAGTGGGCGTTCTTAAGAACCATAGCCCAATCTTCGTTCACTTGCTGCCTGAAGGAGAAATGTTTCCCAAGTCTATGAAAGGTGTCAGCTGTCTGCCTTGTGTTCAAGAATGTGGGAAAGTGCTCATCACTGTCTCAATATTGATATCGATATCAGCCTCCTTAGTGTCATTAGCAAGTTCTTTGAGGCCATGTTTAATAAGAATATCACATCAACAGAAACAAACAGTATGGATTTCGCTCTTTTAGGTCCACTGCTGATGTTTTGTCATAACACAGAGAATCAATGCGGTATTTGATAATAAATCCATCATGAAGGTGATCACTTTGGATATCTCAAAGGCCTTTGTCAAGGTATAGCACAGGGGCTTGCCATACAAACTCTGGAAGAGTCCTTGCAATCATCAAGTAAGTCAAGTTTCTGAAGCCTATGAGATCAAAGGATATATCCGGTATGGCTGATTTAATGATTTATCGAGGAACATTCTCAGGTCATTAGTAAATATCTATGTAGATGTTAACGCAGTATATGGGTGCACCTCCAAAACTCTAGATGATCAAAATTTTCTGTTTGATCTCTCCACTAACTTAGCCTTCACAACTCACTTCACGGCTCAATGAGAGAAAGGGCGGTTTGTATTGTTCAATACCCACCGAAGCTAGTAACGTTTCACCGTCACCGAGCAGACCGTAAATTTGCTCCAGTCTTAAGGCTTCCTGTCTGGAGTGTCTACTGGGACTAAAACTCACTGTAGACCTCAGGCGGAACTAGTACATACGAACCATCGATAAAGATTCGGGAACGATTGTTCTTCGTACTGATCCAGATCAGGACAGATCAAAAATGGAGTATTGCTACCATATCTGGGCTAATGGAACATCTCGATGTGGCGTAATAGTCAGCAAGCTGGTCTCGCTAGAACAATTACAACTGGGTAGTGAGTTCTATCCTCACTGGGTGTCCAAAACGTTCGGCCTTGTGCCACAACTAAGTTACGCTTATCATATCTGGGCTGGTGTTGTCCTGTACGCATTTTCCAGTCTTGACAAAGCTCAAAAGAGTTTACGTGGCTTTGTAGGTGAGTAATTATTGTCCACCACACAACTCTTTTCCCGCAGACGAAGCGTTGCTAGCCAGTTGCTAATCTATCGCTATTTCTATGGAAAATGTTCATGCCACATGCACATGGTCGATTCGTCCTCATTCCCTTTGTATTCGATTGGTAAGAAGGAAGAACTGGGACTTTTTAGAAACAGATTCACGAGAGGATGCTAATCTTTTCAACTCTAGGGTCACCAATTATCTTCCCTATATATCCACATATGCACTTTTTACTTCCTTGACCTTAAAACAAGCTGACTCAGTAAACCTCTACCTTGAAGGAATCTTGAGCCTTGTGTTGGGTAAACAATATTATATAAAAAAGACGCTGATAATCAAAAATATTTCCCAAAACTTCCTGATTTCTCCCTTCTGAGTCTCGAAGAAAAATTCTCTTCAACGGTTTTGTGATCACATATTTTCCTTACAGTAATTCTACAGCAGCTTCTATTTTCTTCTGAAGTTAAGCAGCGTTGAGCTTCTCCAGTACCTAGAGGGGTAACAGCTTGGGAATACTAGGTGCTGTAAGCTTAGATGTGCGGGTGGTGTGATGAATAATGTCTTGGAATTGTTATCGAAAAGCCGAGTTCGAATTCCAATTGGGTTCGTTATATTCACTCACGTGCAAATACCCTTGGGAAAATACGAATCCACCTCTTCTTCCTCCAGCTATGGGTTAATTAGTAAAACTTGTATCACTAAAACCGTTATTATCTATAAAATAAATAAAACTGAAAAAATAGAGGTGTTGATATGCCGCTAAACAAAAAACAGCTAAATTCTTCGGTTATACGTAATATATGAAAAAAATGTCATGGTAAATGATTTTATACGCTATGGCTACTCGACTAGGGTATCAACGCTGAATGTAGAACCGAGTTCAAATCCTAGATCAGTCTGCTCGTTCCCTTTTTTATGCCCTTGGGAAATCCGCCCCCCTTCTCACCAACCTCTACGGATTAAATACAGGAGTAGACTAGGCTCTCGAGCCTTCAGTGGTAACCACTCTAAAAGAAAGAAAACTCTGAATTCGAAACGGTGCAGTGCGAGAAAAAAAAACTTTCCTAAGAATGCATGGCAGATAATTAACTAAAGGAATCTGTGGAAATTCATGATCGCCTGCATCATGAAGGCACATAGCATTTAAAATAAACTTGACTATGAAGCAATCTATATTAGAAAATCTAAAAGTTTAATAAAACTATGAATATCGATGGAACCATCCATCATCTGTCACGTGATAGAATATTAATAAAGAGATCGTCTGCAAACAAAGGAATCGTGTAAATTGATATTAAACTTTACTATAAGATTTTTAAGCTCGTTTTTTATATTAAGAAATTATTAAATATTTATTTAATATAATATTTACTGTCTGGGTTGAATGGATCCCAAAATTGCATATCACTAAATCAACATCTGTCTATATTTCTAAGATGAGGTATTATGTACACTATTTACATTATTCGGACTATTGTCCTCATCTTTGTCGCCATATTTATTACAACGTTTCGGCCGTTGTACGCTCCGGCCTTCGTCAGTTTTTGGAATGTCGTTCTGAACCCTTTATTTCGCTCAGTGGGGTAAACTGTTCTAGTTCAATGGCCATGGATGTCAGTTATCTCCTGTTAATTCCCCTGTCCAAGTTCTCCACTGCCTTAACCGAATATTGAACTCTTTGGGTCACTCTTTGGGTCCTGTCACTGGATCTAACCAACGCCTTTATCCACTTTGCCATGTGTCCTTGAGAACTTGGACAGGAGAATTAACATGAGATAACTGATAAATGACATCCATGGCACGTGGAACTAGAACAGTTTACCCCAGTGAGCGAAATAAAGTGTCCAGTTCGACATTCCGAGTAATGGTAATCACAAAATTAATTTATATTTAATATTTGATACATTGTAATTTGGAGTAAAAAAAAAACAAAGAAGGCCGAAGCTACAACGGCCGAAATGTTGTAATAAATATGGCGACAAAGATGAGGACAATAGTCCGAATAATGTAAATAGTGTACTTAATCAACATTAATAGCTTTTAGTATTAAAAAATATGTTAGATTTTACTTGAAATATTGGCGCAACACAGTCTTTCTTTTTTATTTCTTCAGTTCTGCCTCTCTGCGGAATTAATATCATCTTAGTTAATACGTTGATATATTTTTCATTAATTTCTTTTAAAAGAACGACTCGAAAGGCAATAAAAGCGAATAACGTGTAAACTCATTAAGTTGTGTGCTCATTCAGGGAACTGCGTTTAAATTCATTGAAATGCGTGTTCTTTTATAGAATTGCGTGTTCTATTCATTAAAATGCATTTTCATTCACTGAAATACGTATTCATTCATTGACGAGTGCCTACGTTCGTTTTGCGTCTGTTAGTTGCGATAGTGAATTTTCGAAGTTGAATCAGATTGATATGTTTATTTTTTGGTTATAATTATAAATATTTAAACATTACATTTTGAATTAATGAGCAATTAATTTCGATGTTATTGTCACTGTTACGAAATCGGAAAGATTAACCCGTTAAACTCGTATAACCTGTTTGCTTGGACAAAGCACCGGTATTTAATCACCATACTCTCGGTAAACCGGTAGGAGAAAAGTAACTCAATTTTGGAATCCGTAAAGTAGTTTGGAATATATTCCGTGTAGTAATATGTCGTGTTCTTAGAATTTGAAAGCCAATCCCATCCTGGTATTGATGATCTCATATGCAGAATAATAGGCAATTATCATATGGATTCCCACATCATACTTATTATAAAACCCAGGTTCTGTGTGTGTGTGTGTGTGTGTGTGTGTGTGTGTGTGTGTACGTTTATATATTGGATCGGGTTTCCTACATTTTTCAACCGATTTCAACAAAACTTCACAGGACTACGTAAAATTACCATGCGGTGGTTCTGACAGCGCCAAAAATTGGAAAAACACAATTGTTTTTGCACGAAATCAATTTGAAAACACGATTAAGAGGCATCGCGAGAATAAAAGGGGACAACTCATATCGAGTTATACTTATTATAAGATCCAGGTTGTTTGTGTGTGTGCGTGTTCGTTTATATATGGGATCGGATTTCCTACATTTTTCAACAGATTTCAACAAAACTTTTAAAATTCCATTTACAAGACAATTGTTTATAATAAAATTCTATTCAATCGGTAGACTCATGTAACGATTGAAAACAATGTTTTTCTTTGAGTTTGGGTTTGACCAATTCGTAAAAAAAAACCAAAAAAGAAACTAATTAAGACATGCGTGTCCGTGACCTTAAACAATAATCTTTGTCAATTTTATTTTTCAGTCTTTATGATGGTCGATACTTGATCTATCTCTTACTGTTACATCCCCGGGCATCGCCGGGCTCTACTGTTAGTCATTGATAATAACTCGTCGTCTTGTCAGAAACATACAACGGACCTGTTCCGTGTTTTCTTCAGTAACGGATGGGAGGACCGCTCCTTAGCCGTTTTTAAGCAACAATTGCAAGAAGACGGACTGCATGGTTGTTAGCAAAAGGGATGAGCCCAACAAGCAAATTACAAATTAGGGATACCAAAATGAAATAAGTACAGTTTCAATATCTGGTAAGTGTTTTAACAGAGGAAGTAAAGTGCGACACTGAAATCCGAAGGCGTATTGGAATAGTGAAAGATACTTCCAAAAGCTAAGCAAAGCATCAAGAAATAGAAAATTTTCTTTACATATAAAGAAAAGAGGCATTATTTACATTATTCGGACTAATGTCCTCATCTTTGTTGCCATATTTATTACAACGTTTCGGCCGTTGTACGCTCTGGTCTTCTTCAGGTGGTTGGAATGTCGAACTGAACCATTTATTTCGCTCAAAAAAAAGAAAAGAGGACTGAACGGTTATGTAATATCAGTCCTCTCACATGGCAACGAATGCTGGGCAATCTCCTCTCGGATGGAGAATGTGCAACAGAAATGAGGTCCTACAGAAGGATGCTGAGAATACCATGAACCGGGCATGTGAGAGCAACGACGAAGTTTTGGAGAAAATGGAAGCAAAAAGATAGTATATACTTAACATCAGAAATAGACAGTTGAGATTTCTAGGGCACATAATGAGGAAGGAGGGCTTGGAAAATTTGATGCTCACAGGAGAGCAGAGGGGACCAACTTATAACGTACCTGGCGAGATCGAGTAAGCTTTAAGAAAGATAACAAAAATACAACATTTATTAAGACCCACAAAGAACAGGAAAATGTAGAGAGCTATGATCGCCTACCTCCTGAAAGGACACGGTATAAAGAAGAAGAAGAAGGAGGAGGAGGAGGAGGTAAAGGATCGTTTCTATATTGTGTCGAAAGTCATCGGTGGATTTCAGTTCCCGGTATATTTTTAGCTGATATAAAAAAAGGAAGTTACTTGTTGTTTCCCATCTGAACCATAAGTGGAAAGACCATATCTTCTCTACACTAGTACAATGACGAATGTTCACTTCAAAGACTATGATGATATCACAATCAATCATGCCTGTAGAAAACTCATCATAGTCAAATGAACAATAAATATATGGAAAGTCCATATAATTATTAATTTGGCATTCATGTATAGTGAGATTCCGGAATATTTTGCATTAATTTTAAATTTTAATTGTATAGTGCAACCGGTCACCGAGAATGAATGACATTTAAACTATTCTTTAAAAAAATCGCCTATGAATAGTGCAACCTTCTATTTTGGGGTTTAATAAACTGAGCCTAAAAACTTGCACTGTACTCAAGCAGACAAAGTATTCAGGTGAATATAATCAGATTATATCCGCCTGATGATTCTTATTAACTGAAACCGAGAAGCGGATTTTGACATTATTATATTAATAATGTTAATATATATATATATATATATATATATATAACATATATATATATATATATATATATATATATATATATATATATATATATATATAT